>JACAVU010000003.1:24161479-24761479 GCA_014183005.1 Castanea mollissima
CATGCTTTGCTTGATCTCCTGCGCCTACCAGGACAGGGGCCCAGAATGCTAAAAGGTAGGGGAGAAGCAAGCCTAACCTCTGATCGACCTGGACACATAAAAAATTCTCGGCGTCGAGAGAGATTTGAGAATCCGTAAGTAACTCAGTGAGTGCTTTCTAAGAAGGGCTTGGCTTGGAAGAAGAAAATGAAATATGAACAACCGCTCTGGTTTCGTCCGAACACCGGATAAGCATTCGATTTGACCTATGTCAGTTGCTCGCATTAGGACAAAGAAGAAGAAGGTCCTTAACAAGCCCTTCCCTGTCCCCGCAAGAGTAACTCTTTCGACGCTTTCTTGACCACGGTCGACAATAGCTCTGACTCCGCTTTTCAAAGAACCTATGAGTGCAAAAACCGGTAATCTCGCATTTCTGCTCAGGGGTAATCCCGAGATAACTCAGTTGGCTTAGGATTCGTAATGATCTGGAACATCGGGTCCAGTCTTCTTTCCCGACCTTCCTTCAATCGCAAAGGGCAGTGTCTTAACGTCAGAGATAGTGTCATACCTCGAATGGCGTGAGCCGCATGCGGGGAGACCCGCACGTACGGTTTTTAGGGGGATCTGGTCGAAAGACCGGTCGAGTTGGGGAGTTTACCTCTGCCTTCTTCTTTCCGATTGATCAAGTAAAAAAATCCAGTTAATTACGAGACTTTCTAATAGAGGATAGTTTCCAGTAGAGCGGGGATAACGAGCAGTTTCGAATTTCAGGGTTTGTTTGAAATAGTCAATAGATTGATTTCTAATAATGAAGTTAATTTTTTATTTGTTACTTTGTGTGCTCTTTTATTATTTTCTGGTGCAATTGCCAAATCCACCCAATTCCCCTTCAGGCTGCTAGGCTCCTTTCTTTCTCATAGGAGGGGTTCGCATCCAACCTTATCGATACCCCTCGCTAGGACATTTAAGTGAGTCGGGTTTCTTTCCGGTTCCGAAATGAGGCGGTGTACCAATGACTTGATATCCCGCTGCTACCGAATGAAGTTCGTCCTTGTGCAGTTTCGCCCCCTTCTCCCATACTGAGTCACAAGCAGCGCCTCGGAAAGCACGGACGAGGCAACGGAGCTCTTCCTCCAACAAGAGCCCATTTGAGCTAATCACAGGCCAATAGCCGCTTACTCCCCACACGGTTGTGGCCGGATACAGTAATATATAGATATAGATTAGAAATTTCATCTTGTCTTGCCAGCATGTAAAGTTGTTCAATTGAATCTGTCCAAATTCACAAAATCTTATTTTATAATTATGAAAACTACACATCAGATTTTATTTTCTCCCACCTTTGAATTTATTTATAAAAAAGAAGAAGAATCAAGAGTTTTCATTTAAGAGGATATTTGCTCCTGAGAGAGATTTTGCTACATAATGGGTTATGAGGCAACAAAAAGAAATCAACATGTGTCCAAGGGTCATGTACAATGCACATAATCAGGTGGACTCTTTGACACTTGTCACTTTCTTTTTCCTGCCACATAATCATATATACAGCAATTGCTACATACTTGTAAGCAACAAAATTTTTCCCTTTCTCCCATTCTAAGAAGTTTGGAAAAGGATTACTTTAAAGTAACCATTCTCTAGGTTACAATAAAACCTATAAATAGCAATTCTTGAGAATTCAAATATACATATATAAATAATGAAGAGACACCATTGAAGAGTCGTGACCAGCAAAATACCATTAAAAATAGTTTACCAACCATTAATAATGGTCAAAATTCAAGTTAGGCATTCTTGTGTGCATAATTCTCTTTAAAAAAAAATGAAACTTTGAACGAACTCCAAGTGAAAGTGATATTTAATTTTTTTTTTTTTAATGATTCATTAAGAGCTAAAATTTTAACAAATGCTAAAATTTTAACATTTGACACACTAAATACTAAAAAACACCTAATGAGCAAATTGGACCTATTGTGTAGGTATCAATTAGTTCAACTAGTAAAGTTTCTTATTGTTAAATAAAATATATAGAATTCGATCTCTGCCTATACTAAAAAATCAATTAATGTATAATGATAAATAATTATATCATCAAGAGCGATCGCCGTAAATTAAAACTGTATTTAAAAAAAAATAGACTCATTGTGTCAAGTCTCATGACTCATCAGACTTATTGCTTTTCACATGGACTACGCTTGTGTATATCACATTTACAGTTCAAAGTTATAGAAAGCGTGCTGTTTAAACGCACTGGACCAGAAGAGAGAGAGAGAGAATCTATATATTAAAAAATAAATCAATTGTATAATAATATTAATTCAACAAGAATACAAGGACAGCAAATCAACCACTGAGGCACTAATTAAAACGAAAACAATGCGATAATAACAACGTAATGATAACTATGTCAAGATAAAGAACCGGACAAATATCCAATGGTCCATTCCTCACATCATAAGAATACAAACTCTGTATAAATATTTTATTGACAAAAAAAAAGGGGTAAGATCAAATAAAAGAACAATGGCCTCAGGCCCCTAGAATGCTCTCAATCCTCAGAAGCATGCATCCAGCGCACAGCAGCAACACAAGGCAGCACAACTGCATATAGCAAACAAATAGACAAATCATTATTATAGGTCCGTTTGAATGTAGTTGAAATTGAAAAATTGAAAAATACTGTAGCAAAATAATTTTTTAATATATAAATATTACCGTAAGACTCATTTTTAATGAAAAAATTATTAAAAAGTGAAATTTGTGGATTTATAAACAGTGCACAAGTCAAACTTTTCAGCTAAAAAAAATACTGAAACGTGCGTTTGGAAAGGGCGCATGTATGTCATCTATGCATAAAATAAACATATACATAATATGTAAATCAAAAGGTAATGAATAGATAAATAAATGAGAGAGAGATATAGAGAAGGCTTACCATCCCTTCCAAAACCCATCACCCCTATACTTGGTTTCCACCGGAGGAGGATTTTGAGAGTATCCGGAGCCATCTTTTGTAGGATAACCAGCCGGTGGTGGAGCTACTACATAATAAGCTGGCGCGGTTGAAGGTGGAGGATATGCAACTGAAATTTTTTTAAACCACTCCATGTAATCAATACTTAATTCAACAAAAAAACACATGAATTATTTGAATAAAATAGCAAATGATCGGATGCATCTCGTTTGCAAGTGCAAGATTACAAAATTTTCCATAAGGAGTACATGATTATGACCAAAATGTTTTGAAATCATAAACAACGTTAAAATTTTAAGACTGACACTACAAAAATAATGGGCTATCCCAGCGGTTTTGCATGCGCCGAAATAGGGTCAAAATGCCTATCCTAGCATTTTTTTTTTTTTTCCGTGCTTCAGACTGCTGCATAGTGACAGTTGGTATAGGGCCGTCGATAGGTCCGGATAGGTCCAGCGCTTTTCAAACTCTGTTCCGGCATTTTTATTTGTGCCGGGACAACCTTTACCAATAGCTTCAAAGACTTGTACGGGCGAAAGCACCAAAAATAAAATCATTACAAAAAGGAGTCCAGGCAATATTAATCTTAATATTGCAATTGTAGGTTATAAAAATCAAATTATTTTTTCATAAAAAAAGAGATTCAAATTATTTTTCTTCCTGCAGATGAATATTGAAATAATTTTTTCCCCCCTAACGAACACCTGAACAATTTTCCTGAGTGTCAGTGTGTGGCAGAAAATTCAAAGATTGTTTACAAACATCAACATAACTTGTGGTGAAAAATGAAATACATAAGCAATAACTAATGAAACATGGTATCTAGTAGTTACCTGCAGGCTCACTTGAACTCATCTTTGAACGAAGCTCTCTTAAGAAACCAAAGAAAGGTATGTCTAGATATAGATAAAGATAAAACAAAATAGGAGAAATGATAAAAGGAGAAGAATTAGAGAATATAGGTAAGGGTTGATGGAAGGTTTTCTATGTATATATAAGTAAGTGGGCGGTTTGGGTTGGGCTGGGTTGGGTAGAACCGATGTTTCTTGGAAAGACTAATGTTACGAATAAGCGAGGGCGGCTTACACCGCGTTGGGGAAGAATACTATATAGTTAAAGACTACTTGACGAAAGGCGAAAGACAAAAGGCAAATTACCAATGTGGGAAAGCAGGGCTGCTGGTTGTATTATTCAGCAAAAAAAAGAAGGCTGCTGGCTGTATTATTATTATTATTATTATATTACTTTTTTCTTTAAGAGCCGGTCTTATCTGGGGAACCTACTTTTGATTGCAACACCTGCCCATGTGTCATTTTCTGTGTCATATTTTTCAAAACTTTACAAGTCACGTAACCATATAATAATGGTGGGAAATGCTTCTCAATTACGTATCTCACACGTGGCAGGTTTTTTTTTTTTTTTTCCTTCTTCTAAGTTCTAACGTAATAATTAATGGAGGTCCCCCTGACCCTAACCCTAAGTCCCCTATTCTTTAAAGGCAGGAAATGGAATTGTGGATAGAAGCTGACATTCAATTCAACAAAATCATAAGACTTCTTCTTCAATTATTGTTTATGTGAACCGGATCAGAATTGATGGAGTTGATTTGTTGGCCGACATTACAATAACCTAATTTTTAATTAGATTCAATATATGACAGCCTTTTCCACCATGAGCTAATCCACCTAGTAATTTGGCTAACCAAATTTGATATTAGACCCTCTTAGAACCTACCTCTCAAATCTGTATATAATTATTAGTTAACAAGATGATGACGATGTTTTAAAATGTTGCCGACTTCCTATATATAGCCCATAGCTCATTGATCAATTTTATATTCCCTGCATTTGTTCCACTCAATAACCGGTGGTGTAAAAACATACGTATGCTTGAAGATATTTCGCTTCGAGTTGGAACAAGAAATAGCTCACAAGGTTTAACTCCAAACTATTTATGAACCTTCTAAGTTCTAACCCAAGCTAAAGAAATAGCTTACCTTATTTATGATGACTTATTTAACAAACCAACCAAACTCAAACTTTATAATGTGTCTGTAAATAAACTCACGAATATGAGACTCAATTTGAGTATATATAATATTAAAAGTATGTTTACATGAATATAAATATATTTATATGTATTTGAAATTAGATTATATAAATTTATACGAAATCAAATTATTTGAACACATAATCTAGTTTGGTGTTGAGCTCGATCTATAGACTCGTTTACAGTCCCATTAATTTCATCCTGGATGTCAAAAAAATGCATTCCAACTTCGGCCAAGGGATTGTGCAATGCAGACGTGTGTGTACATATTAATGGAAATTGATGATGCCGAAAAAATCACCAGTAAGCTGCAAGCACTCTCAAACCGAAACAACACCTGCAAAAAGAAAAGAGAAGACCTAACAAAGAGCACTGGTGTAGTGCCGGCCAAAAACCCTCCGAATGTCAAGTTAGGTCTTCTCAGAAATCATTGAGTTGTTGAATATCATCTGATATTACACAAGCTCAACTAAAATAAATCATTTATATAGAAAGATTGCCAAAATAGATCATTGATCAATTCATCTCCAAAAATAAGTTTCTAATGGTAGAAAATTTTAACCTACCCTCCAGAATTGTATGCCAACCATAATCTTATTAGCTTTGATGCAAAATTACTTTCATATAGAAAGATAGCCAAAATAGATCGTTGATCAATCCGTCTCCAAAAATAAGTTTCTAATAAAAGAATATTTTAACCTACCCTCCAGAATTGTATGCCAACCATAATCTTATCAGCTTCGATGCAAAATTACTTCCATGTAGAAAGATAGCCAAAATAGATCATTGATCAATTCATCTCCAAAAATAAGTTTCTAATAGTAGAAAATTTTAACCTACCCTCCAGAATTGTATGCCAACCATAATCATATCAGCTTTGATGCAAAATTACTTTCATATAGAAAGATAGCCAAAATAGATCGTTGATAATTCCATCTCCAAAAATAAGTTTCTAATAGAAGAATATTTTAACCTACCCTCCAGAATTGTATGCCAACCATAATCTTATCAGCTTCGATACAAAATTACTTCCATATAGAAAGATAGCAGCAAAAATAGATCATTGATCAATTCATCTCCAAAAATAAGTTTCTAATAGTAGAATATTTTAACCTACCCTCCAGAATTGTATGCCAACCATAATCTTATCAGCTTTGATGCAAAATTACTTCCAATCATCATCTCTCACCACCAAAAGTTTGCACCAAGTAAAACTTTGGCATTGTTGAGGGCCTATAAATTGGTGGATAAGACTGGACAAGCGTTTTCTTCCTCAACAATCATACCATTGCCTATCTCTTGCCAGATGGTTCATCAATATCCATGAATTCACTAGCTACCCTACACAAGTACATGAATGATACCATCTTTTAACACTATTTCATATCATGCCCAAATTTGATGACGTACATATGACAATGAGAGAAGGGAGAGGATTGTAGAGCACAATATAACAAGAAAACAATAGATGCGTGAACTGAAGAATGTCCTCTAGTGGCAACTATGATTATGCATAACTTACACCTAAGTTTGTTTCAATCTTGCCCTCTTCTTCCACAATAAAAGAAAATTCTTTAAATCCACAAGACTGCAACAGTAAAGCTTAAAGGCATACCTATCATAAGACAAGAAGGCATAGCATATGGTTCCAGCAACGTTATTTCGAACCTTCCTAACACAACCTGCAATTACAACTTGTTAGGTTTACAAATAGATTCCCATGTGTAATAACAAAAACAATGATAGTGACAAAAATAATACTCACTTGTACTTGATCAATTGACACAGCCACTGGATCCTGATTACTGGATCCTGATTATGATGAATAAACAATCCCATTGTCACATTTGTTTATAAAGTGTGCACTTCAACCAACCCATTTCTGCAACTGTAAAACAGGGGAAGAATTTAGAAAGAAAGAGATACTCTGGAACAAAATATATGTCATGGTAGCCAACCTGTCAAGGATGTGCTACAAACCAAACATGACAAGAGTGATGTTGAGCAAAGCATTTGATTTTGGTAAGCATCCGACTCACATACTGTCTCAGTCCTGCAAAATATACGCTTACTCCTCGTGTGTTTGGTTGTGTTGCTTTTGTTCTTGATTCTGGTTAAGATTGACTCTCTCCTCGAGCTTGTAAGTGTATTTTCCTTGAATACTTTCGTACTCAAAAAGGTTACCGTTTTTATACTTCTGAATTTCGTCGCTATTTTGTGAGTGCTGATGTTAAATTTTTTGAGTCAACCCCGTTCTTTTCCTCACCTGGCTAGTGTATGTCACCTAATCTCATCTCCAGTCGTGAGTGGGGAGGTTTCCTTTCCATCTCCTACACTTCATGTACCTTTGTCTTCTCCTCCTCCAAGACCTTTAGCTTCCCAAACTAATCCCCACTTGCAGATTTATCAACAATCTCGTGATAGGAATGTTGTGTCATATAGTCTTGATGCTACATCTTCTTTGTCGGAGGTTCCTGCTTCATCCACCTCTCTTCCAGAAACTGATGATTTGCCTATTGCTTTACGGCAATGATGTCACGGAAGCCTGAAGAAGGCATACACGATGCACTCTTGATGAAACAAAAACTAAACTGTTACTTTCTGTTAGCTTCCCAAACTAATCCCCCCTTGCAGGTTTAATGACAATATCTGGATAGGTATGTTGTGTCATATTGTCCTGATTTGTTAGAGGTTCCTACTTCATCCACCTCTTTTCTAGAAACTAATGATTTGCCTATTGCTTTACAACGATGATGTCACAAAAGCCTGAAGAAAGCATAAAGCATACATGATGCACTCTTGATGGAATAAAAACTAATATGTTAGTTTCTAGTAGTAAACCTCAATCCATGAGGGATTCCTTGAATCGCAAGTTGATAATTTCCTAAAATCCACCAAAGAAAGAAATAGACAAAGTATGAATTTTATTGATAATAATCCCTGAAAAAACTTTTACAAACTTAGGAGCCTATTTAAGGACTCCATAAAACTTGATAGGTAAGAAAATATATTCTAAAACATGTCCTAGTTAATACCTAACCATACAGGAACAAAATTTGACCTAAGAAGTATTAAGGACACCTAAAAACGAGGAAATTATTGCCCTAAACCTAAAATAACGAAAATTACAAACAAAAAAAATTACTAAAATTAATAGATTACAAAAGTTAAATGGTAGATTCTGTCCCACATTAGACGAGGTAAACGTTCTTGTACTCAACACCCAATTGCAAATTTTGAGTCATATCATTGTGTTTCACCTTGTCTGCATTCACTTGCTTGTACTATGTCCTCTATTTCTATCCCCTCATCTTATAAGCAGGCCTTGACTTCGTTCAGAAGGAAACATACTCCAAATGAGGAAATGAGTGTTCTTCATAAGAATCAGACTTGGGAACTTACTGCCCTTCCCATTGGGAAACAAACTGTAGGTTGTCTTTGGGTATGCACTGTCAAGTACCTCCCTAGTGGTTCTGTTGAGCGCCTTAAGGAGCAGTTAGTTGCCAAAGGTTATACAAACACATGGTGGTTATACAAACACATGGTGTTGATTATATAGAGACATTCTCTCCTATGGCTTGAATTCAATTTAGATCCTACTATCTATAGAAGTTAGTGGTTCTTGGCCCTTGTATCAACTTGATATCAAGAATGCTTTCCTTCATGGAGACCTCAAGGAAAAAGTATACATGGATCAAGCCTCTAGGTATGTTATTTCTGGCAGTGAAAAATTTGTTTGTAGATTAAGAAAGGCTTTGTATGGTTTGAAGCAATCTCCTCGTGCATGGTTTGATCAGTTTAGTGCTGTTGTACTTGGTTATGGTTTCTTACATTCTCATTTTGATGATTTTGTCATTGTTCGTCAGTTTTCCACTATTACCATTGTTTTGATTGTTTATGTTTGGAAGTGACTCTAATGGTATCATTGACTTGAAAATAAATTTGGGTCTGCAATTCCATACCAAGGACCTAGGTACTCTTCACTATTTTCTCGGGATTCAAGTTGCTCATTTCTCCCAGAGTATATTTTTGTCTCAATGGAAGTATGTTTTTCATCTTTTGACTAAGACTAGTTTTTTAGGTGCTCGAACTACTAATAATCCTATGGACTCTACTGTTAAACTTGATAAAGAGCAATATGAATTGTTTAGTGATGTTGGTTGATATTGCCGCTTGGTTGGGAAATTAATTTACCTTACAAATTACAATTACTGGTCCTGACATTACTTATGCAGTTGGTGTGGTTAGTCGATTTATGAAAGCTCCTTGCCAACCTCAATATGAAACTATTTGTTGTATCTTGTGTTATCTCAAAGGAGCTGCCGGACGCGGACCTTTGTACAAGCCCTTACCTACTTTATATGTGAGAGGTTTTAGCATTGATGATTTTTTTTTTTTTTTGCTAAACATCATTGATGATTAGGCTGGTGGTCATTCTAATCATCGGTCCACCTTTGGTTATCATATCTTTGTTGGTGGCAATAACTAAAAATAAGCCAAATTACATTACCAAAAACTTTTTCTTTTTTTTTTGATAACGTGGGGAACCTTTTTGAAAAAGAGTCCATTTGACTAGTAAAACCTACAAACAATTGACCCCCACCCACTAGAATCAGCTGTCAGGTCAGGTAATCAAGCGCATTCCTTTAACCCTATTCACAATTTAAAATTCAGCAAATATATATATGTAAATAACTAAAACCAGACTAGAACCTAAACAGCTTAAAATAAACAAAAATTAAAACAAGAAGGAAAAAAAGAAGAAATAGAAATAGAGATTGACAAGAGAATGGACTGCCACACCTGGCGGAGATTAGTGCTGACGAGCCAAGATCGGTGTTGATGAGCCAAGAGCACACCAATGAACGTCACCAGGCTTGAGATCAAGTGTGAGTGTGACCAATCGTCGGCTGATGAAATCGAGAGGGAAAGAACTAAGAGAGGCAATTGATCCACAATGAGAGAGAAATTTTAATCTTTTAGAACCCACAACCCCTTAGGCGATCACCAACTCGGATCACCTTTTTTTTGGCTGGGTTAGGACTTGACCAATTGACCATGTCCAGCAATGTTATTACTATGTCTCAATTAGAATTTTTTTTTTTAATTTTTTCTGAAGACCCCATGGCTGCATGCCCACACAGACATACTAGACTTTTTGGCATGTCCACTGAAACAATTGGAGTGTAGAATACCAGAAATATAATGTTAATGTAAAAATGCTAGCTTAGACACCATTCTGTGGAAGAATAAAGAAAATAATTGTGAAAAACCAGCACAGAACCAATTAACAACTAAGAAATTTGGTAGAGATAATAACCTGGTGCAATTCTTATAAAAGTCCCAATTAGCAATTGATTCTAGTTGGAAGTTCTACAAAAATGAGAACGGTAAAAAATGCATACATTAAATCTGCAAATTTCTGCTCCATGATTTACTTATGACATCTGGCCCAAAAGCCAAGGGAAAGATAAGGATCTAAAGGTATTGAAAAGACTCATTGACTTACAAGACGCTGATTATAGAGCTCGTTGTAAGGATCAATTACAAGTCCACGCACCCAATGCCTCAAAACCACTGCTCTTGCAAGATTAAGAACCCAGTTAATACTTGAAAGGGAATCATCCTCACACCTGTAACAGCTCACAAAGAAAACAAACACAAAAACTCTCATAAGCAATAAAGTAACAGCATAGGATTCACCTAGAGAGAAGCTAAATGATGAAACATCAGCATACAACAACATCAAAGTTCAAAGGTTTTGCTCAAGGACTTTTTTAGGTAAATAAAGTACAACCATATAAGTGTTCAATATGATTACACTTATTTTATTTTCTGTGTTGTGTAAAGAATCATTCAATTATGCATTCTTATCAGCATGGAAATGAAGATCTGTAAGACAATTCTTTGAGTGATTCAAAAGACTAATTAATAATGTTCTATAATTTGTAGCACCAAGATAGTCACACAGAATCCTCAGAAGACCAAGCCAGCCAAAACTAACAGGTCATGTTTCTTTATCTCCGTTTTTCTCCTTTGCGACATCATCCTGTCAGTGAATCTCCATTTAATTTTGATACGAAAATATTTTTCTTAGTTTAGGGAAACAGTTATTTTTGAAACACTATACCATGGTTTTCAGCATAACCTACCCTTGCAAAATAAGCTTTCACGCAGACTGATCACCTTCATTTCAATACTGTAATGACAAACTGATAATAAATCTTTGGAAAGACTGATAAGTAGCCAGCTGGTTACTAGCAGTACCAGCAGGTGTATTAGTTAGTGGCATAGTTGAGCAACAGTCTAGAAGCTTAACTACTCAACAAGAGCACAGCTTAGTCAGCAGCAGTAGTTCTGTAGTTATGCTTAGTCAGCAGCAGCAGCTGGGAATTGCAAGGCCTAGTGCCAAATATCTTGTCTTAGTTGATTGCTATTAGACGTGCTATTCTTGAATTAATCATGTTCCTAAATGCAATTAGCATGTGTATAATTCAGTATGTATTTAGTTAAACTAGGTTCCTGATGTTTAGTTAGAGTCTTGAAGTTAGTTGGACAGTTACTGGAACTATGCAGATAAATAGGGAATTGTATTGTAATGGAAGGTAAGCAATAAGATTGAGATCCAGTTTCTTCCTTATAATTCTGTTCCCTAAATTTCACCTCTCTCAATTCTGTCTTTTCTTGGGGACCAAGCTAGCTATCTTGAATTAACCACCCTAATCACCATTTTAATTAGATCCTTATCAAAGACTTGTTTTGCTAATCTATGACTGCGAAAATGAGGGCAAGCTCAACAGAAATATTATCCAGTCTAGACTGAAAAAGGTTGGTGTGATTGATCGTAATAACATAAAATAACATGTTACATTCCCCTACAGCCTCAAAAATGGGCTTCGACCTTATAGTTACCTTATGAGATGAAATGTATCACTCAACCATTGCTTCCCTTGCTCCAACTCCTCAACAGTCATACACTCACTAGATCCACCATAGCTATGGTTAGCCAAGAGAGCAAGTACAAATTCATCAACCATAACGTACCAAATAAATATATTTGACTAAAAATACTCAAATATTGACAAACTAGCTTGATCCAACAATCCGTTGGTCTAAATGATCCAACACACATGCGTTTCATGGTCTGAGATTTCCATATAAAGATAATCACTTTCATCCTTAATTATGAAGACAATTTCCTTGATCCAACAATCCGTTGGTCGTGCATCCAGGGTTTTTCTCAACAAGGGCGGGTCCAAATGGGGACCTTGAAGAGGTTCCCTGTCATAATATAAAAAATAAAAATTTTAAACTTAGATTTTAAAAAAATGACATTACTGTGAAAGGGTTTATTGCTTTAATTGAAATATTTTCTGGAAGTGTGAGTTTTAGCACCCCACTCCCCCCTCCAAAAAAAAAAAAAAGCTAATCTACCTGAACTGACCACTCATCTGAATAAAAAAACATCAAATGTCTAATAGGGAAAAAGGAAAAAGGAATCATACTTCCTGTACATCCTGAGCAACCTTGACTGACTGCAAGAAGTGCAGGGAAAAACCGAAAAAGTTCTGTTTTTTTTTTTTTTTGTTATCTTGATTGGGAAGGTTATAGGTTTTGGGGCAATATATACATTTCCAATGAGAATTTTAATGGTACTTACTAATACAGTAATTGATTTTACAATCCTTGTCCGAATAGAGAAATAAAGAATGATATCAACCCAATATCACCTTGCATGCTTCTTTGTGTTTCTCTAAAAGTTTCCTTGCATGCTCCCAAACCTATAGATCAGCAAATGGGAATGGATCGAGATGAACAAGGGTAGAAATATTACCAAAGTGCAACACTGGGACATTATTGAAGCACATCTATTGGATAAGGATAAGGATGCTAAATCAAATACAAGAGATGACTTTAATTCCAATACAACAGCAGATCAATTCAAGATTAGATAAACAATAGGAACACTCTCCTATCTCATCTGTAACTTGTATTTGAATTCATTTAGATATCCTTCAAATATCTTATCTCTTATCTCTTGTACCATGTAAACAAATCACATTATATAAATGAAAAACGGTCCCAACATTTTGGGCTTGGGAGCATAAATTCACTTCATATAATATCTCTGTTCTTATATGGTATCAGAGCTTTTGCAACTAATGTCATTAGTTCTTCTAATTCCAGCTCCTCCACAAATCAAACCAACTCCTCCACTGTCACCTTTCTCTCTCTCCCTATTCATACACTACCAAATCATCCAATTTGCCTTACTCTCACCAAGACCAAGGACAACTATCTTTTTTGGAAATACCAAGTTGTTACTCATCTCAATGCTCAAAACTTATTTGGCAATGTTGATGGATCCAAAACAGCACCTCCTTCCACTAATTCTAATTCTGTCCCTGGATCAAATCAGCCTATCCTTCTTCCAAATTCTGAATATGTTTTTTGGTCACAACAACATCAACTTATCCTCAGCACACTGATTGCATCCCTCTGAGAGTACATTCTATCTCAGGTTCTTGGCTGTAATACCTCTTTTACTCTATTGGTGGCTCATGAACGTATGTTTATCTCCCAATCTTGGGCTCATGTGATGCAAATCCAATACGAGTTAGCTACCTCAAAGAAAGGTAACTCAAATGTGACTGATTATTTTCAGAAAATGCGTAGTCTTGGAGACATGCTGGCTGCAGTTGAACAGCTCTCTCAGATACTGAAATGAGCTCCTCTATTTTTGCTGGCTTAGGAACTGTATACGACCCATTTGTCACTTCTGTCACCACTCAGGTGAACCCTCTTTCCCTCAATGAATTATATGGGCATCTCCTTGCTCATGAGCAGCACTTGGAACAGCAGTAACCAGCTGCTGAGTTATCATTCTCAACTGCCAATATGGCAACTCGGAATACCACAAATCGCGGTCGTAGAGGTCGTGGTTCCTATGGATGTGGATTTTCAAATCAAAATGGTTGAGGCGCAAGAGGACATGGTCATGGCTGCTCAAATAAATCCAAGAATTCCTTTTCATCTATAGTCCCATGTGTTTTTTGCCAAGTTTGCAACAAACCTGGTCTAATGGAAATTTTCTGCATCACAAAGACAATATACAGCAAGATAACACCTCATCCACCCGTCAAGACTTTACCGCCTTAGCTCAAGACTTAAGAAATATAATAAAGGTTTTGCTAGATTCTTCTACTAAAAAAGATGCTTAGGTTGTTAAATTTGTTCTGTATCACAGGTTCCACCAAAAATTAATGTTGAAATAGAGGTACAAGTGCCAATAGATGATGTTTCAACATTCGTGCAACAAGAACCTATTGTAGAGTCTACACAAGAAGAGAAATTTCAACAAGAGAGCAAAGATTTTGTTGGGAAATTGCCTCAAATTCCAATTGTGACTTGGAAAGTCAATTAGATTTCATAGTTGGAGAAGGAAAAATTAATTTGGGTTTCTTTGTTGTGGATGGAAAGACTTTTCTTGGTGTGGAAGGAAAGTCTATTCCTTGTTAAAAAGGTAATGTATTCCTAGTCCAAGAGAGAATAGGAAAAGAGTCTTATAAATAGATAAAAATTCAAGAAAAGATACAAAGAATTTGATGGTTTTGGCCCAAGGGTCCTCCCTATGGGGAGAGGGAAAATAAAGCATGAAACTAAGAGAGAGAAAATGGATTTTCGTTTGGGAGGAACACAAGAGGAAGGAGAGAGCAAGGTATTTCCGCCTTCAAGAAGACACAAAGAGTATGTGCAAGAGCAAAGAAAGAGGAAACCACACAAGAAAAAGAGAGAGCAGCCAAGAGTGAGCCACTTAGAGAAAAGAAGACAGCTAAGAGAGAGTTGTGCATGGAGAAGAAAATAAAAAGGAGAGAGCAAAGTGTTGCCTCCTTTAAGAGAGATAATTTGTGTGTGTGAGAGCAAAGAAAAACAAGAGATTTTTCTTTAGACGTAAGACATAAACAAAAATTATTGTAATTAATTTGATAATAGTTAAATTATTCAAAATTTGTCCCGTGGTTTTTCCTTTCACAAGAAAGGGTTTTCCACATAAATATTTATATTTTTATGTGTGATTATTATTTTGAATTTTCAATATTGTTGATAATATTATTTGGGACCCAACAGATTTAGAGGGTGCACTTGATTTGAAAGTTGAATATGTGCTACTATTCGGCCCTTCTTGATCCATGAAGAGGTCGATCACGTTCAAAAGTTTGATACTATGGTTGAAGATAAGATTGTGCTAGTTCCACACATTGATTTTTTGTTTCTAGAGGAGTTTCATAGTGTCATGGAATTGAAGGTTATTCTACTCTCAGTACTTCCTAAGGTAATTTCTAAAATGAAGGAAGTATTTAAGTGCCAAAGTCCTAATTCTTCAACGCTACAAAACTCGAGTTTGAGTTTTCTCAAACCAAGAGAGTATGATGATGGAGGATAACCAAAAACTATCTCAAACTTTTATTTTGATTTCGATTAGGACTTGTTTTAGAAAGTTTATCTTTATCTCTTGAGATTCCTGGAAGCTCTATATAAAGTAATCAGACGATTATTAATATTATTAAGTAATTATTCATGCAAAGTTTGCATTGCGTTTGGGGGGTGAATCCAACAAGTGAAGCCTAAGTCTACCGTCTAAGTCTACAATGGGATTAATTTAGGTGGGAAGCCTATATCAGTACTGCTCCAAGAGACTTGGGCATGGGCATAACCAAGAAGCTGTCACTGTCACAGGCAATACGAGCAGAAAAAAAGACTGTCAACATGATACAGAATTGCATAGTAGAATCTTTACTTCTTCAAGTTCGTATGATTCTTGCACATTCAACATATTTGGAACTAAAAGGAATAGCACAACAGATAGGCTTGAATAAGTGAATTGACAATAATAATGCATTATGTGTTTTGTGAGCACATGCCGCAAAAAAGGGACTGAAGGGAGAGACTGCACAAATTGATCACATACAATAGCTATGCCAATGGTAGCTTCAATAAAAATAAAAATCGTGCATCAATTAACATCTCAAGCAATTTCATGCCACTAAGTGACATCAATTCCTTCAGAAAGAATTAACTGAGCACCGTTCACCAAAGAGGTTTTTTTATTAAATAATTTTTTTTAAAGTACTTGGCTTACAGTTTACAGCACCTTATGGCCATTTTGAAGCTTCAACCACTTCTTCTCTCTCTCTCTCTCTCTCTCTCATGTTTCTTACTTTCTTCTTGTTCGTCTTTCCTCTCTCTGGTTTGCTCAATGTTTTGCTGTCAGCCCCTTAAATGTCATGGGAAATGGGTCTCTATCTCTATTTAAAGTTTTATTGGGGCTCACAAAAAAGATGATTGGGCCATAGTTGAAGCTTCATCAAATTTTTATTTTTTTTATTTCACTGGAAATACTTGACCATTTACTGCATCTCTTAACATTTTTATTTGGTCTCATAAAAACAGTTTATTAGATTATCAAATGCACTTAATTTAAGATAATTTAGACATAGGCGTGCAATAAAAATAAGTAATATATTGAACTCTAACCAAAATATATATATATATATATATATATATATATATATATATATATATATGGATTTTACTAACGTGTGCTCTAAGAGCACACAATAGTATATTATTTTCTAAAAAAGCTTAATCGGGAATTGAAAAAGCTGTAAAACTTTTTTAATTTCCTATAAAATGTTTCCAAAAATAGATTATTTTATGTATGTCCTTAGACCACAAATTAATCAGACCCTATATATATTACTCATAATATGATTCTCAGCTTGAGTTTTATCATTTTTTGTAGAAAAATATCCTTAAATTTTCAAATTTTTATTAACGTTTATTAATTCTCACATAAAGAAAGATCCTAAAAATTAGGACACTATCTATATCTCACTTTTAATAAATAAAAAAATGATAGGTCAAGAATTTATTGACCCCTTTGGTAATTTAATCAATTAATTTAGTCAAGTGAAATTAATTAGATTCAATTACATGCAATAAGCGTAGTAGTACAAACAAATCACCAACTAAGTTAAATGTAGCGGAAAATAAATTTGACAAGGTGATTTGTTTACGAATGGGGAAAACCACTGAGGCAAAACCCCACCTGGTGAATTTAAGGTCGCCATTCCCGATAATCCACTATTATCAAAATAAGCGTTTACAAGTAAAATAATCATAGGACCTTATACCAACCTACAGTTGAACTCTTACCCCAATACACAATTGAACTTGCAATGTAATGGCAATCTCTCCTTTCAATGCATAGCTCCCAGTACGTAACTAACCAATCGATACGCGGATCCCAGTACGCGACTTACACACCAACTTGAAAAAGATGTTGGCTGCAAAGTTCTTCAGTTCATCTACACGATAAAGATCAAGAAGCTTATTGGTTACAAAATCTTACAGCGTACAATCACAGCAGCTTCTTCAAGAGAAAGATGAACTAAGGCAAATTGTGTCCAATTACAATTTGAGTGAATAATCATTTTGAATCAAGTTGCATCAACTTAGACGACCCTTAAAATAATCTTTATATATGTCTAGGGTTGTGAAAAAAGAAATCTTACACAAATAACTTGGATATGCATGAAAAACAGATCTAAAAATCTTATTTTCGTAATCCTCAATAGATAAGCTATCTATCAAGCTTCAAGCTAAAAGTTCCTTTTAAATTTTCAATAAATACAATCTGTCAAGCTATCTGTTGAGTTTTAAAATACAGCACTTCTTCACTTGATTCTTGAACAGACTTACATGGCTTTAATTCTTGACTTGAACACAATGTTGCTTGAAGACTTAAACAATCCTAGATCTACTCAATTACAAGTAAAGTGTATTTTGTCAAAGGATTAGCTAATTCTAAATGACATATATTCATAACAAGTTCCACATATGTCCTAACAATCTCTCACTTTAGCAATCTGTGATAAAACCACAACAAACAAATAAAATATGAGAGAAGTCATAAAACAATCAACTCATACTCACTTGTTAAATACAATAAAACGTAATCCTAACACAAACTCTTGAAAAATTTTGCAAGAAGAGAGTTCATGGCATGATTGATTTTGATAACCTGTATTTCTAAAACTCTTTAAACAAAACTCATCAAAGCATCTTAGTGTGAAATAGAAATTAAAAGATTGCATACATAAGAAACATGTGTATAAAAATAGAAAAGAAACAACTCATAGAGAAATAGGTGAAAGCAATAACAAAATCAACACACACACACACACACACACACACACACACACACACACATATATATATATATATATATATCAATGATAAATACAAAGTTTGCTATTACTAAGTGGTCACTAGACCAATGTACAAAAGATAATGTATCTAAAAGAAAGAAAAGATAAAATACATATAATCCTCACTACAGCCCTAAAAAAAAACACACTCCCCCTAACAAAAAGGTCTTATGCTAACTCTCTCTCTAAATACATGACTACTCTCATACCCAAAACTACTCTCCCTTTTGGTCACTAATAACAAAGGGTAAGTCACTATGAAGCAGTCATCTCCTCATCACCGGAAGAGCTAGCATCCTTATTCTCATCATCATCTTCAAGTGTCGTTGGAGAAGGAGAAGCAACAAAGCCACCCATCTGAGTCTACCGTTGAGCAATACAGCCCACACGAGTGTTTACCTAACACAACTCATCACTGAGAGTGTCAAGGCCAGCATCCATGCGTTCAAGCTGAGCCATGATGGCCTCGAGAGTCACACCACCCGCAGAAGAAAAAGGAGTAGAGGTGGATGGAAGAGTCGTCGTCTCGATCCGTGGTCATTGTGGAAGCTGGGCCTCACTCCGCCAAATAATACCAGCATCAATGGAAAACATGATGGGGAAATGATCAGACTCGGGATAGGAGATAAAGGAGTGGTGAATGATCCGCGTGATAGCAGAATGAAAGATAAGCATATCACGGGTAGCCGTATCCTTTTAGACGTCTATAAGAAAGAGAATGAAATGAGAGGGAAAGTTTATATAAAGATCTTTTAAGAGGGACAACAGAAAGCAAGCACGAAGCTCAGTAATAGAATTATAGTGAGACAAAGGATGTAAAACAAATGTCATCACCATTTTCAGGAACCTCGAACCTTTCGCAAAGCTTGAGCATAAGGTGTTTTGACGCCCACCCCATGAAGAAGGTGTCTAACAGAAGAGAGACAGAAGTTCGTCTTTGGACACAGTCCTCTGAGATGGACAACAGGGGTAATCAATATGCGATTCTCTCGAAACATATAGCACTTCGGAGATAAGCTCCAGAGTCATTACTATATGAGTACCTCTAACAAAAGTAGAAAATTGAGGTACCAAAGAATCAAAACCATGCATATTGGAGTAAAACTCATGTATGATCATAGAGGGACAGCTCACGGGCATCTCACATAGAGATTCCCAACCCCATCAGTGTTTGACATCCAAAAGAGCAGTATTGGAAAAGTTCAATAGGAAAACGTGGCGTTCCAAATGAACACCATGTTTGGAGAAGTTCTCTGAGAAGTCCTTACGAGCCTTCTCATCATGGAATCTGACATGGAAAGGAGTAGAGTCAAAAGACGATGCCACGAAATGAAAAGGGTTACGAGATGAAGTAGACTTGTGCTTTGGTGCCATTGCGCAGAGTATTTGAGAGAGAGAGAGAGAAAAAAAAAAGCACAAATCAATAGATATACCAAAATATGGAAAAGAAAAGGTACGTGTGCATGAACAATGCATGAGCATGTGACAAGTAACAATAAAAATCATGGGCTTAGCCCAATCCAATCCTAATAGCACACAAGGTTCCAACATGTAAAACACACATCTAAATGCATGAAAATATTGTGAAAATGCAAATGTAATGCAATGTGTTGGGAAATTTAGACTCCGGTTGATAGATTTAACAAGTTTTAAACCTAAGTTGTTAATTAGATTTATTATGCATAAAACTTGTTAAAACAAACAAACATCAATATCATGTCAAAACTAAGTGCAGCGGAAAAATAAATAAGACAATATATGATGATCTAGGAAAACCAATGAAACCAACCAGTTTCATAGTAAAAACCTAAGGGGAAACCTTCCCGAAAAGCAATTCACTATAGTAAAGAGAAGTTTCAGATCTAGTGCAAAACTTTTATCCCTAGACTCTACAATCCTCATAGATAAACTCACAGTAGAAACCTTTCACCGCTTCAGAACCTCTGAACTCTTCAATATATGAATGCCACCCTTTGATGCACAGATCCCAATACGTGACTCACTCCTTTGCACGAATCCCAGTACGTGACTCACTCACCAACTTGAGGAAGAAGAATGTTGGCTGCAAAGTTCTTCACTTTTTCAACAATGAAGATCAAGAAGCCCTTGGTTACAAAACTCTAAGGCACAAAAGACGCAATAGCTTCTTTTCTAGAGAGTAAGGCTTCGGTCACCTTTTGCATATGTTCTCCTTGTATTCTCGTATGTGACGACCTCTAAAATATGCCTTATATATGTTTAGGATTGTGAGAAAAGAAACCCTACACAAATACAAAAGCCTAGCTCAAAAATCAGATCTAAAAATTCTGATTTTCGTAACCTCGATAGATAGCATTTGTCAAGCCTCATTAAACCTCGATAGATAGCATCTGTCAAGCAGCTATCCACCAGGTGTTCAGCAGCTATCCGCAAGTGTCCAACTTTAGTAAACACCTTTTCTTCACTTGTTTCTTAGTCCAATCTTCATGGCTTTAATACTAGACTTGAACAACATATTCTTTGAAGTATTAAACACATCCTAGATCAATCCAAATACAAGTAAAGTGCATTTTATCAAAGGATTAGCTAACTACATAAAATATGTCCTTAATACAATGCATGAGCATATAACAACATTTAAGCAAAACACGACCCCAAAATTTCACAAAATACTCAACAATTTTCAAAAACCCCAAAAATTTTAAGAAAACCCAAAACCTAGGTCTAAAATGCATGAATGCATGGAGAAAGAGGGATTGAGGACACTTACCAAGTCATTTGAGCAAGAATTAGGCCGAAAAACACATGGGTAGGAGGTTTAAAGTGAGAAAAGAGTTTTTAGGAGGTGAAAATACACAAACTGTTGAGAGAGAACAAGAGAAATGAAATCTGAAATCACGTTGTATCTATTTAAAGAAATCGCGTCTCAATGGATTGAGATTTGTTGAGAATCTGTCGAGCACTAATTCTCAACAGATAAATCTGTCAATGTGCTATCGAGAATTTGTTGACGACAAAGAACCTCGATGGATCAAACAGCTGTAGAGAAGCTATCGGCCAGACAGAAACTTTCTCGATGGATCGAGAATCTGTTGAGAAGCTATCGAGACAAATTCTAAATAACTTGATGGATCGAAAATGTGATAAAATCTATAGAGAAAAAGAAGTCCAAGAGTCTCGATGGATAGCTAGCTGCCAAGAGGGGTCAAAGAAACTGTCAAGCTTAATAAAAATAGATTTTTCAAAGAAGAGAAAAACACACAAATGAATGCAATCAAGCAAGCTACTCAACCAAAGATCCAAACAACATGTTAAGCTCTAAAAAAAAACACTCTCAACAAGAAGAATGTAAAGCATTTAAGATCCAAACACACACACACACAACAAGTCTAGTCAATTTTATATTTCAAAAACAAGTCAAGATAGTTTAGTGAGCATACATTAACACATGTATTCTTTGTGATGGTCAAATTGTACCTGCACATGTATCAAAAGTAGCAAAGAGTCTTTGCGTGTTGGTGTGAAAATATCGTAAGATTGCACAAGTTTCTCATGTTGTGAAGATTTAAGATATGAGAGAATCAATTTAACTTACACACAATCATAACTGCTTGATGGGTATTATCACCTTCGAGGTATATCCTATAACTCCTACATCTCCTAGAAACACGCTTACTACCATATTTAAAAGTATTTTAATTCTTTTTGCTTTTTATTTTTCTTTGCATATATTTTCTTTTAAGCATATCATGCATGGACATATATAGAGAGAGAAGAAATGCCCAATTACGTTAAGCTTTAAACATCATAAATTTTGCTATACCGAAGCATACGGATGTTATCCATGATTGGCAGGCTTTAGTGGTAAGATGGTTATTTATGCATTTCTATGAGATTTTTTAGTCCTTCCTATCAAAAAGAGTGATCGAGTGTTAAGTATAAGAGATTACTTAATCTTACTCATCCCAAACACAAGCCACAAAGCTCACTTACTTAGTTATGCATAGAGATGCTCATCTAAACTATAAAAGATACAAAATTTAGAAAACTTTGTTTCAATGGTTATCTAAGGTACACAACTACCAATGTGCACAAAACACACATTGTTTTGTATTTTTATGATTTTTCAATTTTTATGAAAAATAAAATAAAGCAAAACTAAAAATAAACAAACAAAAACATGTTAACACAAAGCATAACATAAAACTAGATGCAAATGCATGAGGAAGGAGGAAAGATCAATCCATAGAGATGACACCAATGTTTTGGCGAAGGAATTCAAACCGTTTGCTATTAAGAGGTTTGGTAAACAAATTTGCCTTCTGATCATTAATGTGAATGAACTCAAGAGTGAAAGTACCATCTTCGCCAAGCTACCGAATGAAGTGATGTTGAATCTCTATATATTTTGTTCAAGAATGTTGAATAGGATTTTTAAAGATGTTAATGGCACTGGTATTGTCACAATAAATGGTAAGATTCTTGACGAATACCATAATCAATGAGGAGTTTTTGCATCCACAGAAGTTAGGTGCAGCAGCTACTAGCAACGATGTATTCAACCTCTATAATGGATAGAAAGATGGAATTTTGCTTTTTGCTCATACAGGAGACAAGATTATTACCCATATAAAAACAACCCTCCAACACTTTTTCAATCATCAGCATTTCCAGCTTAGTCTACATCAGAATACCCAGCTAAGAAATCATTGGTGTCCTTGCTATACTACACACTGAAATCGGCAGTGGTTTTGACATACTTTATGATTCTTTTCAAAACAATCATATGAGACTCTTTGGGATTAGCTTAATATCTAACACACACCCCCACATTGTAACTAATGTCAGGTTTGCTAGAAGTAAGGTATTGAAGACTACCTATCATGCTTCTATATAAAGAGGAATCAACACTTTTTCCTAACAGATCAATAGTAATTTTAATATTTGGGCTCATGGGGGTTCTAACAGAACTAGTAGATTCCAAACCAAACTTTTCACAATATTCTTAGCATATTTAGATTGAGATATGAATATACCTGACTCTTGCTGATGGATCTGCAGTCTAAGGAAGTGGTTCAACTCTCCAATCATACTCATCCCAAACTTGGCTTGCATGAGTTTGGAGAAATTGTGAGCAAGTTCATCCTTTGTAAAACCGAAGATGATATCATCAACATAAACCTGAGCAACTACCAACTCGTCATCTTCCCTCTTGATGAAGACTGTTTGATAAGCTTTTCCTCTTGTGAAACCATGTAAGACTAAGTATTGAGTGAGCCGATCATGCCAAGCTCTGGGTGCTTTCTTTAAACCATATAGAGCCTTCTTGAGATACAACACATGATCTAGATAGTGTGGATCAATGAATCCTTTAGGTTGAGCTACATAGACATCTTCCTTCAGGAACCCATTCAAAAATGCAATCTTTACATCCATTTGGTAAAGCTTGAACTTCAAGTGACATGCCAGGGCTAGAAGAATCCTGATGGATTCCATATGAGCTACAGGAGCAAATGTCTCATCATAGTCTACTCCTTCCATTTGGGAGTATCCTTAAGCCACAAGATGATCCTTATTGCGAATCAAATTTCCCTCCTCATCAGTCTTATTGTGGAATATCCACTTTTTGCCAATGATGTGCTCACCTTCCAGTCTAGGTACTAGGGTCCAGACATCATTCCTTTGAAACTGAAGCGGTTTATCATGCATAGCCTCAACCCAGCTTTCATCTTGGAGAGCTTCCTCAACTTTGGTGGGTTCAACCTGCGACCAATAGCAAGAATGAAACACAAAGTTAGCAACACATTTATCAACTGTACGCTTTCTTAGTGTAAGTTCATTCATATTTCCTAAAATAACTTCAGGAGGATGATTCAACTTGATCCTAGAAGAGGGTCCTTTCTCTTCATGAGATTCAGAATCAAGTGAGGAAGGAATGTCTGTTGAAACCTTTACAACACTTGGAGTATTTGGAGATGCGGGCTCTTGATCAACTATTTCTTGAACACCCCTAGGTTCAGGAGGAATAATTTCCTTAGGTATCTCCTCACTAATTTTCTCAAAACTAGAGTCTGAAGTTTCATCAATAACAACATTAACTGTTTCCATAACCTTCTTTGTTCTCTTGTTGTATATTCAATAAGCCTTGCTAATGGAGGAGTACCCAAAAAATATTCCTTCATCGCTTCGGGAATCAAATTTTCCCACATTCTCTCTATCCTTAAGGATGAAGCAAGGACTTCCAAAGATTATGAAATACTTCACGTTTGGCTTTCTTCCATTCCACAACTCATAGGGAGTCTTCTTGGTACTAAGTTTAAAATACACCCTATTAACCGTATGACATGCAGTATTAACGTCTTTTCCCCATAGATTTCTAGCCATATCCCTATTGTGCAACATGGCTCTAACCATCTCCTAGATGACTTTGTTCTTTCTTTCTACTACACCACTCTACTGAGGAGTAATAGGAGTAGAGAATTCTTGAGATATACCTGATCTAGTGCAAAAGGATTTTATGTATGAGTTCTCAAATTCTTTACCATGATCACTTTGAATTCAATCAATCTTTAAACTCTTCTCATTTTGTAGTCTTGTGCACAAGGCTTCAATGTGATCAGGAGCATCTAACTTGGATCTTAGAAGAATGACCTAAGTGTACCTAGTGAAGTCATCTACCACAACCACGATATATCTCTTTCCTCCAAGAGACTCGGTTCTTATTGGACCCATGAGATCCAGATGTAGTAGCTCCAAAGGTCTACATGTAGCTGACATCTGAGTACCGGGATGTCTAGCTTTTGTTTATTTTCCAAGTTGACACGGTCCACACACAACGTTGTTCACTCTGCTAAGCTTTAGTATCCCTAAAACTGATTCATGCTTAGATACAATTGAGAGATGTTTATAACTAGCATGTCCCATCCTTTGGTGCCATAGGTCTTCATTTGACAAACGAATGCTATTACACATAATATCAGCATCAGATACCAATCCATAGCAGTTATCTAGAGTGCAAACACCATTGATGAGTTTCTTCCCAAAGTCATTCAACACAAGGCATTTTCTTTTTGAGAATAGCACCATAAAGTCTTGTTCACATATCTGGCTTATACTTAACAAGTTCACCGTCAAACCTTCTACATATAGCACATTAGCAATGTCTGGCAGTCCAGGTATAGAGATAGTTCCCTTCCCTTTTATCTGTGATTTGCTCCCATCACCAAAGGTGACATTTTCTTCTTTTTTGGACTCGAAAACCTTAAAAGAGAGAGCAATCTCTAGTCATGTGTTGTGAGCATCCACTATCAAGGTACCACAAACATATGTCCATTATCTTGAATAAAGATTTCATCATAAAGCACACCTCATGATTAGATGACAAATCTGTAGAGATGGTGTTTTCTTTCATCTATCATTTATGAACAAAGCCTTTAACCTTCACTCTTCTTAGACGAACTCCTCTGCACATTTTCATTCTAAGATAGTCTAATTTCTTCTTTATCACATTTAGATCTTTTTCAATAATCATCATGATAGCTTTCAAATAACTTTTAGACTTGCATTTTCTGAGACACTCACTCATATAAAGATTAGAAAAACAAGACATATTTGAACTAACTAAAAGATCTTTTCTTGCCAATTGCAACCATGTCAACAGAGATCAATAGATCACACAACAAAGATTAACCCTAATCAAAGTGTGTCTGCTCTGATACCACTTGATAGGCTAAGAATATATTGACCCCTTTGGTAACTTAATCAATTAATTTAGCCAAGTGAAATTATTTAAATTCAATTACATGCAATAAGCGTGGTAGCATAAAAAAATCACCAACTAAGTTAAATGCAGCAAAAAATAAATTTGACAAGGTGATTTGTTTATGAATGGACAAAACCACTGAGACCAAACTCCACCAGGTGAATTTAAGGTCACCACTCTTAAGAATCTACCATTATCAAAACAAGCGGTTACAGGTAAAGGAATCCTAGTACCTTATACCAACCTACTGTTGAATCCTTACCCCAATACACAATTGGACTTGCAATATAGTGACAATCTCTTCTTTCAATGCACGGCTCTTAGTACATGACTAATCAATCGATACACGGATCCCAGTATGTGGCTTACACACCAACTTGAAAAAGATGTTGGCTGGAAAATTCTTCAGTTCATTTACACAATAAAAATCAAGAAGCTCCTTGGTTACAAAACCCTACTGCGTACAAACGCAGTAGCTTTTTCAAGAGAAAGATGAACTAGGACAAATTGTCTTCGATTACAATTTGAGTGAATAATCACTTTGCATCAAGTTGCATCACCTTAGACGGCCCTTAAAATAATCCTTATATATGTCTAGGGTTGTGAAAAAAGAAACCCTACACAAATAGCTTGGATATGGATGAAAAACAGAACTAGAAATCTGATTTTCGTAACCTCAATAAATAGGCTATCTATCAAGCTATCTATCGACCTTTAAAATACAGCACTTTTTCACTTGATTCTTGAACAGACTTGCATGGCTTTAACTCTTGACTTGAACACAATATTGCTTGAAGACTTAAACCATCCTAAACCTACCCAATTACAAGTGCATTTTGTCAAAGGATTAGCCAATTCTAAATGACATATGTTCAGAACAAGTTCCACATATGTACTAACCAAAAAAAAGTATCATTGCATGCGTGAAACACGTGTAATGAGACTAATTTATATATACTAGTTTTTTTTTTAATGTCATAATTTTTCACTTAATTCAATTTGAGGTTTACACTTTTTCTCACAAAAATGTGCATTTAGAATTACTAATATGGCCAGAAGTTTCATAAGGCTAAGTCTAAAAAATGAACAAATTCACACAAGAATATATGATTTCAATGCTATTTCATTGTTCATTTTTTAGAGGTAGCCTTATGATACTTCTAACTATATTAGTAGCTTTAAATGTACAATTTTTGTGGGGAAAAAATGTAAACCTCAAATTGAAATAAGTGAAAAATTATGATAATAAACCCAAAAAAAAAGAGCCTCATACACACGTGGAGCACATGCAATGAGACTAGTTTTTATAAACCGCATTCTACCATTTCCAAATGAGATTTTGATTTATACACCAATATATATATATATATATCTTATGAAGATTTAGGTCTATTTATGTTTATTTTGAATTAGTAAACAATTTTTAGAAAGTTTTTATAGAAAAAGAAAAAGAAAATTCACTAATTTTTTGACAATTTTTTCTAATTTCCATATAAGTGGTATTAAAATTTTCTTAAAATTGATTATTAACAAATGTTCTAAAGTAAAATGATCAATAGCTTCCTATTAGAACCCTTAAATTAAAATGATCAATAGCTCTAATATATTTCCATAGTTTTTTTTTTTTTTTTATAAAATGACTGTAACTTTATTAAGAAGAAGATAAACATAATATATCATGAGTCAAAGCCGACTTAACCATATTAGGGTTTTTCTCTACCAAGTTTGATAACTATCTAAATATTTGACATATTGAGCCAAAAGGTAAGCTTGACAATTGTCATCTCGCTTGACAAGGGAAATTTCCACTCATCTAAAATCTTGCAATTTTGCTCTAATCCCACCTATAATATTGTCAATAGGAACTAGAGCCTCGCTAGTTCCAATTAACGCATCAACAACTATCTTGGAGTCACTCTCAAGCACCGCATCTCATACCCCTACATCCCAAGCAAAAAGAACTCCTTCCTCTAATGCTTTTGCTTCAATCTCCATAGCATTCAGTAGGATTGGTAAGTCCTTGCTTAGGGCTGCCTCTACTTGCCCTTTGTAGTCTCGAACAATAACCCTAACTCTTGCAGATTGTGTGTTAACAAAAGTACTCAGTATTAATCTTATACCCAGACTGGGCTAGGGGTATATCCACTGCACTGTATTGCTAGTTTCATGGCAAGCCAGCTTGAGCTTAGCCGTTTGAAACTCCACTAAGTACTTGGCCTTCTGCAAAACTTCAGCCGCGCTGACTGTCGTATTTTACCTTGTCTCACTACATTCCTATTAAACCATATACACCATGCCACCATGATAACTAACCACAACAGTTCATCATCCATATGATGATAGCTCCACAAACAATGTCCACCGCTATTCACCTCCTCATCGCAAGCTTCACAAGTTGGATTATCTGGAACTTTTCTTCGACACAAATTGGACTTTGTAGGTAGCATGTTCTTGCTCACCCGCCAAGCAAAAGATTTAATCCTTTTAGGTACATTGAGCCCCCAAATCGTCTTCCAGAAATTTTTGTTTTTCTGTTACTTGATGCCTCTCCTGCACTAGTGGTGGCTAGTCTTGTAAGCACTACGAACCATGAAATTCCATTTTGGTGTATATGCCCACACCAACATGTCCCTAGGTAATCGGGAACTTAAAGGAATACTCATGATAGCAAAAGCATCATCTGGTGAGAAGAACAGGTGTATGATGTCTGAACTCCAAGCTCGAGTATGTGGATCAATAAGCAATGCCACTCTTGCATTAGTGGGTATAGTAGCAGGTCTGGACGTGAGTTTGAAGGTAGAAGGTTGGCATAACCACTTGTTGCTCCATATGTCAATTGATTGCCCGTTCCCCACTTGCCATCAATGACCATGTTTAACCACATCTTGTGCAACCAAAATACTCCTCCATTCATATGATGGATGATGCCCCAGCTCAGCCAAAAGAAAATCCTTATTGGCACTACAAAAAAATCGTCCGATCCTAGCGTTTTTTTCCAGCGTTTTTAAAAATCGCCGCAATTAATACATTGTCATTAGATTATTGAGCATATATTGTTAAAGGAGCTATTCAAAATGTACGCATGAATTATATGCTACTGTTATTGGTAGACTGAACGAAATTAGAGCATAAGCATATCCAATGAGCTAAAATGGAGAAGGTGACTTAAGAAAATTACTAAATTTGTTAAAGTGCATTGCTTTGAAGAACATATTAATATTTTATCCCTTCTCATGTGTGTGGATATGTTCATGTTGCCATATTGTTGTAGTCAATATTGTATGATGCTTTAGTTTCTATGCCCCCCCTATTTGGCACTTTCTAATTTTTACTTGTTTATTTAAAGAAAAAAATAGACCACAGTTTATCTTAATAGACTAAGATTAGTGCTTGAATATATGTAGTGACTAGTGACCACTTATGTATTCATTGTTGTATTTGGTGGTTAGTAGGTTTCAGGTTGTAGAGAAATTTCCACCTGGTCTTTGCCTACATTGCTTGGTGTTGGATGTCAAATTCATTCTACAAGTGAAAGCCACTTTTGCTCCAATTTGAGCCCACGTAGGCCCACACTTTGCATCATAAAATATATGCACTGATATGTGATGATGCATGTATATGCATTAATTATGAACACGGCTCCTAGACATGATGGTGAGTTTAGCAATTCAATTTTCATTTACATCTTTAAAATGTGAAGACACCTCCACAAAATGAAGCAACACAAATAAAAAATGGCTAGCTCTTTGGATCTGGGTTATGTGATAGTTGGAGATAATATTTATTATGGTTGCATGTTTTCTTATGAATTTATGTAGATAAGTAGATTAGACATTGATTTGAGCACTCCGATGTTGATCAGATGCATGATAGTGAGAAGAAAAATAAAATCTAACACCCCCAATATATATATATATATATAAATCTTATAATAAGTCCCTTTAATTAATAAAGAAAAAACCTATAGTTTCAAAGCAATGAATTAAACTTGTCACTATCTTGAGAAAATTGGGAATCCAAAGGACCTTTTATTAGAAAGAAAGAAAAAAAAGCATAGGAATTATTTCCAAATAAAAAGAGCCAGCCCCAATTGCCCTTTGCTCCATTTAGTATGTTTTCTTTTTCATAGCTGTTTTATAAGTTACAAATATCAACACAATCAATTGGTTTTTTTTGGCACGTTCTGCATGCTTAGTAACTAGGTCTCATGGATGTCATTTTCGTTTGAATAGATGGTAACAGTTTATTCTAAATGAGGAAGCAATCTAGCAATAGTTTCTTAGGTTTCTTTTCTTTCTTTTTCTCTCTCCTTTTGTTGTTGTTGTGAATGGTAATCACACACATGCCTAATGGTTTTTGAACCCTGACCTTTCCCTCCACCCATCCTTTTGTAAATTCCTATCACCGAATTATTTAAAAACAAAGTTTTGAATGGGTTTATATCTATAATTATTTATAGCTATGAATTTATTTTCTCGTGCTCAACCTTCACCATTTTGATGTAAAGAATCATTGTAGTTCTTTGTTTTTATGGATCATATTGTTTGAGTTTTGTGCTTTGGTTTATTATCATTTACTACTATTGTAATTTTCTGTTACGCTTTGTGATTACTTAAGAAAAGCTATTACTAATCAAAATGTCATTACTCTATAAATAAGCTTGTTCATGAAGACTAGGAATTATCTTACATAGGAATACAAAAAATTTAAGGAGGGACATAGATTACTATATATACTATATAGACACACATATAACCATAAACAAAAAGATTTTCTTTTTTACTTTAATTCAAACAAACAAACGAACTTAAAATTGTATGGGAATATCATGCAATTAAAGAAAGTCAAAATTATAGCTAAGGATTATAGTAATACCCAACAAAATTTTCCTTCTGTGTAGGAAGTCCCGACATCATGGCATCAAATACGACTACCAACAGTTTCAAGGCTAATTTTCAATTGTATATCAAAACAAAAACAAGCCTATACTATGGTTCACTTGTTACATGGTTTTGGACAGGAATTGACCTAATTTACATCATTTAAGTTATCATAGTAATGTGTAATGGTCAGTTTGCTTTTGTAGAAGTGGCAGCTTATTTGAAATTTATCTTCTTCTTTCCATGGACAAACACTGGGATTGCCAAAGGGTGAGTAAGATCTGCTTCTTGATTCCCTTAAATTGTAAAATAATGTGTCTACATTATTGCTGTGGTGGGTTGTTGTTTTGGAGCAAGCGGATAGCTTGCATGGAGAGAAAAGGTGGCATATTTTATATTGGGATGTGGTTTGTTTTGTGAATGTTGACATATTATTGTTCAATTTGTTGTCAATTTCTCATATTTTGTCTAAGTAAATACATATCGTATGCTGTGGTGGGTTTTTGTTTGGGAGCAAGTGGGTGGCTTACATGGAGAGAAAAAGTGGAGTATTTTTTATTAGGAGTGTTTTTTGTTTTGTGACTTAAATTTTTTAAACTTAATGTGTAATGGTGAAATTGTAATGTAGGTGCGCCTCATAACATTTTAGACACTTGGGATGTATTATTTTGTGTATATATATAACATTCTAGACATTTGGGATGTAATTATTGATATGGTGTAATTAAATATATTTAGTTTCTTGATTTAATGTGGTTTGGCATAGGGTACGGGCATATGCCCTAGACCAGTGCTTTTCAGAGTGTTGGAATAGGTACTGCCTATGCCAGCACTTTCAAAAGCGCTGGTATAGGCCTTTTAAATTATATTCATTCAAGACCTATACCAGCGCTTTTAAGAGCACTGGAATAGGTATCGCCTATGCCAGCGCTTTTGAAAGCGCTAGTATAGGCCTTTTAAATTATATTCATTCAAGACTTGTACCAGAGCTTTTGAAAACGCTAGCATAGGTAGTAGCTATTCCAATTCTTTCAAAAACCCTAGTATAGGTTATATTCATATTTCCGTAAAGGTTGCCTCGACAAAAGTAAAAATGCCGAAATAGGGTCTGAAAAGCGCTAGGACCTATCCCGGCACTTTGAAAAGTGCTAGTACAGGTCTGACAACCCTATACTGACTGCCACTGCGTGGTAGTTTGAAGCACCGAGAAAAAAAAAATGCCGGGATAGGAATTTTGACCATATTCTAGCGTTTTCTAGGGCTATTCGAGCGGTTTTGAAAACGCTGGGATAGCCCCTTTTTTTGTAGTGTGGGGAAATATCTAGTCTTGAATACCCTGTAGACTAGGGAAGTCGTACACGTTTACAGTCGCCACCCTTGCTTAGCTAATAAAGCTAAGTTAAAAGATTAAGATCGCAAAAACCCAAGCCTCCCTCCTCCTTGGGTAGATACATTTTTCCCAACTTAGCCAAGACATCTTATTCCTCTCATTAGTTTGGCCCCACCAAAACTTACGAATCATACTTGTCATCTCATTCCATAGATATATAGAATGTTAATCTACTAAGAATGCTTCAAGTGACTAAAATTTTTGTTTGTAGGACTCAATGTGAACGATCAATTTTCTCCAAGTATATGCGTTTTGTTAAACCCGGGCACACAAGATAGTGGATATTGATCTTTCTAGGCCATTTGACAAAAATGTTCTGCACTTAAAATTTATTTATTTATTAATGAGACATATGATAGAACATATGTGCCAATGTTTTCTTTTGCAACTTCAATTTATTTATAGGCCATTTCTAATCTACTTCTCATTTTTTGTCTATAGGCCAATGTAAAGAAAATAATAATAATATTTTGACCAACTTTTATATAGTCGAATACTTCTTGTTTTTTAAATTATTAAGCTTTGGTTAACTTTGTTATATTTATTATCAAATAAAAGTAATTAAGTTATTATGCAAATCTAATCTATATGGTTTTCTTAAAGATTGTTGAATTTTCTTTTAATTCTTAAATGGACTTGAACTAATTTTAAATGAATTTAAAGCAAATTTTAAAATAAAATAAACAAAAACTATAATGGACTTGAAATCTATTGAAACACTCCATAAAAAGAATAGAAATATGCCGTAACACTGTGATAGCTATTGAAACATTTGATGCAAAAAATATTGGATACAAAAATTAAATTAAAACTTCATCCATGCTATATAATTATAAATAACGTAATACTTGACACAAAATCTAAAATTGAATTGAAAACCCCCGAACACTAGATACAAAATTTAAAATATATTAAACCACATTCAAATCTAACAGGAAGGTTCATAACAAAAAAAGAAAAAAAGAAATCTGTATATTTAAACAATTGGTACAAAAATCAAAGTGAAACTTCATGCTAGAGATCTCACTTTCTTGAGATTCCACAGCCACTCTCTTGTATTTGCATCTTATTTAATTTGTATCCATATATTTTTATTTTTGTTATTAAAGGATAAATTTATATTAAGAGAAACAGAAAGCAGTACAGAAAAACACTACAATTCATTTACATACCAAACAACATTTACAGAAAAACACCATTGAACTCAGACAAAGCAACATCTACAAAACTTTTACCAACTGCAGGTCTGCAGCGTCACAATTAACTTTTATAGAACCCAATCCAGGTTTGGAACATCTTGAGGGAACACTGATTTCGCTAACTAATTTATTCTTCCTCTAATGCTCTGCATCAAGAAAAAAAGCCTTCATTCAACATAGTATTGATATCATTAACATAGTACGCAAAATTCTATGCAAGCTTAATATTATAATGTAACAATAGCCAAAAAAAAAAAATTCATCCCAAAATAAACAAAGGAACAAATTGATATGATTCTATAAGAGAAAATTGGAAATACATACAGAAATTTGGCCCTCCAATTATGGATCTGTAGGAAGATGCCAACAACATTGAATAAAATCCAAGATTTAAATTAAAATAAAATAAAAATGACAATAATTACTAAATAAAACAAAAAAAAATGTATTAACTTCTATATAAATTTCTGCCTCTAAATTTACCTAACGTGTTTCTTACATCTTATCAAATAAAAAAAATGTATATCTACAATTAACTTCTATATCATGAAGCAATGGATTCTTTTGCCTGAGTAGACAAAATGTACATGCAACTTCAAGAGTAGCATACTTAGTACTCACTACACACTCACTAAATTAAAACATCATTCAATGCTCGTGTGGTGAGACTTTTTATTTATTTATTTGAGTTTAACGTAATTTTTCAATTTGAATTTGTCTATTGTTATTAAGGTTATACATGAAGAGATTTTTAAGAAACTAAAATTTTGGATTTTGAAAATGAGTAAATTGCTAGGTGTGTGCTAGTTTTTAGGGAAAAAAATGTATCAAACATATGTAGATATATTTAAAAGAGAGTGTGCTAATTTTTAGGAAAAAAAATTCTCAAGTAGTTTTTTGTTTTTAAATTTTGTTGAATTACAATTTTAACCCTATTGTTTTATTTTTAAGAATAAAGATTATTTAATTAGATTAGGGGTATTTTTGATTTTTTTTAAGTCATAACTAACTTTCTAAATCCTCTTAATATATAAATATATAGATATAGAAGAAGAAGACTGGCCTCATCACATGTAGAGGTGGCGAAATTGGATACAACCCGCGAACCCGACATAACATAACATAAAATTAGTAGGTTATAGGTTGAGACTTAATAGGTTCGTGTCATATTTTGGTTGACACCAATGACTCGTTTAATAAATAGGTTGATTAGTGTCCATCACATAGAACTCGTTTGACATGTCTAGCCCGTTTAATTAAATGGCATTTTATCAATACCCTTCAAAGCCTAGATAATAAACTTATTAATTGTTGTGGCTTATTTTCTTTGACATATTATGATTGATTATTAGTTTTTTTTTTTCATTTTGACAAAATTTGATAAATAGGTCAACACGATTGACCTGTTTAATAAATTGGTTGCATTAAGGTTGAGGAATCTTGATCCGTTTAATAAACATGTTAGGTTTGAAATGACTCATATAATCAAATACTTATGAGTCGGCACGACATGAACCCGACATGCAAACACGAATTGCCACCCTTAATCACACGCATTCTGCATGTGTGATGAAGCTTTTTTTTTTTTAGTTTAATATAATTTTTCAATTTGAATTTGTCTATTGTTAATAAGGTTACACATGAAGGGATTTTTAACAATTTTGAAAATAAGTAAACTACTGGATTTAGTACTTGCTAGTTTTTAGATTAAAAAAAATGTAACAAACGTGTGTAGATATATTTAAGTAGAGAGTGTGTGTGCTAATTTTTAGGAAAAAGTTTCTTTGGTAGTTTTTTATTTTTGAATTTGTTAAATTATAATTGTAACCCTATTTTTTATTTTTAAGAATAAGGATTATCTAATTAGATTAGGGGTATATTTAACATTTTTTGAAGTCATAACTAACTTTCTAAATCATCTTTATACACATACACACTCACTAGCCTTATCACATGTACTTTGTGCATGTGATGAGGTTTTTTTTAAATGATCCTATTTTGTAGCAAAAAAAAAATTTGAAATCTGTATTTTTTTTTATTTATTTTGAGAATCTAATTTATAAGCGAATAAAGAAATTTGAAAATCAACAAAAGAGTGGCCTATTTTTTAGGTAATGTTTTAGTGGAAGTTACAGTTGTATTTTTACCGAATTGTCCTTTAGTTTTGTCTCTACTTAAACATAGGGATGTAGGGGCATTTTTGAACTAGAAAAATGAGGATCCCAAACCTAAGAAGCCCCTTCTACACCTTGCGTTTAAGTAAGGAAAAAAAACTCATTGACAATCCGGTAAAAATACACATCTAAAACATTGCCTAAAAACTAGGGGCACTCTCCCAAGATCAGCCACGACTTTATGGTTATTCAAAAATCCCACTACAAACTACAAAGCCATTAACTATAAAAATAACACTTAATACCTGTTAGGACTATGTGATTCATGTTAGGAACATATGTCAATATTTTATGTAAATGGCTAATTCTTTGACAAAATGCATTTTACTTGTAATTGGGTAGATCTAGGATGTGTTTAATGATTCAAGAAATAAGGTTTCAAGATCGAATGTTAAAACCATGCAAGTCTGCTCAAGAAACAAGTAAAGAAGTGTTGGTCATTAAAGCTCGACAACTAGTATCTATCGAGGCTTAAAAAGTTGTTTTAGCCTGAGGCTCACGGCTGCTCGATAGATAAGGTATTTGTCAAGATTTATAAAAATCAATTTTTCAGATCTGATTTCATTCCAATCCCTGAATGTATGTTTGGGCCTTCTTTTCTCACAGTCCTAAACATATATAAGGATTGTTTTAAGGGCCATTACAAGTTGCACAAGTGTGAAGCAAAGGGTTGTTCATGAAAATTGTGACTGGAAACTTAGTTTGCCCTAGTTCATCTTGAATAAGCTACTGTGTTTGTACACCATAGGATTTTGTGACCAAGCAATTTCGTGATCTTCATCATGTGATGAACTGAAGAACTTTGCAGCCAACATCCTTCTCAAGTTGGTGATCAAGTCGCATACTGGGATCCGCGCATCTATTGGTTAGTCAAGTACTAGGAGTCATGAATTAAAAGGAAAGATTTTCACTACAGAACAAGTCCAATTGGGTAATGGGATAATAGTTCAACTATAGGTTGATATAAGGTACTGGGATTCCATTACTTGTAACCACTTGTTGTGATAATAGTGAATTCTCAGGAGTGGTGATCTTAAAATCACCCGATGGGGTTTTTTCCTTGAAAGTTTTCTCCATTTATAAACAAATCACCGTGTCAACTTTATTTTCCACTGCATTATATTTTAGTTGGTAATTTTTTTGTGCTGTCACGTACATTGCATGTTAATTTGATTAATTAATAAATTTGGATAATTAATCAATTAATTCATCACAAAGGGTCAATACATTCTTAGCCTATCATTATCCAACCTGGCAACCTCCATATTAAATTCATTTTCAATTTTGACGATTGATAAAAGGACTTTCAAAGTGTGAAGGGGGTAGGGGTATTGCTCAAGACAAGAGGTATGTATTTTTCAATGAATTTAAGTAATATTTAAATTTTACACAAATATTTACACGTGATGTGTATCCTTGCTACTGTGAATTGCAATACATAGTGAATTGCACAGCAATGGCAATGCATTGTAGCATGGGCGTTTAGCCTAGGATTTCAACTAAACTGGTTATAGTTCTCGATAGCCAGATTTTATACTATTATTGTTCTTTTGTTTAATCATTGCCTTTTCCTTTGCTTTAGAAGCAATATGCCAAGTTTTCTTTTATCTACTCCATTGATAAAAGATAGCTAGTTTTCTAGGAGAAGATGGGCATTTGCCCCTTTCGCCAAAATTTTTCAACAAAATACCCCATATCTGAAACTATTTAGAGAAATGCCTCTATTTTAAAACTCGATTTTTAGAAAACTAAGTTTTAATTTAAAACTCAATTTTTAGAAAATCGAGTTTCAATTTTAAAACTCGATTTTTGGACTATCGAGTTATAGGGAACTGAAAATTTAAAAAAAATCTGGAACTCGAGTTCATGGAACTTGATTTTCAAGAAAAAAAAAATTCTAAGCCCACATTCGCTATAACTCAATGTTCCAAAAATCGAGTTATACATTTGAAACTCAAATTTTAGAAAACCGAGTTTCAAAACATGGACATTTCTCTAATTAGTTTTAGACATGGGGCATTTTGCTGGATATTTTTTATAAAATAAAAAAATAAAAAATAAAAAAAAGAAGGCAAAAGCCCATTTTGGCCAAGTTTTCTGTATCATTATTCCTTTTGTGCTATTGAATTTCACATATAGGGTCTGTTTGGGATCCATATATTTTCCTAAGACTAAAAAAATTTTTGCTGAAAGTACTATGGATAAAGGTAAAAGTTAACTGAAATAATACCGTGGGACTCATTAATATTACTAAAAAATGCGATTGGGCCCATAAATAGTAGCAAAAATAAGTTGAATAATAGCAAAAATAAGCTGAATAGTAAAATAAGCTAGCAAAAAAAAAAAAGCTATCCAAGCGAACACATAGAACCACTAAAAACTATTGCAAGGATAGTGACTATAGGGATGGAATTGTCGTATTATGTCTAAGCTTAGGCCAATGGTCTGTGAGCATCTAATGTTTGTCTGAATTGCTTCTCTACTCAAACCAAGAATCACTTACTGGCACTAGATATGGACATTTTTTTAAGTAGTCTAATACAAACTAACATAACAATCCATACCACACATATGAATACACTATTCACCCAAATGATCTTTAATTCTAACTAGCTTTTAAGCACATACTCACGTGCATGCTTAGAGATTTTCCTATTTTATTTTTTAAAATATTACCTAACTAATAAAACTTTGTGCTATTTTTTTCAACATCATATATATATTTTTAATTTTATGCATTTTTGCTTATTACTCCCACTCAAAAATAATACTTTCTTTTTTCCTGAAACTCATCCAATAGCTATTTTTGTGCATCGAATGGGTTAGCGACTAGTGTGTGTGTGTATATATATATATATATATAAACAACATTGTTTTTTTTTCCTAACTAATAAAACTTTGTGCTATTTTTTTCAATATCATTTTTTTATGCATTTACTACTCCAATTCAAAAAGAATGGTTTCCCCCCCCCCCCTGAAACTCATCCAATAGCTATTCTCATGCATATATATTGATGATGCACAGAAAACCAATAAGCTAAATGCTCTGGGCTTCAATAAACTAATGATGAAGGCCTGAAAGGAAAAAGACACAAGATCAAAGGAGACCGGGTTGAATCGGCCAAGAACTCTCTGATGCTTAAGTTAGTTTTCTCTTTAGGACTCAAGAATTCCAACTTTTTAGGAATAGTGAAAACTTACCTTCATTTGATGAGGATCAATGCTTATATAGTGTGTTTGGAGTGGTTACTTGTCTCGCAACTTACCTAATATTTGTGAAAGTCTGAAGATTCAGACTTAACTTCCATAACTGCTATAGAAGTTAGAATGTTTGATCTTATCTTCTACAACTGCCATTAGAAGTTAAGTACTTAGTAGGAAGTTATAGCGATGAACTAGGATCTTGCTCATGTATCAAAATGGTTACATGTGGTCCAATTCATAAGCTCTCGTAGATAAATCTTACACTTGGAAGTTTTCCCAGTGTTAAAGGTTGTCTAGGAGCTTTCCTCATGAACGACCTTCATGCTTATGAACGACCGTCCTACGAGGGATGACCTTTTTATACTAGGATAGTCTTCCTAGTCTAGACGACTCTTATGGACGGATTAGAGTTGACTCAATTTTTAGTTCACCTTCAGTTGCCCCCTTGTCCAAGGGTCGTCCAGAATACTGTAAAATTTATTGTTATTCTTTGGACGCATGTCTATATGATAGTGGTTAGATATCATGCCATGTGTCATGACCTTATTGGTGATTGGTCGCGTTGTTTAGTTTTTCAAGGAGCATGTCACGTGGCATTCTCGGGTAGGTCACATCATTTCAGATGCCCAATTTCACTCTCTTTAAGTAGTAGAATTCCTCTCCTACCCTTCACATTTCTCAAATTTTCTCCCTTGGCATTTGCCGTCCAGTGCCTTGTCTAGAAGTATTTCCATGTCTTTAGTCCTATTTCTTCTAGAGCCAGGTATTTTTTTCATCCTCGTTCTTAAGTTTTCCTTCAAATTTCTTTAAGATGTTTGAGATTGTCGTTTCCTTGTCTAGTAATAGTGTTGATAAGGAGATAGACGAGTACCATGACACTACTAGTTATAGTGGTTCTAGTAGTGGTAATAGTAGTGACAGTAGTAGTAGAGGGAACACCACGGACGAGCAATACACGTCTGGTGTTCCTAGTATTACTCTAGAAGTTCTTCAGGAACATCTTAGGACAAAGGTAGCTTCAGGGTCATAGGTTGGCACCACGACAAGTGTTCCCCCGTCCACTGATTTGGACGAGGTAGAGACCATAGTTGTGCTGTAGGCATCCATTACAAGACAGATGAGAAAAGACTTGCTTCCTTTAAGAGTTGGTATTAAATCCTAAATAGTCTTAACCCTAGGTTAGCTGTCCGAGGGAAATGGTGTTGTGACCCTCGTCTTGGAATAGGTGTTTACGAGGCCTACCTTCTGGGGGGACTTTGGTTGCCTCTCAATGCCTTTGTTAGGGAGTTACTAATTAGGTTAGGTTTAGGAGTGTGTCAGTTTAAGCCCAATGCATGGATGCTAGTCGTCTTTATGCAAGTTTGGTGGAGGGAAGTGTTTGAAGGGGATCGTCCTCTCACTGTGGACGAGTTCCTTTACTGCTACAAACCCTCATAGATTAACTAGTCCTTTGGCTTTTATCAGTTCATAGCCAGGGGCAAAGATTATAGACTAATAAAATCACTTGTAACTTCTGATAAAAACTAGAAGACAAAGTTTTTCTACGTCTTTAATTTTTGGGCTGGACACCCTGTTGAGGTTGGCAGGGATCTATTTGCCCCTTATACTAGAGAGTTAGGGAACCTTCGTCCTGAATGAATGTTTTTTATTATTTTTATTTATTATTATTATTTTATGTTTTTTTTATCTATTTTTTATTCTTGTTTATAATCTTCTAACCATTATTTTTTCTCTCTCTTTTTCTATAGTTGTTAGACGACCATCCTTAAGCAGTATCTATGTTGAATGCGTCCAGAGGACTCATCTATACGCTGACAGGAGTTTATACTCATTAGTCACCCTTCAACGTCTTGCCACTTGGGGACTTGGTCTTGAACCATCTCCAGAAGCTATAGCTCACGAGCTCCTTATTCGTAGACATGAATTTTTTACTTAGAAAGAATTTATTTTAATATTACCTTTTAAATGATTCTAACATTTTTCTTTTCAGGGATGGCAACCATGAGAGAAATCAAGGGAAAGGAGGTAGTGGACAAGGTAACCAGGCTAAAGGCTCAATCTCAGCCTCTTCCTTTTACTGGAGATAAAAGGAAAAGTTTATCCAAGACGCTTGATTTGGGAAATCTTCTCATTCGTCAAGGAAGCAAGAAGGCGAAGCATGGGTCGTCCAAGCTTGGGGTTGTCAAGCCAGGCACTATCCCTCTTACCTCTCAACAGTCATCCATCCAAATTCATGATGTGGAAGCCCCTGAACCTGTTGGAGTTACCCCGTCCACAACCACTACTCTCGCCTCGTTTTAGCCTCCTCTAAGAGTTCCCATGAACCTTATTGAAAATGAGGACTTGGCTTGGGAAAGGTTCCCAAAGGCTATGATTGATAAGGATGTGGCTACATGCTACAACATGTCTTTAAGAGAGTTTAAACATTTGGCTGTTCATGACCTTTTCAAAGTATGTAATTTCACTTTTACCTCGTCTTGTCATTCTTTTTTTTCTTTTTCTTTTTTTTGTCTAAGAGAACTTTTAACCACTTGTGTAGGCAATGTCAAAGTTTATTGCAGCTTCCAGGAAGGCCACAGAGATGGACAAGAAGAGGATCAAGCTTGAGACGAGGATCCAGCAAGTTAAGGATGACTGTAGGGGCTCGGCTGAAGTGGCTGGCAAGGCCAAAAACAAGGTCAAAGAGCTAAAAACCCTCATTGAGGAGCTGAAGGCTGACATTTTTCAGAAGTATACTCGTCTTGATCATTTTCTAAAAAGGAATAACGAGCTGAGCACCATTCTCAAGAATGCTAAACAAGACGATGTTGAGGAGTTTAAAGCTTCCAGCCAGTTCATTGACCTTCTAGACACGACCTATGCTACTGGCTTCAAAGATTTTCGCATGGACGCTATTGAACGTTTCCCTGAAGTTGACTTTAACTCCAGCAAACTCCTGCTTGGTGCTACCAGCACTCTCCTCTAGACAAGTTCTAAAGACATCAATATTAAGGACGATGCTACCACCCAGCTTGCCCAAGACGAGCCTAAAACTGGAGAGAATCCTCCCACAGTGAAAGTGTGAAAGTTTATCATCCTAGTTTCTTCTTTTCTTTTTCGTTTCTAAGTATGAGGTCCGTTGTCTTGGACCATTTGAATTTATTCAAGTACATTTCACTCATCTATAATCTTTTGGATGAGTTTCCAAACATTTGCCTTTTAGGCTTCTACTTTATTTAAGGGTTTTGGACGGTGGTCGTTTACCCTTTTCTAAACTTTTTATGAACGAATGTTTATTTCCATCATTTTTTATTTACTATTAAACATGTTATTGTATGGAAGAATTTTCTTTAATTAAATTACCCATATTACATTGGTTTAAGTGTGGTCTGTCCACCCATGAAGGCATTTAGCTAGTCCATGTTAAGTTTCCTCATGTTCAATGTTTTTACCATTCTTTAAATTTTACAAGTGTAACTCTTCTTACGAATGGCGTTGCCTTCACCAACTTTATTAGTCCAGAGACTCATCAAATGGTTCTAATGCTCGTCCATAGCCTGGACGGTTTACAATCCTCTTTTAGCAAGATGTTTTCAGCTTTACTCGTCCAAAGATTTGGACTGTTTTGGTTGGTTATATTTATCCATGGATTCTTGAATACTCTTTCGTGCATGCATTGTCTCGTCCATTGGTTGGATGGATATACTTTAGGTTTTTCCTTGTCCATTGGTGAGATGAATACACCTTGAGCTTATTTTTCTGTTTTATCCTTATTTTATGGAAAGCATATAGACATCACATCCCTACGTCTAGAGATTTTACTCGTCTAGGGCTTTTAGCCTTTTTGTGGATTAGTTTTAATGAGTGCATCATTATCATCATGAGAATTAAAAATCCACACAACGTTATACATTGTAAACACTACTTACAAAACATCATCCACAAGTCTTGGCACATGCTTAAAAACTGGTGCCTTTAGGGAATTAAAGATTCAAACAAACCAAGTCCATGACTTCATCCATAGATAGTGCATAGTTTAGAAACATGCACCTTTAGGGAATTAAACACAACATATAATACTAATAAGAAACACAGGTAATGAAAAGCAAACATATAACTTCGACTCGTCTAGGTTAACCGCAACACCTAGGATGATCTTGTCTAGAGCGATGCTCGTACAGGCTAATATCCTACTGGTAATATCTTTATAGATGCTCAACATTCCAGGGGTGCTCCAGCTTTCTCCTGTCCAGGGCTTCTAAGTAATAAGATCCTTGTCTTTTGCAATTAATAACCCTGTAAGGTCCTTCCTAATTAGGTCCCAATTTCCCATAAGCTGGGTTTCTAGTTGCCAAAAAGACCTTTTTTAGGATGAGATCCCCAATGTTGAAACGCCTGAGTTTCACCATTGCATCATATTGTTTGGCCATGAGGTTTTTATACCTTGTTGTCCTTTGCTCTGTGTTCATCCTTATCTCGTCTATCAAATCAAGGTTAAGATGGAGTCGCTCTTCGTTATTCTCGTCTTGATACTTCATCACTCTGTGGTTTGCCATGTGCACTTTTGTAGGTATCACAACTTCGTTCCCACAGGTCAATTTGAAAGGATTTTCTCCTATGGGATCCTTAAGGTCATCTTGTAAGCCCATAGAACACTTGGTAGCTAATTTAGCCATACTTCTTTTGCCCCCTCAAGCCGAGTCTTAATGAGTTTCAACAAGGATCAGTCTGCAACTTCTGCTTGTCCATTTACTTGTGGGTGGGAGGGTGAGGAATAATGATTCCTGATTCCAAATTGCTTGAAAAATTCTCTAAAAGGTGTGTTGTCAAACTGTCATCCATCAAACACTAGTACCCTAGGTACCCCAAACTTGCATACGAGGCTCTTCCAAACAAAGTTTTTGACATTCTACTGTGTGATCTTGGCTAAAGGTTCAGCTTCCACCCATTTAGTAAAGCAGTCAATCCCTACTACCAAAAACTTCATCTGCTTAGTTCCAAGTAAGAAGGGGCTTAAGATATCCAGTCCCCATTGCGCAAAAGGCCATGGGGCCATCATCGGGGTGAGATACTCCGACGAATATCTAGGAACATTGCTGAAACATTGACATTGATCACACACCTTAACATAAGCCTTAGCACCTGCTTGAATAGTTGGCTAGTAATAAAACCTACACAGATGACTTTATGGACCAGCGCTCTTGCACTTGAGTGTTTTCCACATGCTCCTTCATGAATCTCCCTCAACACATAGTTTGACTCGTCTGGAGCTAAGCACTTTAAGTAGAGCTGAGAGAAGCCTCTTTTATATAATACCTCGTCTATGAGAACATACTTAGCAGCCTTGATCCTTAACTTTCTAGCCTTTTCCTTGTCCTTTGAAAGTCTTCCATCTTTATGGTAAACTACTATTGGAGTCATCCAATTTTATTCTCCTTCAATTTGTTGTACCTCCAAAAGGTCTATGCTTGGCATGTATTGGACTTTGTCATACTCGTCCATAGCCCACTCTGTCGAAGCTACCTTCGCCAAAACATCTGCTTCCATATTTTCCTCCCTTGGGACTTGAACAAAACCGGCTTCCTTAAATTTTTTGACAAGCCTCCTCACCTGTCTAAGATATTTCTTCATTCGGTCTTCCTTAGCTTCACACATTCCATTTACTTGATTCATGATCAACTAAGAATCTCTGTGGACGGCTACTGACTCTGCCCTTAGGGACTTAGCTAATTCCAACCCTTTAAGGCGAACTTTATATTCAATTTCATTATTGGTAGCCTGATACTGTAGACAAGCTTCATATTCAACTTGTCCCCTTCAGGGGATCTTAGCATAACTCCAATTCCTCCTACATATAATGTGGATGAACCATCTACATGGACGACCCACCTTTGAGCTTCATCAATTTCGTTTAACCCACCTTGGTTAGGAGTGAACTCTGCAATGAAATCTGCCAATACTTGAGCCTTTATGAAGCTTCTTAGTTAGTACCTGACATCAAACTCGCTAAGTTCTAAGGCCCATTAGATTAGTCATCCTACGGCTTCCAACTTGTTCATTGCCTTCTTGAGTGGATGATCTGTCAAGACGTTGACGACATGAGTCTAAAAATAATGTCTTAATTTCCTAGAAGCTGTATGCAAAGCAAAAGCTAGTTTTTCCATCATGGGGTACTGTCCTTCTGCTCCTTTCAATGCTCGACTTGTATAATAAACTGGCTTTTGTATCTTTCCTTCTTCTCTAATTAATGCTGAGCTCACTGCATGTGGAGACACTGCCAAATACAAGTATAATTCTTCACCTGGTATAAACGAGCTTAGTAAAAGAGCTGTTGTGAAATAGGCCTTGAGGTCTTGAAAGACCTTTTAACACTCGTTCGTCCATTCTAATGCCTTCTTGAGAACCTTAAAGAATGGCAAACATTTGTCAGTAGCTTTTGATATGAATCTGTTAAGGGCGGCAACTCGCCTAGTGAGAGATTGGACTTCTTTGACCTTTCTTGGTGGTTCCATATTCAGTATTTATCAAGATTTTCTTCAATTCCCCTATGTGAAACTATGAACCCAAGAAACTTTCCTAACAAAACTCCAAAAGTGCACTTGCTCGGATTTAACTTCATGTTATATCATCTAAGCGTATCGAAGGTCTCTTGAAGGTTGTCCGAATGCTTTTCCTCATCCAAGCTCTTTACCAACATATTATCTATATAAACTTCCACATTCCATCCAATTTGTGGACAAAACATATGGTTAACCAGCCTTTGATAAGTTGCCCCCGTGTTCTTCAAACCAAAGGGCATCACCTCATAGCAAAATAGACCTTTACTGGTAATGAAGGATGTCCTTTCTTGATCCACCTCGTCCATCCTTATTTGATTGTAGCCTGAGAAGGCATCCGTGTAACTTAGCAATTTATGACCCACAATTGAGTCCACCAGCTGGTCAATGCGCAAAAATGAATAGCTATCTTTGGGGCAAACCTTGTTCAAATCGGTGAAGTCCACGCACATCCTCCATTTACCATTAGCCTTCTTAACCATCACCATGTTAGCCAACTAGTCTGGGTAATTAAATTTCCCGGATAAATTTTGTCGTGGTTAACTTCTGGACTTCTTCTTTAATGGCATTATCTCACTCAGGAGCAAAAACTCTTTTCTTCTAATAAACGAGCTTGGAAGATGGGTGCACATTTAACCGATGAGTGATAACACTTGGGGTCAATTTCCAACATGTCTTCATGACTCTATGCAAAAACATCAATACTCTTCCTTAAGAGCTAGAGAAGGTCTTGCTTCATCTTCTCCTTCATACTCATTCCAATTTTGATAAACTTCTCAAGATTACCCTCTATTAGAGGTATGTTTTCTAGCACTTCTGTGGGCTCCGCAATAACTCTTCACTCGTCTATACTCATCGTCTGCATGTGCTCATCCATATCCAACATGGCTAAATAGCATTCTCTAGCAGCTAATTGGTCTCCGTGCACTTGACCTACTCCATAATCTGTTAGGAACTTAATAGATAAATGGTAGGTAGATGTTACTAACTTCCAATTGTTTAAAGTCAGTCTTCCAATGATAGCGTTGTATGAGGAAGAATAGTCCACAACAAGGAAGTTTACCTCTTTGGTTATCTGCTGTGGATACACTTCTACCACCATAAGTAAGGTAATGGTACTTACAGGTTGCACTTTCATCCCTCCAAATCCTACCAAGGGTGAATTTACTGGACGAAGTTGATCTCATCCAAGCCTCATTTGTTGGAAGGCGGGGTAATATAAAATGTCTGTCGAACTTCCATTGTCTACCAACACCCTCCTAGTCGTATAATCAGCAATGAGCAATATAATGATGATCGCGTCGTTATATGGGTGGTGAACCCTTTCAGCGTCCTCGTCCGTCAACGTAATGGCTTGCTCATCTGCCCCCCTCATCCTTGGAGGTCGTCCAAAGAGCTGGACATTTTTCACCACCTTTAGGTATGTCTTCCTTGACTTGGAAGATTTCCATGGAGGTTCCTCCTATAATAACTCTTATTTCTCCAAGCAGGGGCTGTGATGATTCTTCTACCTTTCCCTTTAACTTCTCGTCCTTATGATCTTGTCCAAGAAAGTTGCTCAATTTTCCTTGCTTGATGAGATTCTCTATCTACTGCTTCAAGTCAAAACACTCGTCCGGACATGCCTATGGTCTCTATGGAAGCAACAATACTTGTTTCTATTACGCTTGTTGGGATCTCCCTTCATTTTTTCCGACCACTTCAGGGATGGGTCATCCTTGATTTGCATAAGCACTTATTCAAGTGGCATGTTCAAGGGTGTAGATTGCTGACTCCTTGCTGAATAGAACTTGCCTTCTTGTTGTCTCGATCTTTCTTCTCTCCCGTCCGGGCCTTCTTTGGACAAGTACCCTGCTCTGGATGGCATGGAAGATCTGTTTCCATTCGCTCGACTTTCTTCCTCTTCTTGGCTATGATTGCGTCTTCTGCATTCATGAAGTTTTGGGCTGAATGGATGAGTCTAGCCATGGTTTGAGGCTCTTACTCATAAAGCTTATGGATATATAAATCAGAATTAACTCCATTATGGAAGACTGTCAATAACAACTTGTCATCCATCTCGTCTACCGTCAGGGTTTCTTTGTTGAAACGAGTAATGAATGCCCACAAGCTTTCATTTTCCCCTTGCTCTATGGTTAACAGGCTGGACGAGGAACGCATATGCCTTTGTCCTCCGATAAAATTATTGACAAACAACTTACTCAATTCTTCGAAAGAGCTCATAGTGTTTAGAGGTATCTTATTAAACCACACTCGTGCCGACCCTTTAAGAGTGGTAAGAAAAGCCTTGCACATAATCTCGTCTGGAACCCTTTGAAGATGCATTGTAGTCTTAAAGGTAGCAATATGATCAAAATGGTCACACGTTCTATCATATGAGTCCAAGGAAGGCATCTTGAACTTAGAAGGTAGGGGATGACTGTTGATGGAAAGCACAAAAGGGAAATCAGTCTGATGGACTAAATCATCTACGGGATTCATCCTTCTCATGTTCTCCCTTATCTCGTCCATAAGCTTCCTCATCTGATCCATCTCCCTCTCCAAGTATGGCACCTTTCATGAGGCGGTACCCCTTGACTGACTCTCAGACTCAACATTTTCTCCTTCCTTAACTTCTTGACTCTGGGCTTGCCCTTCCATGTATCTTTCATGGTGTTGCCTCCTTAAATTAATCTCCCTAGTCAACTCTTGGTTCTAACGGGTCAATTCCGTCATAGCGGTTGTCATGGATTGTATGTGTTGGATGGAAGGTGGTTGCATGACAAACGCTGACTGGCGATCGCAGTTGAGATTACTAGAAGCATTCCTACTCTCCAGGTGGCCTGGACTAGTGGTCATTAAACTTGTTTGAACCATGCAACCTTTTTTCGAAGGAAGATAAATAGCAAAACACAAAATTAATCTTCCCATAGATGACGCCAACTGATGATGCACAGAAAACTGGTAAGCTGAATGCTTCGGGCTTCAATGAACTAATGATGAAGCCCTAAAAGGAAAAAGACACAAGATCAAAGGAGACCAGGTTGAACTGGCCAAGAACCCTCTGATGCTTAAGTTAGTTTTCTCTTTGGGACTCAAGAATTCCAATTTTTTAGGAATAGTAAAAACTTACCTTCATTTAATGAAGATGAGTGTTTATATAGTGTGTTTGGAGTGGTTACTTGTCTTGTAACTTCCCCAATATTTGTGGAAGTTCGAAAGTTCAGACATAACTTCCATAACTGCTATAGAAGTTAAAGTATTCAGTCTTATCTTCTACAACTACCGTTAGAAGTTAAGTACTTAGTAGAAAGTTATAGTGATGAACGAGGATCTTACTCATGTATCAAAATGGTTACACGTGGTCCGATTCATATGCTCTCGTAGATAAATCTTACAGTTGGAAGTTTGCCAAGTGTTGAGGGTCATCCAGGAGCTTTCCTCATGGACGACCTTTATGCTTATGGACGACCATCCTATGAGGGACTACCTTTTTATACTAGGATAGTCTTTCTAGTCTGGACGACTCTTATGGACGGATTGGATTTGACTCAATTTTTAGTTCACCATCATATATATATAAACATTGCTTTCTTCTGCCTAATTAATAAAACTTTGTGCTATTTTTTTCAATATCATTTTTTTTTAATTTTATGCATTTTTTTCTTACTACTCCAACTTGAAAGTAATTTTTTTCCTCAAACTTATCCAATAGCTATTCCCATGCATCACACAAGTTAGCAACTACTGTGTGTGTCTAATATATATATATATTTGGTACACCGATATTGATCTATATCGAAATACTTAATCTCTCTCACTAGCTTAGGAATTAATATTTTTAGTTGCCTTGTGAAAGTTATGATAGGAAAAATACGTTTGAAAGATGGATATCTATATTTATTTGGACTATTTTAGTCCATTTTTATATTTTTACTAATTTTATATATATATATATATATATATATATATATATATTTTTTGAATGATTATTAAATTATTTAGAACATCATCATGGTCGATCTTAGTCCGACCTCAAAGACCTTAAAGTCTTCCTTTTATTGTTATTTGACTAGTGCAGGTTTGAAAACCATAGTTATGAGCTCATTTTACTTTAGTAACTATGATGAAGGGTAGTCTAGTAGCCTATTATTAGTGGTTAGAATGCAAAAATACAGAATCCAATTCTTGTAATCATTTTGTCAGTGGTAACAGAATCCTATTACCAAAAACAGAGCTGTCAGAGCATAGGCTCAATTATCTTTGATTTCTTGACAAGATATTCTTCTCTATGCCCTAAATCTCTCTTTCTTCTTGAATCTGAAAGTTTAAAGCATCATGAAATTCTGTCAAATATTTTATATGATACATTCAATAAGGAGATGAATTAGTTCAAAAATGTTTTCTGATTAAGCATCTAATTCATAAGTCATGAATTAAATGGTAAAACCCTAGCAGCTGGTAATAGTTCCCACTTCCCACGAGATTGATGGACCATAAACCAAGATCATAATTAAGAGACCATATAGTAAATGACTACGAAGTCAAATTTGACAACGAATTAGTTTACCCTGTTCTCCATGGAGCAGAGTAACAATTCCTAACCAGCACTCGCATTAAGATTGCACAAGAGAGCAATTACACACTTGTTCCAATGATGAAATACACATTAAGTACTAGTATTGATCTTTAAGATGGACTATCTCGATTGGACGAATGGATTTTTGGTCAACTTTTTTACTAGCTCTAGTTAGGGTTCGTCGATGCTGGTCAAATTTCTATTTCTTTTCGCTTTCCCCCTACAAACTCTCTCTCTCTCTCTCTCTCTCTCTCTCTCTCTCTCTCTCTCGCCTTTGTTAGTCTTTCTTCCATAGTTTTCAAACAAACAGTAGTCTCTCCCCCACTCATATTTCTCTGATGTAGGGAATGTGATGAGCTGTTTGTGTATGGTTTAGAAACAATGAAAGGCTGAGTTGCTTAGAATACATTGATAGGTGGATAAGTACCTCTGCAAGAACACAGTTCCAAATAGCACACAAAGGCTAACAATTCATTCAATTACCAAAAACTTATTTACAAAACGCTTACATTCTACTACTTATACTAGTTGTTTGGCATTGGCAGCTTCTAGATGGTTGACAAGTGTCTAAATCCTATTGGATAATATTTAAGAAATCAACTAACTAACTAACTAATTAGTTATAAGAGGATTAGAATATAGCTACTTGAAATTTCCCTGCATCACTCTCTCCTCCTCAAACTATTTCTTTCCTAAATAAATAGATCTGGTAGACTGTGGACTCCAAATCTTCTTCTCTCTTTTTTTTTTTCCCCTGTGAAGACCTAATGAGAGATTTGACCAATTTTTTGTGATTTTTTTGGGACCATTGAACCTATATCTGGTTTTAAAAACCAAAAATTTGACCATGGTTCAATAGGTTCACTAGAAAAATAGAATCTCCAATTTTGGTGGTTTAAAAAACCTGACTGATTACCAATTTCCACCATGATACAATCTTTAAAATCCTTGAATTTGAAGTGATATCTAAAATCAAGGAATTTCAAATTTATTGATTTAAAATTCAAAGCCAAGTTCAAATGTGTTAGAGATATATTAGACATATTAGTCCAATGTAATAGGCCCAAGCCCACTCCTACTTATGCTAGTAGTCTAGGGTTTAATCACCTATATATACTCATGTTAGGATTCATTGTAAGACATGTTATTGTACTACACTCTTATATAATAAAGATGTAGCTCTTAAGGGATTCCTCCATGGATGTAGGTCGACAAGGTTGAACCACATAACCTTCATGTTCTCGATGTTCCCATTCTATGCTTCCCCTTCCGCATCTACTCTAGCATTTACAACATGGTATAATACATCGTGTCGCTAATATATTTAACATGGTATCAAAGACAAACTTAGTTCTTAGCATTAAATAACTATCTTTACACAGTAAAGAAGTTTCCCGCGTGCACAACACAGATCCACCATAAAACCACTGCTTGCCCACAGATCTGGACTCCACGACATCACACAGCTCCCACAAAACCACTGTTGCTGTCTCGCTGCTAAGTCTTTGATCTCTCAAGCACCTCATGCCTCCCCTTTCAGATCTGTGCAAATCCAACATTTACCTAACCAAACCAACCACATAGGCGTGCTCCATAGCCTCCCGCAATGAAAACCCAGGAATTTGGTCTCCAATGGCAGTAGCACACGCCCCCACCATAGTTAATGCTTCGATTCTTACTCCACGTGCTGCCAAGGATTCCTAACCCACATATCAAATTTTGGACACACGCGCTACCATGAAGGCCTTGTATTTGTCGCGCTATGAAACCCGAGAATCTGGAGCGCATACAACCCTACATGTGCTCTCTGTCGATGCTCGGCCTAGAATGGAAAAAACTGTCTTCAAGCCTTCATTCCACCACCCATCGTGGCAATGCTCCCGAGCGCACAGGGCCCATTGGAGGCCCTTCTAGAATGATCGGTGCAGTTTGCACAGAGCTTCGGGTGCTCTCTCTTTCTCTCTCGGTGGAGGGAAGGTATTTGTCTACCTTTGGAGGTGTGGCAAAAATCTTGGCCAAATTTTAGGTGATTACCAAAGGTAAATGAAGTTGCCACCAATCATTAGGTTTTTCTAAGGTGTGATTGGTCACCTATTTCTAGTTGATTTCATTACTAATCCTAGGCTAAGAAAAATGTCATTTTTCCTAATCTAATATGGATGGCAAAAAATCTTGATTCTTGAGTTTGAAAGTTGGTTACGTGTGGAGAAGGTGTTGAGCACCCCACAACGCTTGTCCAAGGACAATCCTTTATTTTGATAAAACCTTAATTTTCGAAGATTAGCAGTAAAAAACATAATTTTGGCATTAGCTTTTAGGGCTTTGAATGCATGGGGGCTTTGAGGTTTGGCTTTTAAATGGGTGTGGTCCTAATTTATGATTTCTTAAGGCATTCGAACAAAGTACTAGATTTCCACGACGAAACTCTGGTGACATGTCACCTTACTTTTACGGCAGAAATTAGGCATCGCTTTGCCTTAGGTGACATGGACTATGACAATCACACCAAAAAGTGTAAGTAGGTATATCTATACATACATCATGCACAATACTAGCACACAAAGTAGGAAAGTAAATGCCTACATCCATAGAGCATGGCCCAAAATATGGGTGTAGGAAAGTAAACAAGGGTCGCTATACTTTAGAGATGAAGACGAATGGTACATGGCATGATATACCTAATACAACCTGTCTAAGAGAGAAATGAGGGAGGAAGGAAGGGGGTTTAACAGAGTACATAACCAAATGGGATAGGCTAGACCCCTAAATCTACTAAACATAGTCATTCGGCTCATATTTACATGCTTGCATCCTCGCCCTTTTTGCTTATGCATGGGAGACTATGCCCTAGCTCCATATATCCTCGCTCTATGTGTGTACATGCAAAGGCAAAAACAAGAACCCAGCAAACAAGCAATGAAAGGAAAAGATGCAAAGAGCATATGAAAGAGGCATAAAGCAAATAAGCATGATAGACATGGCAAGTAAAGAAACAAGAAAGCAAGCAAACAAGCAAGAAAGCAAACAAAAAGTGGTGTCTGCAAGGGAAAAATGTAGGTTTGGATCGAATGTCCATAACTTCATTATGTTGAAGCATGGACGACACACTAGCAAGCAAGACTCATGCATGGACATGTGAGCAAGCGTATAAAGATGCATAGAAAGCCAACGAATGGCGCGAACAAACATGGTAAGCATAGCATTGCATAGAGCGGAAAGGGAAGGATATGTACGAAGCATCCCAGTATCCGGAAATGCTTCCCAAATGGTCACATCCAAACAAGGCCTTATAGGCGTTGGATGTAACCAAACAAGATCAAGCCCTCGAAGGGCGTTAAGCATGGAAAAGCCTAAAACAAGAAAGGCTAGCACAAGCGTAAAGTATAGAAGCAATCAAGCATAGACATGCAAATAGGATGATCCAAACCCTTTGATGTGGGCCTTGGTGTATGGAAGATGACAAAGATTATAGGGTCTAGATCAGGTCTAACCATTAGGCCAAAACACAAGAAAATGCGATAAAAGGAACAAAAGGACTACAATAGCACATGACATGACAAACAAGGTCTAGGCTTAAGCACACAAACATGGCGTGAAGCACGCAAGCACTTCGATGATGGCATAAAGCATGTAGAGAATATCAATCTAAGCATGTAAACACACCGATCTACACATATAAGCATGGAAGAATGCATGAAGGCATGTGAATATACATCTAAGCATGTGGATGTAAGCATAGAAGCATGGAAGAACACAAATCCAAGCATGTGAAAACATAGATCTAGACATAGGAGCATAGAATATGTACACAAACATATAGATCTAAGCAAGGCATAGCCGAAGACATCATATCAAGCATGTGAGCATGTAGACCCCGAACAACAACACATGGGAAAGAAAAGATCTAAACATCTAAAGCATGGGATAAAGCATAAAGCATGAAGAAAAGGCAACTAGCACTTGAACAAACATGGAAGCATATGTAAATAGACCAAGAACATGCTAGAAGCAAGATAAAGCAAGAAACATGCTAGATAAAGCAACAAATCATATTATTAAGGCAAAAAGAGCAAGATAAATACTAGAAAAAGATTTAGAAAGTTAAAGGTGTGGATAGTAGCTAAAAAGCTACATCTACACCCTTAAACCCCAAATCCAAAGTGTAGAACCAAGGAAAAGAAAATTGGGTATAAGAACAATACCTTGTATTTTTGGTGAAGGAAGAATCAAGAGGGTTTGATGTGTTTTTTTTGTGTTTTTGTGTTTGGAAGAGAGGAGAAAATCTCAAAAATCACTCAAGTAAAGACTAGGTACCCTAGAAGTCCTCTTTTTCTTGGTCTAAGGGGTGCCTAAGGCCTTTTATAGCCTTGGTACGAATTGGTAGGGCCACCGTCTACAAACCTCCTCGGATCGGGTTGATCTTGACACCCCTGGAAACATCTTGCTTCTTGTTTCTAAAAAGGTATGAAACTTGAAAATCCAACCTTCGGATCAAAAGTTATGACTCCCGAATGTTAGTGGTGCATCGATCGATGCGTTAGCCCAATTTTCACAATATCCCAATTATTCTAACTCCAATTTCAACCCATGAATAGTCGTTGGACTAAGAATTTGATATTCTTCATAATGGTGTTGGTTTCAACCCGTCTAACGGCCGGATCAAAATTAGGTTTTCTAGGCCTACTAGGAGTCAACTGCGAGTCAAACCTGATCAAACTTGGCTAAAGTTGCCAAAAGACTTCAAAAAGCTCGGGTTTGATGTAAAACTATGAAAAGTGATAGTCTGAGGGGATTTTAACTTTGTTTAACTTTCGGTCAACCTATAGTTGACCAAGGGCATTTTGGTCATTTTAGCCTAAAAATGCACTTTGGGTGCTTCAATGTTTGAACGGGTTGTGCCATGTCATTCTAGATATTCTCGCGGCCCCATGGAAAAAAAATAATATTTTTGAATTTTTCGAGACTCGACACCCAAATCAAGGGCGGACAAAATACGGTATCAACACTCTCATACGCCACCTAGAAGTCCATCCATGCGTTGTCACTGCATGTGCCATCCACATGCTGAAGAACTACACCAGCCTTCTTCTGACATCATCCATGATATCATTTGCTGACGTAAGTAAGAGCCAGATAAGCCTTAGCCACGTCACTACCATGCAAGCCTCGCCACATCAAAGAGTCAGCACCACTTCATCATTGATTTTGCTAACATAGACTGACCCAACCCAAATTTCTCGGATCTAACCTGTGGACCGTCACTGGTGCTTGACCATTGACTTTGACTCATTTGTTGACTTTGACTTTTTGCATTGACTTTTAACCAAAAGTTAAAATTTCTGAAATTGCTTATTTTGCTTAGTTTTTCGCATAGATTATGATTTTGGGCTCCGTTTCTTCATTTGAACCTCCAAAATTGATCAATTGGTACATTCTTCATTGTGGTTTCTTCAAAGGCATTCTTCAAGGCATTTTAAAGGAATCTTCTCATGCTTATTCAATCTCAAACCTTCATTGAGCTTTCACTGTAAGTTTGAGGGAGGGTGTTAGAGATATATTAAACACATTAGCCCAATATAATAGACTCAAGTCCACTCCTACTTGTACTAATAGTCTAGGGTTCATTGTAACACAGATTATTGTACTACACTCTTATATAGTAAATATTTAATCTTAAAGGGATTTTTCTGTGGGCGTAGGCCGACAATGCTAAACTACGTAACCCTCATGTTCTCAGTATTCTTATTCTATACTTCTCTTTTCTCATCCACTCTAGCAGGGGCCAAAGCTTAAAACCAAAAAAAAAAAAAAAAAAATTATGAAAATAAAAGCTAACATCTATTTCATATTTAACAAAATACTACATACAAAATAAGTATTTCTTAAACATTTCATGTTATAAAAACATCAATAAAGTATAACATATAAAATAAGTGTTTCTTAAACATTTCAACACATTATCAAAATGGAACTCGACGCTCTTTTAAATCTCTAAAGTCGTCTATGATTGATTCTGTACCAAATTTTGCAGCAATCTCATTTTCAATGTACAAAATCAAAGACTTAAATCACAACCACAAAAAGAATTAAATTAAATCTCAAGAGACAAACACGATTTCATATATATAATATATTGGCCACACAACCCACACCACACAAAGTGACAAACACAAAATTTAATGACTCAGTGCTAAAGGTTTTTACAATCATTGTTTAACATCTACTTTGATCAAATAATGTCTCCCATGTATATTTTATCTATATGCTTCTACCAAAAAAATGATGCATACTCAAAATTCAGTATTAATAGTGCTACCAAATCTAGTGCACTCAAACAATCATTGGTCTCAAGCACAAACACAATTTCATATATATACTATTTTTTTTTAGGGAGGGCCATGGCCCCCCATTGTGGGTCCGTACCTGCACTCTAGTATATACAATATAGTATAATACATCGTGTTTCTAACTTATTTAACAAAATGCAAGTTTTCAAAGACAACCTTATTAAATTTATTGTGAAATTTGGTGTTAAAATTGGTGGAATATATTAAGGCAAGCTTAAGAAAATCTTGATATATCTTGTAGGTTTACAAAAGTTGAGCCGTCGACGACATAATGCCCGTATTTTATCCTGTTCAATTGATGGCTGGGAGAAGCCCACAGTTCCACAACCACAACCTACGACAACTTGCAAAATTAGTTACGCTTTTTATGTAAAGCATGTAAAACACGTGTCCATATGCTTGCATTTTTTTTGTTTCCGGGCCACGCATGCTTGTGGTGCCTTTCTCTTTTGGGTTGGGTAAGATGCCCGTTAACAACCTTTGGCAGCTTTTCAGGATTTTTAACATTTATTGACAATTTTTTTTTTTGGACAATTTTTTTTTTTTTTTTTTTTAAAGTAAGACCTAGAAACGAAAACGTTGATAAGCACAACATTTCCCTTCTCTTTTTAGAAGAAAAGTGCATGGATTTGGAAGTATTGAGCAAGAGATTAAGAGTTAAGAGTGTTGATTGCGATCGGACATCGTGCATTTTATGGTATAGGACGCATGATATTGGCATGCGTTCACATCTCACTTTTGTCTCTTTTATGTCGGCAATGCTCTTAAATCTTTCTTTAAAAGGACTTGCCATATTTTTGTGTCTTTGTTTCAGTCCGAATATACTTTTATGGTCAATTTCAACTATAGTTAATTAACAAAGTAGATATCATTTTTATAATCATAAGGCTTTTGATTTTTGACAATAGATTAGTTAAATCTTCAAATAATTCTTCTTTTTTTGGAAAATATTTCAAGTACTATCAATTTTAAATAAAAATTAAATATTACATTGTTCATATCATATTTTATCAACCTCGATTTGTGTTCTAGATCCCAAGAACTTTAAAAAAAAAAATCATATTTTTACTAGGGGATAGTAAAAATATCTAAATTATCATGATTTACCCCATTTGGATATTAAAGCACTCAAAATGTTTATTCAAGTCAAAAAGACCATACCGCTCCTAGTTAACCAAGAGTTGACTAAGGTCAAATTTACTCAAAACTTCACAAATACATTTTTTTTTTTTCATGTTTTTATATCAAATCCAATGTTTTTGAAGCTTTTCGTCAATTTTGACCAAATTTGACTAAAGTTGACTTTTAGGAGCTTGACCGAGAGTAGACCTGAGATTCAACCATCTAAGCAGGATAAACCCAAGCTCGTATTGAAAAATAATAAATTTTCTTCAAACTTTTAAAAACTTTTCTCTCCAAATCGAAAAAACTTTGTTTATTTTCTCATCTCACATTCAATTAAAAGTAGAACCAAATATTAAAGAAAATGTTTCACATAATGGAATCACGTGTAGAACAAAATATTTTGGCTCTCACGTTTTCAAACCCCAAACGAAAGGAAGAAATAAATGCAGCTTGTATTTGAACGCAGCTTCTGTAGGAGTCTCATCCATTTACCAATTAGTTTACAAAGTAGGAACAAAATATTAAAGAAAATGCTTCGCATAAAGGAATCACGAGTAGAACAAGATATTAAAGAAAATGTTTCACGTAATGGAATCACATTTTGTATTAATTAAGAAACATACCTTTGGACTGATAATCCTGCACTCAAAAATCTGTGGTGAATCTGTGGTGAATTTGAGTTTGTTGAATGCTTGTAGAGATTTTTTTTTTTTTTTTTTTTTTTTGAAATGCCTATAGGGATTGATGAGAATCGACAAGCATTCAAGGATCCATTGCATGTTCCAGTTGGGCCTATTACAAGAGCAAGATCCAAGAAGATCAAAGAAGCACTTAATGAGCTAATTCAAGAGATTTGGGCTAATTCTAATGCAAGACATTCCAAACTTGGCCTAAAGGAAGATGAAAGCGTAATAAATTTAATTCAAGCTATTTAGGGCTGATCTGGCTTAATTTGGAGTGATTTATGGCATGGATTAATGTCTGATTGACTTTTCAACTCTATATCAGTTAACAGAGATTTTTTCCTATTCTTGAGAGGCTATTTCAGACCAAATCTACCTGAATTTGGACTTTTATTATTTAGAACGTTTTTTAGCTTTTTTCCTTGTTTTTAGGTGCATTTAATGCTTTTAGGTCAAATTTGATTCCTGATATGGTAAGGTATCAATTAGGAGTTATTTTAGAATATATTTTCTTGTCTGTCAAGTTTTATGGAGCCCTTAAGTAGGCCCTGAAGTCTGTAAACGTTTTTCAGAATATTATTGAATAAAAATCAGAAAATGTAGGCTTTGCTCTTCTTTTGGTTCTTCAAGAACTGTGAACTTATTAGGAATTCTTCCTTGTGGCATTCAAACTTTATACATTTGGTTTGCGATTCTTTATAATCATTGAGTCAAGGTCAACTTATACCTTTGGTTCGCGTTTCGATTATAAACGTTGGGTTAGGGTTTCTATTGTAAATTTGAATTTTAGCTTTCCTGGATAAATATTCCAATATTTTTGTTAGGTCTCAAAGCGTGTTGATTGAGGTTCGCATCAAGGATTTATCTGTTTCTTATGAATGTTGATATCCATTTTCATGACACATTTTTTGCAAACCCGATTCAATCAAGCTCCACTTCTTTATGGGCTCAATTCATGTATTATATTTTATTTTATTCTTTTAAACATGGCCCAAACACATGCGACATATTGAAGAAATTGAGAGAGTAAGGTTTAAAGGTTTTGGGTCAGTTTCTTTCGGACCTTTTGCATGAGTCTAGCCCATGTGTGTTATCAAGTGAGTAAGAAACACTGGTAGCACCTCAAACTCATGGAGGAGGTCTTGTACCCAAAATTTTCACTCCAAAAGAGTTTTTATGCTCTAACTGACTGTAGCCCAACTTTTCTACTCAACAATTTTTTTGCCTAAAATATGTAGCTAACCCTAAATGGCCAGCCTTGTCTACTACATCTACCAAATGTAGCTTCCAAGGACCTATCATCTCTAGGAAACATCAGCCCATGAATTTTGGCCATTTCAATTCCCCAATTATACAAAAAGTAAGCCAACCCTCTTACACAATTAAAGCAAATAAGATCATAACCTTTTTGATTAAAACCTTAGGGTTCAAAGTATTTTTTTAGTAACCAAAACCCATTCACTTAAAGCACTCCAAACTTAATACAAAAGGTCCCAATCAGATTCAAAAGCAACCATGTTTTAAACAATACACGAGCCTCTCTTCAACTAAAGAAACCAACCACGTTTTCTCCACAGAGTTGAAACTTTAGATCAAAAGTCTATTCAATCAGCCAACATCCTCACAATTTTGAAGTTTGGAGGTTGAAATATGGGTACAACCGTACAGGGGGAACCTTCCCTCTCTTCCTCATAACCTCTTTAAATTTCTTCTTCTCGTTGACTGTGGGTTGAAGTTTTGGACCTGTGTACTTTTTCTGCATTTTCTTGTATTTCAGTTATGGTATTTTGAATTCTCTCTTATTAAAGCACCATTAGCATTTTGTTCATTATACATTTATAATTTTGGGTTTGATACTCCACAAATAAACATTTCTATAGAACCCAACGGGAAATTTAGGCTAATTTTGCATTTTTTTGCCCTTGTCGCAAAACATCCCCAACAATGAATAAAAGAGAAGGTAAAAGGAGCAAGAAGAGAAAATAGAGTGTGTTAGTTTAAATTTCAAAAAGGATAAGATATGAGGAGGTTGTAAACCATGAGAATGCGGGTTTAGTGGGGAGTTTTAAATTGTGGGATTTTATTTTACGAATTTATCCCCCCTTAATTAAAAACCTAGAGGAAATATTTAGGATAAATGCTTGTGAGGTGTGGGGGGTAAAGGCCGGAATTCAAGTCTCCAGGAGAAAGTTTCACACACATATACTTTTAGATTATGCTAGAGTAAAAATTCTATCTTGTATTAATAAATAAATAAAAGTGTTCACAACTTAAAAGCTCCTTAAATATTAGCAAAGACTAAAGAGTAAAAATATAGATATAGATAGTGGACTCCAGTTAACTCAACTAGTAAAGTCTCTATATGTGAAATAATAGATTTAGATCCATTCATACACCAAAAACCAATTTGTGTTATTACGAGCAAATACCATAAGTTGAAACTATCTCAACAAATAAAAACAATAAAAAAAATATATAGATATAAACAACTCAAATGCGTATAAAGAAATGAAATCAATTAGAGTTAAGAGACATAGGGTCTGTTTGGTCTCTAATCTCAAACTTATATTTTTACATTTTAAACAATTTTACACACTTTTTTATACACTTTGTCACTCACATAAATTTAAAAAATTTATAAAAATTATATTTTAAACTACTTTACCAATCACTCTCATAATCTTCTTATGGACCGAATCGATCCCTTTGCTTCTGTCACTGGCATGACTCACAAAATAGAAAATAGCATTTTCTTTTTGGTGTCTTAATGGTAATTTAAAACTCATTCTTCTGTGTCAGTGCGTCTAATTTAATTTTCAAAAAGATACGTAAGGAAACTTCTTTCTTTTTGATACGAGGAAACTTCTTTCTATTGCATCCAAAAAGGAACCAAAAAGTGCAAAATAGACATAAAATATAGCCTCCACGTCTGAGTGAATACTAATCAGGACCCATTCACCTAAAGACTGATTAGGAGGAAGTTATTATTGCAAATAAGTGGATGATCAAATAGGCAACTTAAAAGTTGAAGCACGTGACATTAAATGCTAACACGTGTTGGAAAAAAAATTCCCATGCCTCAATCAGAAAACTTATGGGCCGGTGCCGCTTAGCCTAACTTACACCTTTTTTACTTTGGATAGAACTTTACACCTTGTTTTTAAATTTTTAATTACTCCCTTTTGTACATCATTTGTACTCCTTTACATTTATTGCTTCTCTAGAGAGATTAGTGGGCCTTTTTGCCAAATAGCATAATTTAATTGAAAATTTGGCATATTAATGAAAAATTCATGAGAAATGTAGTTGGTCAAATTTATTTAGTTATGAAATAACTAAGGGCATGTTTAGTAGATTGTAATAAATACTATAATGTAATAGATATTCTTATGGTTTAGTTATACAGTTGTTTGGTTATATTTTTATTATATGGAATAATTATTTTTTATGAATAACTATTCTTTAAAATGAGGAATAGTAATTCCTTATTAAAAACCATGAATCCCTATTCATTCTCCTATATTTACACGCTATATTAGAAAATTCCCAAAAACCCCTACTGCCTCTTACCCGCTTCTTCTCCAAAATTTTCATCTCCAAAATTTTCATCTCCCTCGACTCAAAAAATTCCATAATTTTCTTCCTCCAGAGAATACCTTTAAACATGGTTTCTTTGGATTTTTATTCTTTAATTCCACTAACCTAACTAACCGATCACCTATTAGCACGTTAGTTATGTGCAAATGGCTAAGGCCATGTTTGAATTTTGCCAAACTCAGTTAACAAAACTGAGTTTTGTTAATTCATAACCCAAAAATCATAGGCCCCACATGTATAAAGTTTGTTTGGCTAATTTTCAATGGTGTTAACTCAGTTAACAAAACTGAGTTTTTTGAGTCATGAGTTAACAAATTCGGAAACACAATTTCGTTGTTTCCGGATCATGAGATATGGGTGATGGTGGCAAACTTGTAATTAACTAAAGCCAAGTGGATCCCAACCAGTGGCGGAGCTAGGATTTTAGTCTAGAGGGGGCAAAATTAAAAGACGATATTAAAAGTGAAATTTATCTAAAAAACATTAATCAACAATAATAACAAAATAAATAAACGATTGTAAGCAAATATAAATATATTTCATATTATTAAAATAAATAAACAAAAACAACCAATTCATAGCTACTAAAAAATTTACAAACTGATGGAGTAAAAATATGATTAGTGTTACTTAAAAAATATAATGAATAAATGTTTAAATTTTTTTTTTTTTTGTGATTGATAACATGCCAATTTGTAAGACATAAGTAGTAAAATTTATAATATCTCTAACATCATTCAAAGATAAAATGCTGTGAAAAGTATCATAAATAGTAAAAATTATGTAAATAATGATATAAAATAAAAATAAAAAAATAATGAAATAAGTGGTTTGGTCACTTTCAAGTTCCAACAAGTAGAAGTTTTTTTTTTTTTCTCTCCATGTGACTACTAATAATAAAAAAAAAATTAGGAGTCAAGGGGGGCAGGTGGCCCCCTCGCCCCCCTCTGGCTCCGCCAGTGGTCCCAACCGAAGGTCAAGTCCCATCCCCTGCAGAGCAAGCACAGAGAACTTATGGTCACCAACAGTCACAGCACTATTCCAATTTCAACTTTAATTGATTCACCTGATTCGCTCTCATTTCCTCTCTTCAACTTCACATATCTCTCTTCAACTTTCACAGCTCTGTTCAGCTTCCGAAAGGAGAGAAAAGCTTGCTCCTCTATTCTTCACGCGTCTAGGTCCGGTTTGATTTTTTTTTCCTTTGCCGAAATTGGTTCTCATTTTATAAGTTTTGCTCATATTGCAAAGCTCTTCCGCTGTTCAGCACCTTCAACCCGAGATACACACAGCTCCATTCACCTATTTTTGTTTCCAGTGAGACCAAAGCTGCTGGGTTTATTTTGAATTTTTTTTTTTTTTTCATGTTCCTCCATTTCCAAGTTCTTCCATTTTTTGTGTTGTGTTTACTAAGACCTTGGCTCACTTGGCTAAGACCTTTTCTTCCTCCCACTTATTGTTTAGTGGTTCACCAACTGTGAGTGTGATAAAATATTCACTAAAGACAATATATTTTTTCCCCTCGGATGTATTTTTCCTTCGGGAATACAGCTTTGCTGGGGAAAGGGGAAACGAGAAAAGAGAAAAAAATGGGGATGAAACCTTCCGCAGGTAGGCCAATAGCTTTGCTCTGACAAAGTAATAGGTATAGGGCTCACAAAAAGATAAAAATAATTGAGTGATGATAAGTTGAGTAATGGGTATAAGAAATTGGGGTATTTTAAGTGATGGATGATGAGTGATGAGTGACGAAAATTGAGTGAAAAAAAAAAAAAAAAAAAAAAAAAACCAATAGGGTCTAACTATACACAATCAGTAGCATTGTAAGTTGTTAACACATAAACAACCAAACTCCTAACACAACTTGTCATTCAGATTAGGTTTGTTAAACCAATTCTTAACAAAAGTATATTCTTAATTTTAGAATTAGGGTAATTTAGACAATTTGTTTTAAAATACTTTCATTCCATTATCTTTAGGGTTTTATTATTATATTGTCATCAAACAAATGAATAGTAATAAGTATTACATTACAACCTCTTGTATTCCTTGTAATATCTATTCATATTCCTATGCAATCATCATTACAATCTATCAAATGTACCCAAAATTTGTCAAATTCAAGTTCCAAGTATTATGAACTTGCTTGACAATTTAATCAAATATAATGCTTAGTAAACACAAATTTCACTTAGAACTTGAGTTTAACAAACTCGAGTTTCAAAAAAATGCTATATAATTAAGTAAGTTTGGGAGGATGTTTTTTTTCCCCCCTAAAATTATGCTTTGGCAAAATTACACGTAACTAGTGAGTCAATTTCTGAAGCAATAAAGGTGTTAGAATTTTATTCCCACCCTTTTATATAACATTTAGCTGAAAAAAGACTGGCCACGTTGGCTTATAACGTATTTTAGCACTTCATGGGGCACATGCTTAGTTGACTCTCTCTCTCTCTCTCTTCTATAAATTGGGATTTGGTTAGAGGGCTTGAATGCGTACAAAAAAACACATACACAGAATAGAAGTTGAGTTTGATTTGTCATAGGAGGGGAATAAGAGATGGGTAATATGAAGGGCACAAAGAAAGCAAAGATGATTTTGGTTCCATACCCAGCACAGGGACATGTTACTCCCATGCTTAAGCTAGCCTCTGCCTTCCATAATCGTGGAATATTTGACACAATCCTGATCACCCCAGAGTTCATTCACCGTCAGATTGCATCAAGTATGGAACCAAAAGACCAGATTTTGTGCATGCCAATACCAGATGGTCTAGACAAGGACACCCCACGTGATTTCTTTGCCATTGAAATGGCTATGGAGAAAAACATGCCTGTCCATTTGGAAGCCATGGTTCATAAGCTTGTTGAGGATGGTGAAGTTGTATGTGTGGTGGTTGATTTGTTGGCATCATGGGCTGTTGAAGTAGCCAACCGATGCAGAGTCCCCGTTGCTGGATTTTGGCCTGTCATGTTTGCCGCTTATCAAATGATTGCAGCCATTCCAGACATGGTCCGGACAGGTCTTGTTTCTGATACAGGTTAGTGACTAATTACCTGCAACCTCTTTTTAGATTAATATATTTTTATTCCTAGGTGACATTGTAAGCTAATGGCATATGTTGAGATAAGAAAATTTGAAGTTTTAATTAGAAACGTGATATAATTATAAATTTTAGGCAGATATAATTATAAATTTTTTTGTTTTTGTTTTTTTTTTCTTACAATTAGAAACGTGATAAGTTTTAATTAGAAAAATATCAACTTTAAATGGATTGTTTATGAAAAAAATTTTATTAACACCAATTACATTATGTCGATTAATTTATTATAAAAAATAGGTCACTTGTAGTTTAATAGGTTGACACCTCTTGTATTTCTAATAAAGACATTAAAAAACAGTTTGGATTTGAGAGAAGGGAGAGCAAGTAAAGGGAAGTAGAGTAAAATTGATTAAACATAGACTAATTTTAGGTCAATTTTACTCTACTTTACTCTACTTTACTTTACTCCCTCAATTCAAACAGAGCATAAAAGTTCAAATCAATCTACTCCTAACTATAAATGTATTAAAAAAAAATTAGATTTTTTTTTTTCACATCTCCATAAGTCCTCTTCCTTTCCTTATACCTTTTTGTGGAGTGCTGATGGTTGGCTATCATTAGAAGTCGGCAGCAAAAGTATCGGTGATTTGTTAGATGTCACATGGGAAAAACTTCATACATAGCATAACTAACGTGCTTCAAAGATTTCAATAAGAAGTACGTTGACCAGTACCATAAAGATGATTGAGTGCTGGTGCATATTGCATGTGCGAAGTTACATTTTTAACTCATCTTCACGAATTATTGCCCTTCAGACAGTGCCTCTGTTTGTAACCCAATAATTTCTCGATTTAGACTAAGATTCTCGTGTTTTTATAGTAACTTCTTTTTTTTTTTTTCTTTTTTTTATACAAGATAAAATTTATATTCTAACCTAACCTAAGTATATGTGTGTGAATCTCCTTCCTAAAGACTTGAACCCTGACCCTTGCCTCCCACACTCCATAGACATTTATACTTGTGAAGTGATCACCGCACGAATAGTGTGCGGTGGTTGAAATAACTTCATCCTAAAAGTTCTTAAAATTGGAAAATTATTGTATTCTATTGGAGTACCATAAATGCGTATTTCCTCCTCTTACATGAATTGTGAGTTACATCATAAATTTAATCAGTAAAATCCATAGTTATGTGAAAGGGGAGAGAGCGTAATTATAGAGTACTATGGGAATACTCAATAATTATCCCCTTAAAATTTTAATCACTTATTTTTAGAGAGACTGAATCAAATTTTCTCACATCATCAATAATTTAAATAAATACCTAAATATAATTAAAATTTTAAAATGTCAATATCGTGGTAAAATGTAATTCACTTATTTTCAAATAAATTAATAGAAATTTAAGAACTTCACAGTAGTTAGTCTCTAAAAACTTTTAAGGGAAACGTTTTTATTATTAATAATTTTTTTTGTCAATACCATGACACCAGAATTGGTCATCGTTAAATAATTTGCATTACTTCCTGCTTAACTTTTTCAATCACTTTCTCAACCCAAAAAAAAAAAAAAAAACTTTTTCTATCATATAAAGCTCAACTAAATGAATACATTCACGATTATCAAAAAATAAAAATGAATACATTCTTGAAAAAGAGAGAGAGAATACATTCTAATATAATTTTCAAAAATTAAGAAAATAAATCCCATTAATATATTGTAAGTGAAAAATGTCAACTTATTCCAAGCTCAACTTAATTCATTTCTATATCTTTAATTAGGAGTGTGCGTGAGTCATATTGGGCGAGTGGAGAGTAATATTTTTAACCAATTCGCTAATGGTGGGTTGGAATAATTCCAATCTGCCACCGACCCACTAATCTATAAATCTGGTTGGTTAGTTGAAAATTTTAACGATTTCAACTTGGCGAGTTGAGCGGGTTGGACAGGTTGGCAAATTCAATTGACTAGATAAATTATTTTAATTAAACTATATAATTGTTTACTCTCTCAAGTAAAAAAAAATTGCAATTTTTATTAAAAATATTACATCATTTTTGTTAGAATGACTGAAATTTTATCACACTAAAATGAAAAACATTTAGGAATCTGAAATTAGACGTGTACATAAAGTAAGAATAATAACAAAATCTTAGAGAGAGCAACTGGAGTTTATTAGGAAAGAAAATGGTGGAAATGAAAAAAATAAAAAGAAAGAGAAAGAGATGAGAAAAATAAAGGGGGTGCATATGTGAAATAGAGTTTTACAACATGACAAAGTTATTGGGTGGTGTAACTCTAAGTAATGTTATACCACCCAATAACTTGCTATCCAATTCATATTTTGAAAATTCAATCGTTGGATGTTCTTAATATGCATGCCAATTGGATGCAATTTGTCATTCGATCCATAAACTCATCTTTTATGGATTATTTTAAACTACAAAAACTTGAATTTAAATAATTAATTGATGGCACAGTTATTGAAATTTTAATCATCTTTAAATTTTGTTGCATGGAGAATATACAAAGATAATGTAATTCAGCGATGAATTTATCAAAATTCATATCTAACAAAAAAATATTAAATAGTGTAACATTACTTAAAATTACATCAAGTGTAACTTGAACATAACCCCCCACACGCGCGCGCGCGCGCACTTGGGCAGGTTGGTTTGTGGCAAGTTAGAATATCTTAACCTGCTATTCAATTCGATCGTCTAAGTTATCTATCTAATCCACCCAACACAACTTGCCTCACTTAATGGATCTACATAGATTGGGTCAGGCGGGTTGGCGGGTCTAGCAGTTTTTTTGAACAGTCATATCTTTAGCTATTGTTATTGGCCACTTTTTAAATTCAATTATTATCTTTAGCCATACGCTTATTTGTTTATTGTTCAAAAGATATGGGCATGTTGCTCAATGAAAAAAAATCTTTGACCCATTAACTACATTATAATCTTTTTTTGATATTGTGGCAGGAATTCCCCAACATCTAGGTAGAATTTGCTTTTTACCAAATCAACCAATGCTATCTACAGAAGATCTACCATGGCTGATTGGAACTCTTCCAGCAAGAAAAGCAAGATTCAAATTTTGGACCAGAACCTTGGATCGATCAAGAACTCTTAGATGGCTCCTAGTGAATTCGCTTCCTGATGAATACATAGATGGAAAACATACTCAATCGGTCAAAAGCTCTCAAGATCATCCGCGTGTGTTCCCTATTGGACCTTTGTCTAACCATGTAATGTCCAAGAACCCCAGCTTTTGGGAAGAAGATAAGAGTTGCTTAGATTGGCTAGACAAGCAAAAGTCTAGCTCAGTTATTTACATCTCATTTGGAAGTTGGGTTAGCCCTATTGGAGAAGGTAAAGTTGAGAATCTAGCATTGGCTCTAGAGGCATCAGGGCGGCCATTTTTATGGGTGCTAGGGTCAACATGGCGTGAAGGGCTACCAATTGGATATTTGGAGAGGGTGGCCATTAAGTTTCAAGGCAAAGTAGTTTCATGGGCTCCCCAAATGGAAGTGTTGCGACACAAGGCTGTGGGGTGTTACCTTACACATTGTGGATGGAATTCAACAATGGAAGCCATACAATGCCAAAAGCGACTTTTGTGCTATCCAGTGGCAGGGGACCAGTTCATAAATAATAAGTACATTGTTGAAGTGTGGAAAATTGGGTTGCAACTCAATGGGTTTGGACGAAAAGATGTTGAAGAAGGCTTAAGAAGAGTAATGGAAGACACTGAGATGCAGAACAGATTAAAGAGGTTACATGAGAGAACAATGGGAGATGAGGCTAAGTCGAGAGTAATATCTAATCTCACAGCCTTCATCCATGATCTCAATTGATAACGCTTGGCACTCCCATTAAATCTTTTCTTGATTTTAATTTTTAGTTTTCTTTTTCTTGTAAAATAGGACAATTGCTTGGATTTGTTAGATAGCTTTTGGCTTACAATAAAATGCGGGCAGGTTTATAGAGTCAACATAAATTACTATGATTCATTGTCTATTGACCTAAAAAAACCATGAATTACTATGATGACAAGTTGTGTATTGGGAAGAGGCTATAATATTAATGTTGTCATAGACAACAAATCTAGACACGCTTTGTTATAAAATGTATATATGGAATTATTGGAGGGATCAAATTCCCTAGGCCCAAAGCCCAATTCGCACACCCAATGGGCAACATCTCGTTTGGCCAACTTCAAGGACTAGGTTTGGTTTCTTAAATTTAAAAAAAAAAAAAAAGGACAAGGTTTGGGTATAGCGGCACGAGCACGACCTATCCTACCCTCGAGGCTCGAGACTCAAGTTTAGCTCATTTCCACCTAAATTCCATGAAGCATAGAAAATGCAAGGGATTGCTCGAAGGTAGGCGCTTAAGAAGAAGAAACATCTGGAACAAGTCAACCTCTCACACCCATATTTATTATGTACAAAGAAAACCAAGGACCTTTAACACAAAAGTTTCGATCCATTAGCCAATTTCCTGCCAAAAATGTAAAGGGGCTGTTTGGTTCCCTTGACATTACATCATGGTGTAATGTTAGATTTTTCTCATTTTCAATTCATGTAATCACATTATAACAATATAAGATAAAGGTATTTGATTCATTAATTACATTCAATCATCATTTAAGAATATAACATTCATATACTTGATTTATATATGTTGAAAAAATTATATACTTTACTAGAGGTCATATAGACACATATCTTTGATGGAATAGATCACCAAATTCCCGAATCTTGTCCTTCGCTTGCTTTATGAACTCCTCACGATCTCCTTTGTGGAACACCTCCAAGTCGCAAGAGAGGCTACTACAATCTCTCCTAATTTCCACGCTCCAAATTCTAGGAGATAATTAATAGTAGCCTAGAGAAATAGCTTATTTTGAGAGAGCACTCAAAACTATACGTATGTTCACTCACTGTGTCTATCATTTTTTTCTAACTAATGTAAGAATATTTTAAATACTAGTAGAGATTCACTTACTATCAGATATATGTGATTTCTAAAAGATCACATCTATCAAATTTAAATTACTCCACTACTGATATTGATAACTCATATCAATATCAGTTATGCTTTGTTTGTTTCAACAATGATATTTTCTAGAAAATGAGTCATTTTCTAAGAATTATTTCTATAAAACTATCTCATTTTCCAATGTTTGGTAGCAACTTTAAATAAGTTGAAAAACAAACTCCTAACTTTCCTTATTTAGTCTGCTGTGAGATAGAGTTGTTTTCCAAAAAAATTTAATGAAAAACAATCTCTAAAAATAAGCCATACTTTTTATGTTGACTAAATATAGTTTTTCTTTACTCATCTTTTTTTATGCTACCAAACACTAGAAAACAAGGAAAGTATTTTTACACAAGGTTTTCCACTAAACAAACAGAGTATTAGTTTAAATTTAAACTTACTTATCAAATAACTCATATGGACGATCCATGGGCTATGGTTTATAGGTTAGGTCAAAACCAGCTCAATTTCTAACAATAGAGATTTAAAAACAATTAAAATTATTATAATAACAAAATGATTGAAAATAATCTCAACACCTAAAAATGCCAAAATTACCCTTAAATCACAAAATAACTTTGGACGGCCCAAAATGACCACTCACGCACAACACACTATATTTCTTCATATCTTGTTGTTGAGACCCCAACACCAACAGTCCATAAAACTTATTGTAGGAAATAATTACTAATGGGAATTTACCAAGTAACCTATTCCATCATACTGTTTATTCACATACATATAGACAGACAATGTTTTCATACCTTATTCACGTGAAACACAATTATAGATACTATATAATATTAATTTTTAAAAATATATATATATATATAATGATTAACATTACATATAATTCTTTTCTTTTTTTCAAGAGAAAAAAAGAACTTTCGACCCTTTATATTTAGGGTAATTCACAATTTCCTATTTTATGGTTAAGATCCAACCAATTTCCCTCTTTATATTTTGGGAATGAGCAAGTATCCCCATTTCCCTACACTCATTGTTAAATCTAACGAAATCTTTTGATCCCTAGAATATTTCATTATGAAAATCTAAAATACCCTCAACTAAATAAGAAAACACCAAAAATACCCCCCCCCCCCCCCCCTTTGTCAAACTCAAGTAAACACAACCAAGGTAAACACAAGCAAAACTAAGTAGTATGATGAACATAACTGGTTTATAACATGCAATGCTTATTGCCTTTGGATGATATGAGATATACTTGTTGTCTTGATATCATGTTTGCTGTCTCTATGTGACGATGATTCTAGTTTGTATGCTAATATGATTTTGTGTTTATACCATGAGATGATGAGATGTCATGATATGCCTAGATGTATGTTGTTAAGTCCTATAAGATGATGTGTGGTATGAGATGCTTAGGTGAATGGTACGATATATGCCATGCTAGATAAATGTCAGGATGATATATGTTGATGATGCCATTAGATGTATGTTATGTCATGATTAGATGAATGCTAGATGTATGCTAGGGTAGGATTAATATTTGCATGTGTATAGGGTAGCCTATTAGAGGACTCTTTCATAGAATTAGGATATGAAACACAATGAGCAGAGGCCGGCCTACATGTTGGGTAGAGCTAGGTGCCTAGTACCTTCCCATTTCTGTATCTTAACAACAGACACATACTTTGGATAGATTAGGTCCTCTATAAGGGGCACATACATGGTTTCTAAACTTAATCTAGGTGACAACTCCATGAACCCTCTGCCTCCAATTCACTCGGCTAAGGTGTATTCTTTAGAACATGGGGATCGTGCACAACAAAGGAGAGTTAAAGAAGTACACTAGGTGCGGGCACTTGTGCCCACATGAAATCTTCTCAAAGTTGGATTTAGCTTGAGACAAGGGTATTGAGGAGAGCTTGGAGATTGTTCATGGGCTCATTGGGGTTATTTTCTTGTGGGAGAATATATGGATGCGCTTATATGATGGAGCTTAGAAAAAAGGTTTGATAATTGACTTGGGGTAGTGTTTGGGCTTGTGTTTGGTATTTAAGAAAAAAGGTGTTGTGGTATAGTAAGGTGAGTAATGCATAATCACTTGAACATGCATATGATTTGATTACCTAACATGATTATGAGTTGGTTGTGTAGAATGATGAACACGCTTGTTTAGATGATATGATGCCATGCTCGTTTGCTTGTCTAATGCTATGTTACTGCCTTGATATGATTGTTACCCTTGGATATGAATGAGAATGTCATGATAGATGAATGCTAGGTTCTTGGGTTTATATGTCATGTTGTGTGTTTAGATGCATGCTAGTGTGTATGTGAGTTTAGAATAACCTATTAGAAGACCCTTTAATAAAATTAGGATTTGAAACACAATGAGTGAAGACCAACCTACAAGTCAAGTGTGGTTGGGTGCCTAACACCTTTCCATCCCCATACTTAAACTCTGAACACGTGCTTGGATAATTTTGGTAGCGATTTAATTTCTCGTCATAGAGACCGAGGAGCTTGGATATAGGTCAGGACAAAATGGAGTGTCTACAAATAGCTATAACAAATAAGCAATAGTCAGATAATAAATAATATGTTACTGTTGAATACCACTTTCATGAGCAAAAGAACTAGCACCAACAATAGTTTTTCTAGCCACTTCCCATTAGCTCTTTAATAGCTCATTCAATTAAAAAAGTACAAATATGTGTAATTTGTATAGAAAGAGGAAATTACTACCTTGCCTATCATATAGATGTAGGGCTCCCAATACATCCCTTTCATAGCATTTAAGGTCAATACAACCTACACATTTGAAATGTATGTTTAAGCACTTTAAATGATGAGAACAATGAGACAAATATGGAAGGATGAAGAGAATTAACTACGAAGAAATATTTTATGATTGGATTAGAACCATTTTTTTTTTTTTTTTTTTGTGTGTGGAGAAATGGATTAGAATGGTTAAAACTAATTCATTATTAGAATAGTAATTAATTTTTTTTAATTGATAAGTTACACGTCTCCTTTAAGAAAAGGGAGGGGGGGGAGGGGAGGAAGCACCCCTTGGGCTATAGTTCATTGGCTTAAACTATTATCTTTTAAAAGAATAAATGGTGCCAAAAAAAAAAAAAAAAAACACAAAAAAAGAAGAAGAAGAAAAATTTGGTTAGAAAATAGAAATCATATCAAGTCTACATCAAAGTTGTCAAAATCGGGATCCTACGTAGGATCGTAGGAGGTAGGTGAGATCGTGGATCGTAAGATCGGATTATAAATCGTAAGATCCTATATTATTTGAGAAAAAAACAAAAAAAATAAACATTTGTATGTTAAATAATCATATAAATTATACATTCATTAATATAATTACCATACGTCACTATATTCATTTATAAGTATCATTTAAAGAGGTCAAAAATCTCAAAACATGACACTCTATTGGAATATTTTTTATTCGGATCCAACTGGCACACTCTCTACATTAGAGTTGAAAAATTTGGTCTATTGGGATTTCATTTTTCATTTAAGTCCAACTGAGCAATCTATTAAGTTTAAAAACATTACAAGAAATAAAGGTCGTTTGGGATCGTCAGAATCGTGTGATCCTATCGATCCTGAACGATCGCAAAGATCCTTGAAAGATTCGAATTGTTTGAGCAGGTGAGATCGTAAAATCGTAGGATCGTAGGATTCAGATCGGGATTTTAACAACCATGGTCTACATTAATAACTCTATCTCATTTGCTAATAGAAAATGCAAGATAGCATTCAAGGAGACATAAAAGCTTCAGTGGGAGTAGTTGGGACTTGGGAGAAGAAGCTCTCAGTAAAATTTTGTTTTTAAAAAAAAAAAAAAAAAAAAAAACTCAAAGTCAAACACAATTTACGCTGACCATGTGATTAGTTCATAAATTGAAAATATTGGTCAGAGAAGCAAACCCAATGATAGCAACCAAATCATGAGACAATCATTTCATCAAACACATAAAGATTCTTACCATTGGATTTGTGAAATCGGTGTGAAAAAAGAGAGAATTATTTTTAAGAGAGATAACATACTTGTCACATGCGAAGAACCAAAATATCAAAATCACAAACAATAATATGATTATATCCCGTTCACCTTTAATTTAGAGTTAATTTTCTCTATATCATATACAATAATGACCAACAATAATCCACAACAAAATTACTTTTAAAGATTCTGTCCCCGTGTATGGTAAAAGCAAGACTTTATATGTGTGTGCGCGTCTTGCATCTATCATAAGTAATTTTTTAGGTGGACAACATCCTTAATTTATAAAGTAGAATTAATAATCACGTCAAAGCAGCTTCACAACAATGTTGGACACAAAATTAACTTTCACAAAGTAATTCATAACATTCATGATCAGAATCCTATGCAAAATTTATATTACAAATCAACTATGGATGAACCCAACGTTCAACCTAGAACTTTGCCCTATGCATTTCATTTTATTTTTCCAGGAAGCTTATAGCTAAACCAATATAATTATGACAAGGGATGCGGAAGAGTCAAGAAGCAAAACACGTCTACCTCTAAAAAATAAGAAACAAAACCTGTTTGGTTCTGAAAATAATCTCAAATTCACAAGGGTTCTTTGAATCCACAAAGAGAAAGGGTTCTATAATCCACCAGAGAAACAATAGACAAAACTCTGAACTTTTATTAATATCAATAATACTAAAAAACCTGATTTTTTATTAATATCAATAATACTGAAAAATGTTTACAAACTTAGGGGCCTATTTAAGGGTTTTGCAACACTTGACAGACAAAAAAATATATTCTAAAATAATTGTGAATCAATACCTAACCATAATAGAAACCAAATTTGACCTAAAAATGATTAAAAACACCTAAAAATAAGGAAATAATAACCCTAAACCTAAAATAATGTTTTTTACTTAAAAATACCAAAATTAAATTGTAGATTTGTCCTACATCAAACCTCTCCACTTGAAATAAACTCATCCTCGAGTTTATTCTTGAAATCTGAAATCTTCTACTCCAAATAAACAAATATTTTGAATACTTGAGTCCCTTGATCTTCTTTCCATACTTGCAACTCATCAATGGAATAAATAAATCAACTTGAATTTCTTTTTCCTTAGTCTTTATGTAATTGTAGAGATTTACCAAATAAGAACTGACAATTGAATCAAATCTATCAACCTCAATAAAATCAATAAACTTTAGTGTATTGCTTACCACCAAAATAAAACGATCTTAAGATTGACAATCATATGATTTGATTTCATTGAGATCCTTGAAACTTTCCTTTTTGATTTCTTCCTCAATGGCCAGTACCAGCTCAACTTCAAGATCTTTCTCTATAATAGGATCTTCATTATTCTCCTCGACCATAATCTTGATTTTAGGATCTTCTTCCATAACAAAGCCTTCAATAATTTCTGTAGAAATCTCTATATTTTGTTCTTTGATTTCTACATAATCTTCAAGAACAATATTTTCTTCAACATGCAATTCTTCCTATAATGGTGGAATATTTGGCTCTTCAAAATAATTCAAGTATGAACTTCTTGGCCAATAATAATATTGTTTGTATACAACAAAAGTTCATCACAATCCAAATGATAAAGTTGATAGCAAGCATCTTTTTCATCCATGGTAATGAACAAATTTTATCTTTACCTTGTTGGATTCTATTAGTCTGTATTCGTACCCGCCAACGTTAGGCATACGCATTAAGTTTATACAAAGCAAGCTTAAATTTTCTCTCATAATAAATATTCTCAAAGTCAAATAAATCTTCTAGATCAAGTAACCAACCAAGAAAATCTTCTTTTAAAAAATAACCATTAAACCTTGCAATTCTTCTATAAGGCCTATATGAAACTTGCTTACGAGTATGTTGCCCATGAGTTATGTCTCCGCGACAGTTATCCCTATTATTTCAATACTCCAATGAAGGCATCCTAGCAAAGATATTTGTGAGTGCTAGCTATATGTCACATAATACTTGCTAAGTTTTCAATCACTGGAATTGCTACCATCTCATACGTTAGCCACCAGACCAGGATAAGTCAAGGCTCTGATACCAACTGATGCAGGGTGCAGAAGCTTCAAGAAACAGAACACATCTACTTCTAGAAAACAAAAACAAAACACGTTTGCTTCTGAAAATAACCTCAAATATACAAGGGTTCCTTGAATCCACAAGGAAAAAGGGTTCTGGAATCAAACAATAGACAAAAATCTAAATTTTTGTTAATATCTATCAATAATACTGAAAAACATTTACAGACTTAGGCTTATTTAAGAGTTCTGTAAAACTTGACAGACAATAAAATGTATTCTAAAATAATTCCTAATTAATACCTAATCATATCAGGAACCAAATTTGACATAAAAAACATTAAAAACACCTAAAAATAAAGAAATAATAACCTTAAACATAAAATATCGTTTTTTACATAAAAATACCAAAATTAAATAATAACAAAAATTAAATTGTAAATTCTGTCCTACATCAATTTAAAATTTTGCTTTTATATTTATAAAAATAGGAAAACTAAATTCTACGTAAAGAGAAAAATAAAATTAATAGCCAAAAGCTTGAGAATAAAATTATTGACAAAGAGTAAAGTGAGTCACAAACAATTTCACCGTTGAGTTCCCAAATTTCAGTGGTTGAAACTAATTTTTTCATAGGATTCTCACACTTCCACAAAAATTGAAAATTCAATCAAAATTTATTAGTAGAGGAAACAAATACAAACAAAACCCAGCCACTTATGAACCAATCTACAAAATCAAACCCTAAGATTGCACTTTCACTCAAAAAAATATAATTAATGATAAAAAAATTAAAATACATTAAGAAAAATCAGCTTGAAAGCATGGTGCTGCTTGAATAGCCAAAAAATTCTCTCTTTCCTTCACTCTCTTGCCTCTCTTTCTTTCCCAAGTTTGCACATAGAAAATCCATAAAAAAGAGGGAGCATTTAGGATGAGAAGGCCTTCACTTTCTTTGATTATAGTTCTGCTCATGAGGTTTGTGATGAAGGTGGTAAAAATTCAGATTTTCTGCTCTTCTCTGCATGTTTTTAAAAACTAGTATGGTCAACGTACCGAAAAATGAGTAGTTATTGGCTTTTTGGTTCGATTGGAGTTGAATCGGTGATTGAACTATTAACATCATAAATAAATAATAAATAATTTTAAAATTATACACATATATAATAAGTTTATAACTAATGATATATCTAGTTATAATATATAATAATTTTTTTGACCTCTTATATAAAAAATTTATTCTTCTCAAAAGGAAAAAATAAGGCCTTGTTTGGTTATGTGGTTTTAACACACATTTTCACATTTTAAACAACCTCATTTATATTTTAACATGTTTTTTCACCCATACATATATCAAAAATATCTAAATAACATTACTCAAACTCTTCTACCAAATGGGCCCTAAAATAATAATAAAATAAAATAAAAGTCAGCCATTTCTTTACACTATGCCGTAAATTACTGTTTAATATTTTGAGATCGACCATTGCACACTCTTGGTGAGATGGTCATTTCACAAGTATAAATATTTGTGAAGTGTGAAGGGTAAGAGTCGAACTTCAAATATAGGGAAGTGTTCTATCTTGTACTTAAAATAAATAAAAAAAATCCTTTGAGGTCGTTTTGTGAACTGTTGTATTGCGTGGACATGTGTAGGTTTCTTGTCGGCGAGAGACAGAGATAGAAAGTTACGTTTAGTACAAGTCTTGAAATGAAGCATTAGTCATAACACACGCACTACAAACTTGGACGCCTTCCTTCCTTGAATTCTTCCAAATTTGGGTAACCACTATTCTCTCTCTCTTGTAATATTATTGTTATTCTGATTCCAATTCGTTGAAGTTCGTTGCCTCTGTTTGCTTGTTCAGGAAACAAAACAAAATTTAAAAAAAAAAAGAACTGAAATCTGGGTCTACTATTTTTTTGTATGCTTCTTTTTTGGAAGCACAGAGCTTGAAGAATACTATATTGTTATTGCTGTTCTTTGATTGTCTTCCGACTTCCATCCTATTTGACTTCTGGGTATCCGTTATTTGAGTTAGTTTGTTTGAATTTATTTCTTTTGTTTTGTTCTCTGTTGAATTGCTTGACGACAAGACAGTAATTTGAGCCTCAGTTGAAGAATCTAAAATAACAACCCACTAGAAAGTAAGATTCATTTCATCTGTAAGGTTTTTCTGTTCTTTTCGTATGACTGAATAGAGAATTCATGAAGAAGAACAATTAATCGATTTTGGGTTTCCCATGTTTTCGTCTGTAACTTTCATGGATATAAGCATCTGGGTATTCCTTATTTGTTCGGTTAAGGATCTGGGATGGGGTCTTTTTTTATGTATGTGTTTATAAGCGCGTAATGGTTTATTAGGTGTGTGCATATATGGATCCTTAATAATCCTATATTTGTATTAGTACTCAGTTTGGGAGAACTTATTTTCATTGGTTTATTAGGCTTAATAATTAGGACTCTGAAATATTGTTCATAAGCTGAAAATAAGCTATGGCAAACGGGCACTTGGTGCGTGGACATCTATGCGAGTACTCTGTGTACTGTATAAATCAAGTTAGTTCATTGACTTATTTTATTATGACATGCTTTGCAGGGTTGTATTAGCCATCTGTTTCAGTTGAGGTAGTATGGATGACAGTCATATCAATGCAAGTGCAAGCTCAAGTTCAAGTTTGAGTAGCAGTTTCCAGGATACCGAGGATGACCAAACCATTGCAAGCATCTTAGCCGAAGAGGAAAGTTCAAAACTTGATCGCAGGCTTGGGAAGAGACTCTCCCATTTGGATTCCATTCCGGTATGCTTAATGATAACTGATGCCTGATGCCTTCTTAATGTAAATCTATTTATTAACATGCATGTCATGTAAATTGGCCTTTTTGTAGATATGTTTGTAGTAATAATGATGTAGAGCATTACAAGAAACTGTCTCAATATTTTATTTTGGATTTTCATTGGATAATTTTAGATTTTCATGTTTTTATTTATTTATAAGAAGGATGGAATTTCATATCCCTAGATAAGGATTAGTTTAGTATTTGATTAGTATTGGATTAGTATTTGAGATTGTTTAGGATTCATATTAGGAGAGTTTATCTTTATCATTGTGATTCCTAGAAGCTGTATATAAAGCTCCAGATGGTTTCTTTTGTATTCAAACAATTATTAATATTATTTAGTGATTATTCATGCAAATTTTGCACTACATTTGATGGTAAATCCAAACAACCTTAGGTGGTGAAGCCTAAGGTCTACAGTGAGATTAATCTAGGTGGGAAGCCTAGGTTGTCCTACATCAAATAGTCTATAGCAATCTATAATTACTGTTTTCTGTTTGTTTAAATCAGTAAGATTTGTTATGCATTCTTTCACAGAGCACATTGTCGGGTTAACTGTTTGAACTACTGCTGAAGTCTTCTGGTTAACTGTTTAAGCTACTGCTGAAGTCGTCTGTTGTTGTGTGAATCAATTTTTATTTTATTTTATTTTATATTAAATAAAGATACTGGTTTAGGCAAAGTATTGTAACCATGTCCCTTTCTTTTCTTTTTTTCAGTAAATTTGCACAGGTTGGGTCAAGCTCTATCCAACTTTGTAGTGCTGATAGAGACAAATGAGCTTAAAAATCATCCATATTCCCTTCATCCTCACTTAATGATGTATAAGTGGCCAATTGAGATATTTATTTGAAAGAGTTTCACTTTGTCAAGTACTAAAATACTGTTCAAGCTGCTATAATCAAAATTTCAAAGATGCCTTATAAATCCTTGTTTTTATGTATTACTGTAAATGAAAAGTGGAGTAGAGGTGTCAGATATAGCATGACTATGTTACTTATAAAGTAAATAAAAAAGATGTAGCATGACCATGTATAATTATTCTCTGTTGGTTCATAGTGCGTATAGTTGTTACTTGTCCCAAAAAACAGGGTCATAGTATGTACAGTATGACATCTTATATCTTAGGCATTCTTAATTGATCAGGATGTAGATCTAGTCTTCCCTTCTCTGTCTGTGTTATGTAAAAGTACTTGTATTCTATTGTTTCTATTTTCATTACACTTAATTTTAGTATTTGCCTTGTTCATGGCTGTGCTGTTGTGGTTATCTAGGTGGCACTGCTTACTCTATCAAGTGCATCAATCTATATTAGGATTCTTTTGAACTTTTTCCTGAGTTTTTTTTACTTGTAAGTTTTAGAATCAATCATATGCATCTCTCTGCCTTCTTTACTTGTTTTGTTGACTAGCATTTGACTAAGGCTCACAAAATAATCTTCTATCATCTGTATTGTTGTAATTTGGATAGCTTTGCATTAATTACCCTGCTACCTATGTACTTATTGATCAACTGTGTTGGCAGCATACTCCCCGGGTTAATGGGGAAATTCCTGATGTAACTGATGCAACCTTAGACCATGAGCGGCTGTCTGAAAGGTTCTGACTCCATTATGAGCTCTCTCTCTCTCTCTCTCTCTTTATATATATATATATTGTAAAATTGTAAATTTCCATAACCTATTGTGAGATTTTCCTTGGTTCAGGGCTCACTGTGCATTGTGGAGTTAACTTATTTAATGTGTTCATCATTACTTCAAAAAAAAAAAAAAAAAAGATGTTCATCATTAACTTATAATAATTACCAGTATGGTCAAAGGGAGCTCAGTGCTTTCCCAGGTTGTTTCTATGGTCACTCTTTCATTAAAATTCAGTTGATGGCAGCACTCCCATCTTCTTTTTTGGATTTTCCCGGTTCTTTACATTTTAATTTGCAATTCAGTTGATGTCAGTTCTATGCATTTCAGTAACTTTTCTTGGCTTCTGTTTTACATCATGACATCCTTTTTGGTTGGCTCCTTATGAGAATACTATATTGGAAAAGTAACACAATGAAGCTGATAGAGGGTAGTAATTATATTTATAGTTATGCTATGTGATAATGTTGAGTCTAAATCTGGCTAAAGGAAATGCTAATGGGAATGGTTATTGACAATTTGACATTAATGGTTCATCATCAGGATTTTTATACTCCATACCATAAATGTGCATGTTATGTGGCTTGTGTATTCTAGGTGATAATGAATTCGTTTTTCATAGGTTGGTAACATATGGATTAGCTGAATTGCAAATGGAGGGTGATGGGAATTGTCAGGTTCAATTCACTATCGATTTCTTTTTCTGTCAACTTATGCACAACCCTTTCCTTGGATAGTTTTCTCTTTGCCTCAATGTATTTAATAAAATATTTGATCAAATTGTTGAACAGTTTCGAGCTTTAGCAGATCAGTTGTTTCGCAGTCCGGATTATCACAAGCATGTAAGGAAGCAGATCATCAAGCAGGTATAGTTGATAAAACTTCACTATTGCATTCAGTTATTTAGCTAATATTAAATATGCAAGTTGGAAATGTTATTAGTTATGATTTTATGATGCTCAGAAGACTGTTCCCCTGGGGCAAATACTCTGATCTTTCAATGGTTGTTATGCCCATTTTTGAGATGATGTTGACCATCATTGATATTGGGCGCTCCATGTTCTTATCTGGAATATTTAATGACATTAGATCAGATTATCAATTTGGGGTGAGGTGGGGTGATGTTTACCCAATTTTGCTGGTGTTTTGATATGATACTATCATTGTCAGGTTTATGAAGTAGAAAAATAGGGAGATTGATGCAGGAGCATCCAAGCAGCCTGCTGTAAAAGCAAGCCCAAGCATGGCTTCTTGTTTAATAGAATCAACTCAACAGCTAACATGAGTCCTGTCTTTATTCTGTTCTTAATTTGTCCTACTTTGTGTTACCTCTACAACCTGCATTTATGTTTCTAGCCTTTTAAAGAGTTCATGTGCATAAAATTTAGTGATTTTTGATGATTAAGATTAGAAAGATATATGTGCAATTATGAGTCGATACTGTATGGTTGCTAGACCTAGCATAAATAGTCTATTTAAAAGTCTTCTTAGGAGCTTGTGCATTGTTAAAAATAATACATGGTGTCTTTACTGTGGTCTCTTGAATTTTAAGTTTCTAGTTCAAGTCTTTTACCATCATTTGCCAAAAGCTGTTGCTACTTGCTATATTGTTGGTCTTCTTTATTCTTGGGAGTAGCAGCAGTTTGAAAATACTTAACTGCATAACTCAGCTTATAGTGTGCGTTCCAGTTATCTCAACTAGTGAAGTATCTTATTGTCAAATAAGGGACCTAAGTTTGAAAAATCTTGCCTACACCAAAAACCAATTGGTGTTTTGGTATGATGATAAAGAGCAATCATCATGCAACAAACACCACAAGTTCAAATCCTATAATACACACACACACACACACACATTATCACTCATCTTATAGTGCAATAACAAAGGAGATATAATCATAATATTTTCTAGATACAAGGAATGAGGCATATATACACATGCAATATAGTATTTACTACACGCGCGCAAACACACACATCCTGTTCTAGAAAGTGGTGTTGCATACTCATTATGATTCATGTCTTACATGAGTTCTTGTTTGGACTGGGACTTTCAATTAGATTGAGCTAGCCCAAAGTCCGTCCTTTTGCTCAGAATTGTCCACATGATTGCAGGAATGCATCAATTCTGTTGATTATTACTTAGTGTTGAGAAAGATGCAATAGAGTGTTGCAGTTACTTCTTTGATTTGGGATCACAAGATCATGTATTGATTTATTGACAGTTCTAGTTGTTGATATGGGATGACCACTAGATTCACTAGCCAGCATTGTTACTCATAGACTGTTGAGAAAGTATAAGGACACAACAAAATCTCACAACATTTTCACAGCATTCTTATTTTGAATTGTGGAGGGTCTTGGTATAATATTATTTGATTTCATTTTATTTTCACCTATGGTGGATTGACACCTTAGCTGGTGTGAGATTTTGTTGTGGCCTTAGAAGAACTCTAATGTTCCATAAATTTTCCACATTTTTTCAGTTTTTTCTCAATAATGGTGTTGATATTGTTGATATGGAAAGAAGACTAGATTTGTAATATCAAGAAAAGTGATACCCTGTTTACATCATCAATTTCTCAAGTTGATATTTTGGGAATCCACAATTTTTTAAAATAATTTTCTTGTGGTTGCTTGTTTTCAATTTTCTCTTGGTCTATATCATTGTTTGAGCAACCTTAACCTAAAAATCACTCTCTTATAATAGCCTATTTCTAATCACAGATTTGGTAAGTTTACCTATACTTTTTAAAATAATGCAAATGTTAAAATATACAGAGTAGAAGTAAGAACTATGTTTTTTGTGTGCATTTTGCCAATTTTAATATATTATGAAAAGGTCGTGAATTCTGAATTCTGATGTAAAATGAATAATCACTGTATGTGGCTTACTATTATTATTATTATTATTTTTTCAGCTAAAGCATTTCAGAAAATTCTATGAAGGTTATGTCCCAGAGAAGTACAGAAGTTACGTAAAGAAGATGAAAAAGTGAGACATCTGTGGACATTCCTATTGATTTTAATGCAAACCAGAAAGCATGTTGATGTTTGAGTAAACACTAATACAATTTTCATTCATTCTTTTATTCTACTAGATCAGGTGAGTGGGGAGATCATGTTACTCTGCAGGCAGCTGCAGACCGAGTAAGTTTAATCTTTATCAATTCTTTTTATGACTCGGCTTTTGAGGTCTCTTAGAAAATATATTTTACACTACTTTCTTCACATCACAAATTTCTCGTTAAAGGTTTTTTTTTTTTTTTTTGGTTTGGGGTATCATATTATAAATGAAGTTTGGGAGTTGTGATTGCTTACAACCGGTGTTGCAGAAGAAATTATACAGTCCTCATGGTGGATCACGTCACTTGTCCACCATTCTAGTAAAAAATTCCCACCTTTTTAAAATTGCTAAGTTAGTATTCAGTTTTTATTTAAAACACCACAATTTTAAGTAGGTGAGAGTCTTTTACTAGAATGGTGAACCACATTACTTGTCCACCATGAGGACTTTATAATTTTTTGTGTTGCCGAGGGGGGGATAGGAGGGGAGGGGAGAGGGGTTCATACTTGCATGTGATATGGCTCAAATTGCCAATATTTCATTTGAAAATTTGCACTTTATCAATCTGAGGTCTAATATTTGTTTTTGGTTCATGAGCTTTAATGTAATCAAATTGGGATGAAGTTGCTATCGTGTTTCTGGGCCATCCCTCAAGGCATGTGATTTAGGGCTGAAGAAATGTCAAAGGATGTGACCTTTGGTGAATAAAGTGCAAGTTTTTAAAATAACAGTTGGCAAATCTAACTAGACCTAAAACACAAATGGGTAAAATGTAAATAATCAAAAATCAAATTGTCAGTATGCTTTTGATGAAGTCATTGAAGATTAATATGCTATCACTTTGAAAATTCTCCTATTCAAGAATTATCTTATTGGCTCCTTGTGTGAAGTCCAGTTGAAGTGAAGGTCCTGTCATTTATGTGTCTTTTAGGGTTAAAACAGTTTTTAATTTTGGTTTTTAATTTATTAGTTATGGTCAATTTTATATTCAGGGGCGAATCTGTAACATCCACAATTCCTACGAATTAAGGGTATTTTTGTAGTTTAGTTGTCTCGAATCTTCTAGGGTATTCTAAGTATCTTATGTTTATTTTCTTTTGGTTAAAGTTAGTTTTTATTAGGTTTTATTTAACTAATCAAACTAATGTCCTAATACTACTTGGAGTCTTATTACTACTAGTACAGACAAGAGTCTTGATGTATGTTGTGCTCAATGTATTCAACAATGACAGAATGAGTTGGTTAATAAAATTGAGTGTTTTGAGCAATAGGCAAATTGGCGTTTGTTGGTTCTTTCTCCTTCTTTATTCTCTTTATTTTCTTCATCTTCTTTTTCTAAAGTTACTGCTCATACAGTCCCTAGACACCATTAGTTTCTCTCTAATTCTTCTTCTTTCGTAACCCTAAACTCACCATGAACACACTTAGACAAATTCCCTAATTTATCCTACATCAATTTGGTATCAGATCGAAAATCCTAGCACAAGTTCTTTGTGAAAATTTTCTTACTAAAAATTATGGTGACTTTGTCTCATCAAGCTTTGCATCAATTATGTGAGAAGGTTAATCAAATGGATGAGAACCCGAATTCTATAGATGCAAAGCTTGACAAATAATGCTCTATGCGAGATGATATGAAGAAGCTGGAAGTTTCTATTTTGGCTAAATATCATGATAGAGCAGCAATTTATCAACAATTTAGAGAACCTAAGTTAGAGCCTGGTTTATCCCCACCCTTGTTGGTAAAACATTGAACCCGTTACCTCTTCAAATTTGATAGATGCAGCACTGAAAACTAGCTGTTTCAGCAGCCTCAATTGCATATTGGTTTAGTACCTCAAGGTGTGGCCTTAAAGGAAGAAAGTCAGCCTTATGATTCCCCAAAAGTCCACCTTAACAAAAAGCCAACGGATTGTGGTACAAGCATGACAGTGATCACAAAGGGGAAAGATGAGCATGAAGTTGATCGTGGAAATTTCAAGAGCAAGGAAGATGTTGTTGTTGTCATTGCTATGGGTCATTCTAAACCAGATTTTAAGTTGCATAGCCCTCTAGTCATTAATTTCATTATTCCATATGAATTTAGCAACATGGTGGAAAAGGAAGATTCTTTATTTGTGCTGCTGCATCCGAAAGTGATTGAAGAATTGGTGAAAATTTCAAGTTCAAAGGTTTTTATACTTCAACACCTCAAAACTCAAAGTTGAGTTATTCCAAGTGATGAAGTCAAGGAAGATTAATATGGTTTTACTTTGCAAATTCGCCTATGAAAGAATTATTTTATTGGGTCCTCTTGTGAAGTCCAATTGAAGTGAAATTTGTATCATTTTAATGGTCTAACTATGAGTCTTTTAGTGTTAAAAAATTTTAAATTTGGGTTTTTAATGTATTATATTAGTTATGGTCAATTTTTTATTCGGGGGCAAATCTGTAATTTTTGCAATTCCTGCGAATTAAGGGTATTTTGGTAATTTCATTGAGTCTAGAATCTTCTAGGGTATTCTAAGTATCTTAGGTTTATTTTCTTTAGGTCCATGTTAGTATATATTAGGTTTTATTTTGCTAGTCAAACTAATAGTCCTAATACTACTAGGAGTCTTATAAAATTGACTGTTTTCAGCAATAGGCACGTTGGCCCAATACACACGTAGATAAATTCCCTAATTTGTCCTATAACTGCTCTTTAGTCTTATTCAAAGAGAAGAAAGGAAAAAAGAAGAAGGTGGGGGGGGGGGGGGGGGGTGAGGTGGACAGATATTGAACATGACTTTGAAGAAAGCCATTGGCTTAATTCCTCAAATGAAACAAGGGATTCTGTGTTATTATTGACGACACCATACTTGGAGAACCTCATTCGATCTGCGCATTTATAGACTATATCATATTTTGTGTATCAAGAACCCGAAGAACAGAAATTATTGATGAATATGCAGAAACTATTAAAGATAATTGATGTTTGTGGAATTATGAAGGAGCTTCCATTGTATCTCCCTTGTATTATTAAAAAATATTTAGGGCACGTTTGGTACACTGAATGAGGATTACGATAAGAATGGTAATCTTTATTACTGGGTAAAGTGTGTTGTAATGGAATAACTAAACCTATTCATAAGTTTGGTTGTACATTATAACATTAGAATAAACTTAAAATATATCTTAAGAAATATCTTATACAATTATATTTCATAAAAAAATATATATATATTTTTAAATTTGAGAGAGAAATTTTTATGATTTTTTATTGCCATAATTGTTATGTGCATATGAAAAGTTTATTTATTTGAAAATATTAATTTTAGAAATTATTACATCTATTAAGGAATAGCTATTTCTTTTAGAGAGAAATAGTTATTCCTCATTTTAAAGAATATCTATTCATAAGGAATGATTATTTTTTGTAATAAAAACATAATCAAACTACTGAATAGCTAAACCATAAGAAAACTATTACATTACAGTGCCCATTACAATGTACTAAACATATCCTAAGAATTCTATACAACCCAATTTTATAAGTTGTTTATGTCACATGCCAAATTTTTTAGGGATCAGGAGAGTGTGTGTTTTCTTATTTATTGATTTATTACTCTTGATGGTGTGTATGCTTTTTAGTGAGTGTGACATGGTTTTATAGTGTTGACATTTAACCAAGTTTCAAATAAGTCCACATGGACAAGATAGGAAATGACAATTAGTAATTCATTGAACTAGTAGTACACCAAATGTGCCAACCCAAAGAGGTTTTTGATGGTCAGCACTTATGCTTGGTTGGTTGGTGCCATGAGCCTTGTAATTCATTGGCATTGCTTGGTTTTTTTTTTTGAGGAGAAAAATTTTGAATCCCTTCCCCAACTTCTTGTAACAATTTTTATATATATATAAAATAATTAAAAAAAAAAAAAACTCAACACATTGTACATTTGTACCCGGTAATTGCCAAACCAAAAGAGGTATTTGATGTTTATTAACTTTTATCCATTAACCAAAAGAGCTTTGATTAAATTGTAGCACCTACAGATCTGGTTTGTTAGAGGCACTTATTTATTTATTAATCAAAGCTCTGTTTCTGTGTTTCTGTGTGTGCGTGTGTGTGTGTGAGAGTGAGAGAGAGACGGGAAATTGATTTTTTTTTTTTTTTTTAAGTTGTGAGATTGTAAAAAAAAGTTTTGGAATCTTCATAAGATTTGGGAAAATTTGCCCATGCAATTATGTCCTGTCAGCAATCAGCAGTGACTTTGTTTCTGCATTTATACCCGATGCTGATATTGTGTAACAACTAACAAGTCAAACAACTTGGCATTGGCTTTCAATTTCTTGAAGATTACATTAATTTAATAGGCTTTTCTCAGTCAGCATTGCATGGACACCTTGCTTGTGAAGACTGGTAAAAAATTAGGACGCACCAAAAGATTTTGTAGTGATTGTGATCATGTCATGTTTATTATTTTATTGGTCAAATTCAATCTCTCTCATTATATCTTATTGTCTTTATTTTCATGCATTTATTGTTTTCTTATTGGTTTTTATCCTTTCCATTTTTTAATATTTATTAATTTCTCTGAGGATTGGTTTCTGACCTATCACACATTTTGCAGTTTGATGCCAAAATCTGTTTGGTCACCTCTTTTCGAGACACTTGTTATATTGAGATCCTTCCTAAAGACAAGGATCCCACCAGAGGTAAATATTATACAACCAGATTTCTTTCCAAATTATGATGCGTATTTTCAGCTATACTTCTTTATTCTCTTCCTATATAAATATAATATCTTGTTTTGTTTATAGTACCACAGCTATTTTTTAGCCAAATGCTATCAGCTTCCACCCCCTCTCCCCCATCCCAACACTACCATGTATAGGTTCTTTCTTTTTTTAAAATAAATAATCAGTATCATTAAAAGATGGCAAAAAGCAGCGCAACCCTAGTACAGGACAGTATACAAGGAAAACCCAAAAAAGTAATAAAATAAAAAAAGTATATAAGCATTTTCTAAAGTTCATATCAGCTAAAAAGTCAATCATAGTTTTAGTGTGAGTAGAATTTTACGTCCATTTAAATAGAGATCTAAGAGCACTTACAGCAGCCTCTCAAAAACGACTAGTAAAAAATAAAATAAAAACTAAACCCTGCCCCAAACCTCGCACTGCAGACTCAATAATTTGTCAAAAATTCTTAACAATGAACAGTGTCCTCATGATACATATTGAGATACTGTTCATTGCTACCTCAAAAGAAAATGATTTTCTATACATTTCTCTCTCTCTCTCTCTCTCCCCGTATGTCTGTAGCCTTGCCTCTTCTCTCTCTCTCTCTCTCTCTCTCTCTCTCATATATCAACACGGAATCACAGGCCGGTGGGTTTCTGGTGGAGCAACAGCGGTGCTGGATCTCAGAGCTAGGATGCGGACAGATTCCTGGATTTCTATCAAGAATGTCAATTCCGTAAATCTTTGAAATCATCCTCTACATTTGGAAATTTTATCTTCTAGGTGTTGATCACTCACCACCTCTAAAGAACAAAATCTTGTAAAGGATATTGAAGAACCTGGCACCAAAGGAAAATGCTTACTGACATATTGATAGACCAAAATGGTTTACAGAAATTATAAAATAGTGAACATTGCTGGGTGCAATGGTAAAAATCTTGGGTTGTGAAGCACTTGTTCCAATCTTGAGAGCAGTAGTATTGGATAGTGGATAGGCCTTCTTATAAAAAGAACAAAGAAATTGGGATAGTTGAGTACTTGAAACGTGTATTAGAATGATGAAGTGTCAAATACCCTAGTTCTTTGGTATATAAAACTATCGCAAAAGATGCGGACATTCAATTTGGTATATTTTTCATTTGAAGGTCTCATAACACATATTTGAACTGTTGATCACTTTTTATTTTTGACTTTCCTTTTTCTTTGCACTCTTTAGTAGTTTCTCCGGGTTCTTTTTTTTTTTGGTTGGGGGGAATCAGGTTTGAACTAACTCAGCTCAGGGGAGTTTCTTCAGAAGTGTATTCTTCTTTGTTTTACTAGACTTCCTTATGCAGGAGGCAGTGGGAAGACAAATTTATTATATTTTATTTGATTTGATGTATCAAGGGCAATTTTGTAATTTCCTAATATTCTAGAATGGGTTGTGCTAATAGTCCATTGAGTCTTATTTTAGTTTAAGTTTAATTATTTAGTTGGGCTTAGTAGTAAAAGCCTAAGGAGTCCAAGCCAAGTCTTATTGTGGTTTTAAGAAATCCTAATTCAACTAAGATTAGGTATTAGACTTCTATTTAAAGAGTTGTAATGCTTTCTATTGAGATGATTTCTGTTTTCAAAATTTAAGAGCTATGAAGCTTTCTTTTATGGTTTGTATGATGCAACCTTCTCCAAGATGTGATGCCAAGCAACCCTAGATGTGATACTTAGGAAGTCTAGGTTTGATGCCTAGAATTAATCTTTTATTTTATTTACATCACTGTTCACAGCACAGGAACAGCTGCCCAAACCTTGATTGATCTCCTTTGTTTCATCCCTAAACCCCACTAATCCTGAGTCCCTTGGAAACCCAATAATCCTACTATTTTCCAGCCCTTTCCCCACCAAAACCTACCCCTAAACCCTCAAAACAGAAGTGTTACCATATCTGCCCCAAGATTTCTAAGTCAGATTTTGGTTGTTCCCCCTTGTCCTACGTCACTTCCTTTTCTAGAAAATGTCCATGCAGTTTCAGGGACAGATTTTTTTTAAGAATAGACCCCTAGCAAACCAGTAATGTGTGTTTGGTGTCGGCAACAATTGAATGGTAAATAACTCATGTAGCATAATCTCAATTAGAACCATTGGAAAAGAGTGGCCTTCCAACTCACAAGTTCTGTTAAAAGTATACCAAGAAAACTTGAAAATCTTCCTTTGTTTTCCTTGTCTTATTTTTTGATACGTATTGTGGTCTGCGGGTGCCTTTTATTTCAAATTTGCATTGCTTTTATCTGATGATGTTTACATTTTGCCCCTTTCTGTTTTCTAGAGATCTGGCTGAGCTTTTGGAGTGAAGTGCATTATAATTCATTATACGGAAGTGGAGGTGATGAACCCAACTATTTACTTTAATTGCTGTTTACAATTTTCCCTTCTTTTACAAGTCTACCAAGATCACAAATAATCCTGACTATTTTCTTGAATTTATTTACAGATGTTCCCACTAGGGCAGCTAGAAAAAAGCATTGGCTTTTCTAGATTTAAAACGTCATGAGGCCAATTTGTGCGATTCGCCATTTGTTTACTCTCCAATACTGGCCAGCCCTTGCTCTTGCAATGTAACTTCTTGTTATTTTTCACGACTCTAGAATTTGTGCAATAGATATGCAGGATACATATATATATATATATAGAGAGAGAGAGAGAGAGAGAGAGAGAGAGAGAGAGAGAGTATCAGATCTCAGTTCTTTTTTGTATATAAAAGTCCATTAAAATTTGATTGTATCTTTTCATTTTTAACTGTACATGGTAAAAAGAAAGGTGAGTCTAGTCTCCTCTGAAACTAGGTTCCAATCTCCTGATGCACCGAACAAAAAATGAAAGAGAAAATACCAAATTTTCTTTTTGTCCTTATTTCTCTCCCGGAAAAATTATTAGATTTTGCTTTTGTTTTTGAACATTATTATAGTTCAAGAAGTGAGCACCATTTGCATCCTACCCGGGAGTAAGGATGCATTAGAGTTGTGTAAAAGAGCTAACTTTATAGGACCAAATTTTTCATCGAACCTGTGATCCTTTACAAGAACTAATCCTAATTGGAACTAGCAATAAAATTGAACATTATCCTAGGTACTGAAAAAGTCTACTTTATGATTAATCTTTCTTTGAGAGTTGAAAATTTCTTATCTTTTGTTAAGAGAAATGTGAATGAAAGTTATGAATCTCAAGTTCCTGAGAAGGTATCTGTGATGCCTCCCATTGAGGGGAAATTGATTGATTGTATGTTGTAGGTGTGTCTTGAGTCCCATCAGGCATAAATTGGGCTAACGGTGTCAGGTTCAGAGTTTGAGTTTATGTTAGTGTTGAGGGCCTTTTTTGTACCGTAGACACCTGTCTTGATATTATTAGACAACTTCTAAAATGCGCTTTTGGTAAGAAAGAAATTGAGCTTGACGCTTTCATAGAATGGACTCTAGAGTCTCATTTGCCACTATCAGTCTGTGCACAAACATTAAATCCAAAGTTCAGGGAGCAATCTTACAGAATGGGCTTGGGCTTCTCTCCACTTCTACCAGCAAAGCGGTTGTTCTCCACTTTTTGCAGAATGCACATTACTCTGGTGTGTAACGAGACCTACTCCAGTGTAGAAGGAACATCATTCTATGCTACTTTCTCTATAGAAGGGTCTGTTCTCTACAATTTTTTGAAGGAACATTACTCTATTATGGATCGAGACATCCTCCGTATTCTACAGAAAGAACATTACTCTCTGTAAAACGAGACTTTCTCCATAGACTTTCTCCATAGAAGGGTTTGTTCTCCACTTTCTGCAGAAGTTTTCGTAGTGTACACTATTTCTTATTTTCAATGAATATAATATTTCAATAAATGTTCAAAAATCAGTGGATTTAACGTACACATATTTTTAAAGAATTTTCAAAATTTTGCACATTTAAGGAACACAATTTCTCAAAGAATTTACATGATTCTATACGTTTTAAAGTACACAATTTTTAGAAGAAAGTACACAATTCTCCACGTTCAACGTATGCATTTTTTCAAAGAATATATACAATTTTTTAGACTCAACGTACAAAAGTTGTAGAAGAGTGTACATGTTCCTTATTTTCAAGGTACACAATATTTCAATAAATGTACGAAAATTTGTATATTTAACGTTGTAGATGCTCATTTTTTTTTAAAAGCCCAGCAGGAGGAAAAGCCCAAAGATATGGACAGAAGAAAGTGGGATGGAAATACCATTAAGCCCAAAGCGGCAGGAATAATGGATCAGTGGTCCATAAAGCAAAAAAATGGACCCTGAAGAAGTAAATGGGCCTAAGAAGGCCTAGAAGAAAGAAATAGCAAACCCATGGGTAGTATGGATGAAGAAAAGCGAGAATGGGCCATAGCTGTCACAGCATGCCCAATTCAATGTAAGTAAAGAGAGTAAGGGATCATGGAGAACCCATGTCCCAAAGATGAAGTATGAAATACTTGGGCCAAGGAAGCCCAAGGAGCTAGCAAAAGCTCATGGGAAGTATAAAATTGGAAAGGGCCGACGATGCCCAAGAAAAGTAAATGGGCCAAGGATGCCCAAAGGAAAGTAGGCGGGACGAGGGAGCCCGCAAGTAGTAAAAGGCCCAATGAGTTTATTGGGCCATTAGAGAAGGAATAAACAGTAAAGCCCAAAGAGGCCCAGCAGCCTTAGGACAAGCAAACCTCACGGTAGGCATAACAGAATGATGCGGCGGGAAACAAATAACAAGGGCCAAGAATAAAAGCATGGAATAGCCCATAATCGGGCAGGGCCCAGCCCCTAAAAGAAGTAAGCCATAAATGAGAAGTCAGGGAAAGCAGCCCACGCCAAAGATGAGCAGCAGACTGAGCAGATTGACCTGCAGATCGCGGCAGACACATGAGCAGTGGGCAGAAATTGAATAAGCATGGAGGAAAGGCATGCGCAAGGCCCAAACACTACCAGCCTATATCCAGCCAATACAGGAAGTGGTGAGGTCATGGGTCAGAGGTAAGAGGGCATGGTCTAGCTGTGGAAAGAGGGAAAAACCCATTTTCGTGTTTTCTGCTCAAGCTCTTTTGGAGGCAATGTCCTGTTGGGATAACATATCACCCAAAAGAGGCAAAACTGAGTTGGAACCACTAAGTGCATGCCATGAGAGACGGAGAGAAAGAGAGTACTTACACCGTGGTAGGTAAGAGTGCTACGGCAAGCAAGCAAACAAAAGAGCCTTCTTTGTCTGGTGAGGTAGAGTGGCGCGGCCAGTGCAGGTAAGTGATGCTGGCTGGATGACTGGCTAGTCAGTAATGGTCGACAAAGACACCCACATCAGACAAAAAATGGTTAAGGGCTAAAATGGTAAAAGTCAAGCACAGTTGGCACTATATAAGGGACTTTGTTGTGCACAGTGGAAGAGGGATCCTCTGGAAGGATAATTGCTAGAATTAAAAGGGCAGTAAGAGTAAAAAACTAAAGGAAAAAAGAGAGAAAGAATTAGGAAAGAATAGAAATGAAGGAACCAGGGAATAGAGAGAAAAGGTAAAAACAAAGAGAACAAAGTGGTAGGCATGCACCGAATGGGTCGATCTCCATCTCCCTCTCCAACCCATGCTCTCTGGTAACGGAGAAGAACCTCACTGAACTCAAGTCATTTAGGCCCACCCCTTCAAAGCAGCTAATTTCCCCTTGGAGAGATTAGTCGCGTTGAAGAGGTTATCCCCCTTCTTGACTTAGACTTGGCTTCGTAACTTAATACGGTAGACTAACATTTATTTCTCTTAACAAGTTTACTGTTGTTCATTCAATATCTATCCTTTTGCTGTTGTTTCGTAAAACGGGCACTCCTTACCAAAGCCCATTATCTATTTTATCTAAATCGTAGAGGAATTTTTTATTATTGTATCTGTCTACCGTAGTTGATGTAATAGCCCTGCATGTCATGGGCATATGATGAAAATCTGACTAATAGGGGTATCGTTTACGTACAAGCCGGACTAAGGAGAGTTGCTCTTGGACTGGTCTCAACTCCTTAAAAATCTTTGGGCCTAGTGTAGCAGCAGGCGGCTCGGCCCAATATTTGCAAAAAAAGCCCACACAAACGTATGCAATTTTTCAAAGAATGTTCAAAATTCTTCGCTTTCAACAAACACAATTTGTCAAAGAATTTACATTATTTTGTACGTTCAAAGTACGCAATGTTTGAAAGATCATACATAATTCTTTAGACTCAACGTACACAAGTTATCGAAAAGTGTATAATCTAATCTTTTTTTCTTTTCAATCTACACAATATTTCAACAAACGCAATGTACACAAATTTTCTAAGAATGTTTGAAATTCTGCACTTTCAAAGAACATAATTTCACAAAGAATGTACATAATTTTCTAAAAAATATTTGAAATTCTGCACTTTCAATGAACATAATTTCACAAAAGAATGTACATAATTTTCTAAGAATGTTTGAAATTCTTCACTTTCAACGAGTATAATTTCACAAAGAATGTACATAATTCTGTATGTTCAAAGTATACAATTTGTTGAAGAATGTACACTATTCAGCACATTCAAAGTACACAATTTTTTTTAAAAATGTACACTATTCAGCTACACAAGGGTTGTTGAAGAATGTAGACTATTCTTATTTTTCAACGTAATTTTAATAGATGTACAACCAAAAAATAAAAATAAAAAATAGATTTAACGTACACACTATTTCAATGAATACACAATTTTTCAAAGAATATTCAAAATTTCGAGCATTCAACAAACACAATTTCTCCAAAAAATTACATAATTTTGCATATTTGAAGCATGAATTTTTTGAAAAACATTCACAATTCTGCACATTCATCTTACACAATTTGGATTGATGAAAATCCTTGTTTTCTAGAACAAGCTCTTATACATGATGCATCTTATATTTTTCTGATTAATGAAGTTTGTTTTCAATAAATTAAAAAAAGTAAAATCCTAAATATCTAATGAACCATTACCAGTTCACCACCTAGATCAATGATCTTAAAAGTGCTATATCTAGCAAAAAGTACGGGAGGCCCATGCAAAGATTTGTTATAAAGTACTTAAACAGCATCAACGGGGTCTGTCTGTTAAGCTTGAGCATCATCATGGCCAATACGTTGCAGCAAGATAATGCAGTAAATGAGTTTTAGACGGACAACCAGGTCTATTATCTTTCAATCTATTTATCTTAAGATATTTACGAGTCAAAAGGTAATTACAGAACAAGCTGAAAACTTTTCCTTTCCAAACTGTCCATTGCATACGGAATACATAATCCAATAAGCACTAATGATTTGGACTAACCAAGATTAAACCGTGACTTTTAATTTACAGGTTGACATGTTGTATAAATTTCATTTAGTATCATGGGTTTGATGTGCTTCGAGATTCAAGTTTGGAGTCAGTCGCACGCCTGTACAAAGAACCTATTTCTGGAACTTCAGCATGTGAAGATGCCACTGAGGTAAGAGGCTGGAAGTTGGTATTCCCTATAAACCAGAAGAGAGCCCACTTTAAATTGCAGAGGGTGTACTTGAGAGCTTTGGTCCAGTTTTCCTGCTTGTTGAAGCTTTGCGTGATGGAATACGTTCCAACTTTGTCATTCTCAATCCTGTAAATTAGTCCATAACGATTATAGAGGCATGTAGAAAACAAAAGCATTAACAATCTTAATCCATAATTACACATGAAAAGTGCCTCACCATGCATAACAGAATACATTTCTAGTTGAAGAATATTGTCTATCTGCAAATTTTCTAATTATCAATCCAGTACCTTTCTCCCCCAGAAGTAATTCTCAACTTTTCTCAAGCTATGCACACATTTCTTTTCAGGTTTTTCTTGTTGGTAGGTAAGTAAAAATTTATTAAGAAAACCCTAAATAGGAGCACAGGACAATACATGGGAAGTATACAAGAGATATGCCTACCTTGTCAGCGTTTTCTATCATGGGAAAAGATGTCATTGTCAACTTTTCTCAAGCTATGCACACATTTCTTTTCAGCTTTTTCTTCTTTTTGGTAGGTAAGTAAAAATTTATTCAGAAAGCCCTAAATAGGAGCACAGGACAATACATGGGAAGTATACAAGAGACACACCTACCTTGTCAGCGTTTTCTATCATCATTTCCCAATTATTTTTTTGATAAGTATAATCAATTCCCAATTTTATGACAAAAAAATCTCAATCAATCTGAATTTTTCCACTATCATGCATTGTTTACTTCAAATCCAATACTACAATGACAGAGAGGAAGTTCCTGAGAAAAGATGTCACTGCATTACAGCTGCGTTTGCGTCAAAATCAGTGAGTCCCATGCACTGTTCACAGGACCCACAAACTATTTTTTTCAAAAAAACAACTTTAAAATTAGGTCCCACAGCACTATTCATACATTTAAAAATTATTTTAATACAGTGTTTTCAGTTTTCAATTTTCAGCAATAAGCGGTATTCAAACACATCAAATGCAAGACTTTTTATAATTCCATAGTTAAATGGAGGGGGGATTTAAACCCTAGATGTCTTGGTTGGAAACACTAAGCGGTGCCAATTGAGCTACAAAACTTCTGGCAATACAAGATACATTTACTAAACACACGATTTAGACAAAAAAATTATAAACGTAAAACAACTTTTCCAGAAGATTTCAGTTTCCCATTTGATTGAAAACGAGCAATTAGCTCTCACCTGAGAGTATGGCTTCCGCTGTGTGTTTACCTTTAGAGACAATCATTGAGTAGTGACCAGTAACTTAGAATCAACTAAGCAAAAAGGTAATATAAAAGATGAAGAAATCTTAATATTAAAAAGCTCAGCTACAGACAGAGAGGTATTGCATGCTAAATGCAAGATCCAAACAGTTTTTTCAAGAAAGAAAAAAGGTTTAGAGAAACACTAGTGTCATACACATGCCAAACTCTCCCAACTGCTAACCTCCGCAAAACCTAGACTCAGTATAAAAGCAAACAATGCAGAAAATAAGAAGATTAAACATAAAGGTCACTCTCCTCTCTTCTGGATGAATTTATAAAGATATCTTCACAACTATATACACAAAGACACATAAATGGAATATTATCCATAAAGATAAGAAAACTTACTTATAGGGCAATTTGAATTGTTTGTCAGGAGGTATGTTGTTTTCCATATCCCTTAAACGTGCAAACTCAGCAAAGTCCTTGAGGCATGTGACAAACAATGTCATTGCTTTGTCATAGCGAGTGCTCCAAACAAGTTCACAGGACCAAACCTAAGAAATACTCATCGTTTAAAACAACAAACAAATAAACAATATGAAAACAGAAATGTGAATGGTGAATCACATACATGTTCTACGCATCTTTTTTTATTAAGAAAAAATCAATAGAAAGGACATCCATAGATAGAAGCAGTATATATAAGAATTAAAGACTAAAAACTATCAATGTTGTCCACAAAATAAGGATACGAAACTCTGCCAATACCAGTAGACTACTCATACAAAGACTGTAAAACTAAAAAAGTTAACTTCATGAGTAGACAACTTAATGTGTGATTATTTCACTCTCTGTACTGTCCATCTCACCACTACACTTGCGCATGCAACACTAGTCTATCATGATGAGGTTCTTTTTAATTAGATTATCCATTATTAAAATTTATCCCAAAGCTGCTGTCCAAAAAACAAAAATGGCAATTTTCCTAAGGACTTTGCTACCCAAATACTCCTCCAAGGAAATTGCATAGCATTACAACCTCTTAATGCCCCAAAACAATACCATCAAATTTACCTCCAAGTTTCAGCTTACAACATATCAGAAATGAGTTCACAGATTCTATTATAAAGGATTCAGTTTCCAGGCAACTGAAGGTCTATATGGTGCCATGTATTTAAAATATCATACCACCAAAGAAGTAATGATAGCTGAATTTAAAGAAAAGTGATCCTGTGTTCATCTTTAGATTTGTATATTGCTAAAGCTTTATCAATAAAATGGACTCTCTCCCTTTCAAAGCAAATGGAGAGGATCCTTTTCCAAATAAAGTTAGGCTTTCAGGATTGACTCCCCCTGCCCACTGAAAAACTAAAATAAGAATACACAGAAGTTTTTTTTATCTTTAATGATTAAAAATATATCAGGAAATAACTCCTTCAGGCCAATGTCTCCACACCAAACATCATGGCAGAAGTGCACCCTTCTTCCATCCCATACCACATATGTTATGAAACCCAAAAACATCTTCCAACCATTCCGACTTCCCCATATTTTGCCCCAAATACATCTCAAGAAGTGATTTCCTTCCTCACCATAATACCACAGTCATTTACCTAATAAAGCTTTGATTGAATGTAGATAATTTTATCAAACCCAATATTTCATATTGTACAAGGGGAACAAACCAACTTTTAATCCACCAAATGAGACTTGAATTCCACAAAGCTACTGCCTACATAGGATTTTCCCATATGCCAACCCTTAAACAGGCTGCTCATAATTTGTAGGGAACAGACCAAATTAGATCATATCCACCCCCCCCCCAACCCCCACTCCTTGCACCATGCACTGCAGGTTACTGATGCCCATGCTCTTTTCATTTTATATTGCACTTAGTTGATCATTTTAAATCAGCTCAGTAAATTCCAGTTCAGCATCAACTATCAAGGGAGTTGTCTACACTTACAGCTCATAAGTACTGTTGTTGCTGTCCATAATCCGAGGGTAGCTCCCCATAGGAATAATTTTTATTCGATATCTAAAGATAGAAGAATTAAGGATACAACACTTATCATTTTAGAGACAATCTTAGGAGAACAATGCAGAATATATGACAATGTAGAATGCATGAATTAATTAGAGTTTGTGGAGTCCACTAGTCCAACAGAACAGATTCCCTCATTCTACAGAAGCTTATGGAGGATTGCCTCAATAGGAACAAGGCATTTCCTAAAGAGATTATGACTTATAATTAAAAATGAAAATTAAATGCTATGCACTTTACATTCTCTAAATTTGGGGTTGCTTCAAAATCAGTTAGGGGACTTTTAAAACTTGCAGTTGACACCCTCAACTGTTACAATGATGTCAATATGCTCCTTCCATTAGGGTCTGTTGGATTTTTCACCATTAACACACTAAAAAAAATCTTTCTATTTCTTTGTCCAAAATGTCTTTTTTGTGTGAGTATCAGCAAGATTCTAACAGATGTTAATATAAGGGGCACATTGATATTGTTGCAGCTTGAGGCTGTAAAATGCAAGTTTTCATAGTTAAGGGACCAACTAAAAAGCTAGGAAGCACCTACACGGATACCGGAAAGGGTGCTGGTATAATTAATAAATGACACAATTGGGACAACCATACAGAAGAATCCAAGTGTCAAATGTCCGACATGGGTACAACACCCCAAATGAAGCATCCATGCTTCCTAGTTTAAAAGCAACCTCAAACCTAAACGAGTGTAAATAGTATTTCAGCCAAAATTAATTATTGAATTTTTTTTTTGTGGTAAGAAAATTTTATTAAAGAAGAGGGGCCACCAACCAGTACACAAGATGTGTACTTAGATATCATCATAAACTATTTTAATTTATAGTAATATGAGAAGAAATACATTGTCAGTATTTCGTTTATTTCTCCGCGCAAAAAAAAAAAAAAAAAAAACCTACAGCCAAAAAAGGAAGAATACAAAACATACTCAATATATTAAAAGTGTTAGTTAATTTTTTACTATATGTTAAAAAATATACAAAGATAACATAAATATGCTCCTAAATTGAAATATAATAGTAGCAGCAGTAAAAGTAATTGGGAAAACTTAAAGAATGCCTTAAGAGCATTGGCTTAAGAAATATTTTTAGAAACGTTTTTGAGAAGAAAAAAAAAATCAAATGATTTTTTAACAGCTTTTTATATTTCTAATGAAAGTCGTATAAAAAATTCCTTAAAATAGTCTGTTAGCAAGTGCCCTAAGAGCACCCCCGTTAACCAGAGCCATAGTAATAATATAAAACATATAGTTTTTTTAGTGTCAGATTTTTCATTCAAGTCCATAATTTACTCATTTGTTAGAATCTTTTACATTTTTTCGCTTTGTAATACCCAATTTTTAGTACGTTTTTTTCAAAACCTTGAGCCAAATAAAGCATGTATGTACATATATTCTATCTCATATATCACTAACTATAAATATCATCAGTTGAAACATATAGAATTAAGAAATAAAGATGCTCAATTATAACAACTTCAAAAATAAATAAATCCATAGATTTTGTTGATAAAGGATACTGAAACTTTGGCCGGAAATATTGGCACATTGTATGGAGGAGAAGACAAGCTTGGCCCCAAGCAGCATTTATCTCATCCCACTCAACCTATATGATCCCAGAACACAAGCAAATCATAATTATCAAAGTGTGAGAAAGAAAATAATTATGAAAGGAGAAATTCAGTTAAGTTATAAACTACTAAGAATAAAGGAAAAGGTAAAACTAGAAGCCATCAAATTCCAAGAGCAGCACACTTTTATTTTTTTTTTGGAATTCTATGAGTATCAAGAGCAATACACAACTTATGAGGCAAGCAACATCAATAAGGAGAAATGATACAAAAATAAATCCAAGGTTACCCACATACCACATGTATCTTTACAGATTATGACCCATGTCCGGTATCCCAAATATGAGGCTACAAAGTTGTCCTTAGGCCACTTGCCATATTTTCATCTCAGCAGATATAATATTTGTTGAGTGGAAACTTACCAAATCTGCTAAATTTATAACACCTATGATATTTGTTGGTTACTACCAACCCCAAGTATGAGATTTAAGCTTTATTGGGTTGAATGATTAGCATTATGTGACATGTATTCAATACTACCTTCCATTAAGTTGCATATTGCACAGGGAACATGAGAGAGAGAGAGAAAGGACGAAATCTAAAGTAAGCAGTTTGCTTCACACCCCAGGTGAGACAACACGATATGTGTTTGTCCTAACAGGTTATTGATTATGGTAGGCAAACAATGAAGGTAGATGATGGACAAACTTTCAATTAACTCATATAAAAAATAGATGTAATAAAGTTTACTTACTGGAACTTTAGGAAGTCGTCCAAGTCGAAAATTGTTAATGGTACCAAATTCTCCTTCTTGACAGATGGGGAATGCATCATTAAGCACATTAGTTCGCTTCAACAGCTCCAAATGTGCTTGGGAAACCTCAATTTTTGCTAGAACTGCATCTCTCTCTTCCTGTTGACCAAAACAGTATTGTTCTCAGGAAATATCATATTAAAGGCAGCGAAAGTTCACGCTTTAAAGTAGATAGAAAAAAAACACCATCCAATTATGGGAGATTAGGACAACAAATGGGTTACAATAGAAAAACGAAGTTGAGTTACCACATTACACTAAAATAGTCTTGCAAAGGTCAAAATAACCATTTGATTTAGTACTATGAACATATCCAGTTTTTACAAGCAAATACACAACTCTCAATCATGCGGGATTGAACCCATGACCTCCACACTTTACTTATGGGGAGACAAGGTGTCATTCCGTCCAAGGACCATTGACAACATATCTCCATACAAATGCAAAACACCTAGGAATGTCAACATTAACAGCACCAACAAAAGAGAGGATCAGCAACAATACTGGTATTTTTTTTTTTGATAAGTAGCAACAAGACTGGTATTATCAACGATAATCATTCCAACTATCAATGAATTAACAAATAAAGGAATTAAAACCCATATTAAGCACAAAAAAAAAGGAAAAAAAAAAAATTATATGCCTAACGAACTTCAAAGACGGTTTAATATAAATTCACTTGATAAAAACCAAGTGTAGATAACCAAAACTTAGAAGGTTCAGAAGAATTATGTATTTCGGTAGAATGTATAGAAATAACAATGGCAAAAGAATAGGGTCAGCAACACACCTGATGTGAAATTAACTGAAACTGAAAATTATTGAACTCATGCCAATACCTGTTATACATTTAGATCAAGAATCATTAAAAAAATAGTTGAGGATCTCAAGTGTCTACTTGTAGTCTTATCCAAAGAAACACATAAAGCACTTTGGTTTGAAAAAAAAAATTAAAAAATTAAAAAAAAAATCTGGTGCTTGTTTTTATTTTATCATGGAACATATGAGAAAAATGATTTCACCAAACATTATGAGGAGAAGAAACTAACCGCTCCTCTAATTCCTTAAAGCGGCTAGATTTTAACTCTAGCTCCTTCAGTTCAGCATTTACTTCAGCGTTCTGTTTCTCTGTTTCTTCAATTGCTGCTTCAAGTTTTCTCTCTTCTTCCTCAATCTTAAACACCAAACAAAAGTGATTGAATGACCATTTTGACCACAATATTCTATAAAATCTGGTATCTAATAAGTATATATAAATTAATGTAAGATGTCAAAGTGCAATTACACTCCTTTTTAAAACATTCGCTTTATTAGTAATTCATCTAGTAAAATTGCAGACCCACTAGCATACTTGGTCACATTGATCTAGCATACCTTCAAAAAGTACAACACAGGCATAAAACTACAAATGTGGAAAGTTTTTAAGACAAAATAATTAACTGACCATTGCTTTCCTTATTTGAAGATAAATAGCTCCCCACCCCGCTTTTTGTGTGATAGGTAAAATTAAATAAATGAAAACAATGAATCATTGAGCACATCGTTTACTTTAACAATTAAACAATCTTTCCAACATGTGAGATCTAGCACCCTTTCCCCTACCTCCCAATGGATAAACATTGTCATAGCACTTATTATAGCATTAGTGCTCAAATGTCCTTAGATACCAGTGTGGATCAAGAAATTTCATCACTAAATTCAATACTCACTCAAGGCAAAATATTTTAAAAAAAGATGCTGAAGAACTTCCTATAAATTAAAATCAAGAGCATGTCCAACAAAGTGATTAATAGATTAGAGCCAGTTGCTGAGTAAGCACCTTTAATTTCTCCTTAAGAAAATCAGCCTCACTAAGAACATCACGTGGCTCTCCCTCCAAGCGCGTAAGACATGCCTCGTATGCTTCAATGTCCCTGTTTACATCTTCAACCTCCTTGTCAAGTTTGTCAGACAACACTCTCATGCATTCAAGACATAAAGGTTGCTCAACCTGTAAATATGAACACGGAGTCAAAATTTTGAAACCAACATTAAAATTAATATATCCGAGTTCCTCTGCAATAAATATACCTGGGTCTGAGTTGTGGCAATCTCAAATGCACGTTTGAGCACAGTAATAGTCGAGTGGAACCCCGAGTTGTGAGGCTGCAAAGGAACATTGGATCCTCCTTCAGGAGAGGGTAACTGAGTCCCGCCTCCATCGGACGCAGACTCTGACTTATACACAACCACAAATGACTCCTCCATTGTCTTCCCAGGCTGGCTGATATCCGGCTGGACAGGTCCAGCCCCAGCACGAGGACGAGGAGGAATCCCTTGTGGCTGCTGCTGCTGGGGTTTTTGCTTTGGTAACACAACAAAAGAGTTGTCCATCCGCGTCGAACCTAACACACTATTGGCCCCATGAATTGAAGACCCTTGCATTCCTACACATCCTCAATGCCAAATACCACATACCATACTTATCAACAAACCAACTAAATATACCATATCACTTTTCAAGCAAAATCATATAATATTAATGCGTAACACAAATACTCTATAACATAAGGCTGATTTTTTTTTTTTTTTTAACAAAACCCAGATGCTATAATTACACAAAATACAGAAACTAAGGAAAAAAAAAAAGGAGTTGTGAGTTGAGTTACTCAAAATAAAAATCTGCAAGAAAAGAAAAGAAAAAAGAGAATGAAATTGCGTGCGAAATTGGATTGGTTACCGGAGCGAGAGGAATAGTCGTTGAGGAACTTGTCGGCGTAGGAATCGACGCCAACGACGCAGAGGGGGTGGCGGCAGTTCTGGCAGACCCATCGGGGCAAATTCGGATCCACGGGGAGGCTCCGACTCTTATCCCCCATCCCCATGCCTTGCTTTTCCTTCTTCATTTGATTCGTTCAATTTCTTTATTTTATATATACACACTATTCAGCCTTGTCTTTTGCTTTGATTTGAGAACCAAATCCTAATATTTTTTGCGTGACTGAAAACCCACGTTTTTAGAAACTTTCTCGCATATTCTTCCTATAATACCCTTACAATTTTTTCAAAAACCCAAATTTACCCTTTTGCCTAACCACAAAGTACAAAACACAGCCCATTTCAGAAAATCGCCGTGTTGCTGGACTCACCTTGCCGGTACATTTTTCTTCTGCATTTTATGAATCCACCCCCCCAAGCTACACATGAAACCAGGGGCGGAGTTAGGGGGGTCGAGAGGGGGCATTTGCCCCCCGGACCTCACCCAAACCCCGCCCCCTTAATAGATATATATATATATATATATATATATATATATATATATATCTTTAGATTTATTATTTGCATTGTATATGTTTTTGTTTGCTTTAAGCTTATGCTCTTCAACTTTGCAATTGCATGTAATTGTGCTATGGGGCTGTCATTCTTAGCTCCACTTGTAATAAACTTTTCTCGGCCGATGATTAGGAAAAAACTCTTTTAACTTTGTATAATAATGTTTATCAATTGATTGTTTTTTTTTTAATTTTTTACTTGTTTGAAAAATATACTTGTAGTCACCTATGAAGTATCTTAAGTACAACAACATTTATACTAAATCTAATGTTACGCACAAGGAAAAAAAAAAACTTAACACTTACATTAAATTTTATATGTTAATCAATTTTTTTTGCTTAATTAGTTAAGTATTTTTTTTAATTATGCTAATTAAAAAAATTGGAATTGATTTTGCCTTCAACTCTTTATTTTCATCTTGCCCCCCCTAAATTAAAATCCTGACTCCGCCACTGCATGAAACCCATCAAACAATCCAAGTCATCCGTGACCGTGAATCCATCGTCAACCCACCACCATCACCATGACAAACAAAACCCATACCTGAAATCCATCAAACGCGCACGCTGTCCACCATCACCTCGCTTCTGCCACCATCACCGTCAACAAACGCAAACCATACACAAAACCCATCAACACAAAAATCATCCACTCACCATATCCATAGCAATCCGACCCACCAAAAGCAGCTCCTCCAGAAACTCAACTTGAAAATCTTAGAGCAAGTGCAGATTGGAGAACTATTCGATGAATGATTCTGATCTCTTCAATCTTGGTCTTGTAGGGTGATTTCGAAGCTAAAGAACCAGATCGAATTTGGTAGGGAGTGTGGCGCCACCGGTGGTCTGTTGCTGGTGGGTGTTGTCTCTGATCTCCCCAGTTTGGCTTGGTAGAGTTTGAGAGAGGGAGAGAAGAAGTGCTAAGTGTGAGAGAGGGAGAGGAATTGAGAAGAAAATGGAGAAAGGGAGAGGGAGTGAGAATTTTGTAAAATGTTGTACCGTTATTTTTTGGCAAAATATTTTACAAGTTTTTGAAGTTTCTGGGCACAAACTTTGTTCAAACTGAAAAAATTTTACTAACTATATTATACCTTCAAACAAACAAATGAAAATGATAAAAAGGGAAAATATTTTTTTTTTTTTTTTGGTAAACAACGATTAGCATTAACTCAAAACAACCAGTCTATTACAATAAGCAATGCTAGCTTTATCAATAGCTAGCATCTCAGCCACCACAGCCTGTGGGTTAGACAAAAAAATAAAATTTATTAAATCAAGTTCAGCACCCATTCTTGCTAGCTGGTCAGCACAATCATTCGCCTCTTTGAACACGTGCGCCACGGAGGAGTTAGGGAATGTCTGAATCAAGTTCCTACATTCAGTCAAGAGAGGTTCAAGCATTAGATTGACCATTGAAGGCCTTGAAACAAGCTGCACAATAAACTCAGCAACCATTTCAATACAAATATTCTCAATCCCCATTTGCTTTGCCAAGGTGAGCCCGTCCTTCAGAGCCCACAGTTCTGCTGTGACACTCGAAGTGCTACCCAACTTCCTCACAAAACCACCTACCCAGTCACCATTGCTGCTCCTCAAAACACCACCTCCACCAACCTTCATCGGGTTCCCATACATAGTCCCATCTGTATTGAGTTTCATACATAGTCCCATCTGTATTGAGTTTCACCTAACCCAAAGGAGGCTTAGTCCATTTCACTTGAACAAGCATACGACTAGGCTTATTGGGTTCATTTGGAACAATAGCGTAGAACTCTACACCCTTTTTTAGGCAAAGAGTACTAGTGCCCTCTTCCACTCTCCCAGTCTGAAAAATTACTTTGTTTCTATGCAACCAAATTGCCCATATTGCTTGAGGAAACAACACTTTCCATGGAACACGTGGTCTCAGGTAAATGATGGGGGTCCCACAGAACTTTTCAAGCCACTCAACCAAATTCAAACCAAAGAAGTCCAAGCTATCCTCCTCAAATCCCAAGTCCTTCCACACAGCTTTGGCCACCCTACAGTCCCTAAGTGTATGAATGATGGATTCTGTCCCTTCACGGCATAACTCACACATCGGATCAAGGTTTAACCCTCTTGAACCAAGCACTTCCTTAGTAGGTACACTACGATGAGTGCACAGCCAAATAAAAAATTTAATTCTATGGGAAGTATCTGCTTTCCACACCCACTGATGAGGGCTAGTGTCAAGGTTCAAAAGATTAAACCCTTTAGCTATAAGATATGCAGTTTTTAGGGAAAAGGAGCCATCTTTAGAAAATGCCCAAATTAGAATGTCTTCTTGGGAAGGATTTACAGCCAAGGGGATACCTTTAATCTCTTGCAAAATTCTGTCAGGGAGGTCAAAAGAGATGCACTCCACACTTTCAATCAAACTCTTGGCCGAGAGTTTGTCTTCTCCTTCAGTTAACGGACCTGCAATCTACTACCTAAGTGGTCCAGAAGGAAGCCAGAAGTCAGCCCAAGAACCCACACTTCCTCCATTAGCAATAGACCATCTAAGACCCTTGTTAAAAATAATCCCACCCCCTTACATGCTTTCCATACCCGAGAAGCAGCTTGTTTCCTAGAGTTACCTCTCAGGCGTTGCGGGGTGAGGTATTTGCAAGTAAGCATTTGAGCCCAAGGCATCTCCGGGCTAGAGGCAATCCTCCAACAAAGCTTCGCCAAGAGAGCTAAATTCCTTCCTTTCATTTCAAAGATCCCAAGCCCACCCAAATTGAGGGGATTTATGACCTTATTCCACCCAACAAGATGAATTTTCTTCTTATCCACAGTAGAACCCCAAAGAAAGTCTCTCACCAATTTATCCACCTCCTCACATACCTTGACAGGTAGTTTGTGACATTGCGTAGTATACTCAGGTATGGAGGTCAAAGCTGCCTTAATGAGTACAAGCCTCCCTACCGGTGAAAAGCATTTGGATTTCCAGCCATCCAATTTGGCTTGGACCTTTTCCACAACAAACTGAAACTCATTACGTCTCCTCCCCTTATGGATTAATGGGAACCCAAGATATTTACCTAGGTTGTGAGCTTCACCAATCCCAGTTATGTTCACAATCTCCAATTTCTCCTCTGCCATGACATTAGGCGAGAAAAAGATTTTGGATTTCTCCTTACTGATTTTCAGACCTGAAAGCTTGCAAAATTCCTCTAAAACCTCCACTACAGCCTCTCTATTCCTCTCATCAATTTTGGCAAACAAGAGTAAATCATCGGCAAAAAAAATATGGGATAATCCGGGACCACTACGAGATGCCTTAATCTTCTTCCAACTCCCTTCTTCACATTTCAAGTTGATTAAGGTACTCAAATACTCCATGCAAAGAATGAATATATATGGTGAAATCGGATCGCCTTGCCTCAAGCCACGAGATGGGCTAATTTTTCCAATCTGATCTCCATTAAAAAGCAACGTTGCCAAAGTAGTAGAGATGCAACTTAGGATAAGCTCCACTGTATCTAAGTGAAACCCCAAACTCACAAGCATACTCCTCACAAAGCTCCATTTTAAACGATCATAAGCCTTTTCAAGATCGACTTTGATAATCATAAATCCTTCCTTTCCTTTGTTCCACTCAATAGTGTAGACTAATTCTTGAGTTATGATCACATTGTCAGTACCTCTTCTACCTGAGATAAAGGCAGTTTGAGAGGGGGAAACCAGAGTGGGCATAAGGCGTTTCAGTCGATGAACAGGGATCTTAGTCACAATTTTATAAGTTGTGTTACACAGGCTGATCGGCCTAACATGGTTAATGTTTTTCGAACCAAGTTTTTTTGGAATGAGGGTAATCAAGGTCCTGTTAAGGTGTTCAAGTACTTTCTTTGTTGTAAAAAAATTTTTGATTTCAAATTTCACAGACTCACCCACAATCAACTAAAACTTTTGGAAGAATCCGGCATGCAGACCATCCGGGCCTAGAGCTTTGAAGGTTTTCATAGACTTTAAAGCGAATACAATTTCTGCATTGGAAGGGAGAGTAGCCAAGTTTCGAGCTTCCGACTCAGACAAACAATGCCCCCAAATAGGGATACGAACAGGGGATATATGGCACACCTCCTGGTCAGTATTATACAACCTCTCAAAACCATTAACAAAAATATCTTTCACCCTCACAATGTCTTCCTCCCATTCACCATCAGCTTTCATTATCTGATTAATCTTGTTATGGCTCCTACGGATAAGGGTGGAGAGATGAAAGAAAGTGGTATTTCTCTCCCCTTGGATTAACCAGTCCGTTCTTGCTTTAATCCCCCATAGCTCTTCTTCCTAAGTCATAATTTTTTCAAGCTCCTCAAAAAGCCAAGAATGCATGTTGATCAATCTCTAACTTGGGTACTGAGCCAATGCTTTTTCAACCCCTCCTAATATTGCCACAAGATTTTTTTTCTTCCAAAAAATGTTTCCAAACTACTCTCTATTCCAATTTCTAGCTTTAATAGTAAAGGTACTGATTTCACTTCTAATATCTTGTTGGTTTCCTTCCCATGCATCACAGACAATAGGAGGAAAACTTGCATGACTGAGCCAAATCGGTTGGAACCGGAAAGGCCTTTCACCGGTTCTAACAAGAGGATTAGCCAAGGTTAATAGCAGCGGGCAATGATCCGAGTTAATGCGAGCAAGGTGCTTAACAAGGGCCTCCGGGAAACAAGCCTTCCAATCCAGGTTAGCCTAGACCCTATCCAATCTACCTTGAATTAAGCCAGGAAGATCCCTCTTATTTGTCCATGTGAACTTTGGACCCGTGAACCCCAAGTCAATTAAATTACAGAAATTCATACAACTTAAATATTCCTCAACCCTCCTTCTACAGACCCCATTACCCCCCATTCTCTCCTCACAACAAACAACATCATTAAAATCTCCCATGATAGCCCAAGGGAGGTTATGCCTTTCAGACAAAACTTTTAAATTACTCCATAGCAAACACCTTTTTCTGAATCGTGGACTATCATAAATAGAACTTAAAAGCCAAGGTTGAGCATGGGAACTAACCTGGACAATGGCATGAATTTCCTGCTCTGTCGCCAGGAGGATGTCCATTGAAACCAAGTCAGATCGCCATAGGAGCCAAATTCCACCAGCATGTCCAATGGTCTCCGTAGAATAAGCACCATCAAAAGGCAGACGCCTGATGATCGCGTTAGCCCTAGGACCATCAATTCTAGTCTCTGTAATCACAAAAATCACTGGTTGATGCCACTCCACCAGGTCCATCACAGTTTTTTTGAATGAGGGCTTCATTGCCCCTCTACAATTCCAGATTAATATATTCATGATTGGGTTGGGGGAAGTGCGAGAATCAAAGAACATTGGGGATGGATCCTCCCCTATCTCCCTCAATTTCCATGCTTGCCTTAGCTCGTTCCTCTCCTTGATCACACTTGGAAAGAGATTCACGGCATGCTTCAAAATCCCAAGTTGCGCTTGGTTGCTCAGGATGTTCAAAGTGCATGCAATGGTCGGCATTGAGAATTAGAGGAGCTTGAGTATAGGTAAGTTCCCCATTACCACCATCTCTATTGGTTGAACTAGAAGTATTTTCCTTTGTGCAATCACTAGTTCTAGATGAACCTTTTCCAAAGCACTCAGTGATTTTTCACAGAGGTGCATTCAAGATTGCTGCGCTGACGGAAAGCTTACTAGGGGTGGAAATTTTGGCCTGTCCATGAGGAAGTGCCAATATGGGTTTAGTGTGGTGATCCAAGCTTCGTCCTCCATTGGCAGAAACCCCAGACGAGCACTCACCTCTGTAAGTGGAAAAATATTTTTCCACGCCTCCATCGCTTCCACCTCGTACCAACCCATGATGTCTGATGGGTCTCTCTGAATTCCTTCTATTGTTTTGTCGCCTAATGGAATGACTTTCCCTTTGAGGTAGATCACCCATTTTTCTGTCGCAGTCTCCATTTCCTTCAACACCAACTCTGAAATGAAAATTTTGGCTTAAAGGAGATACCTTTTGGCTTAAAGGAGATAACATACCTTCAGATGGGTTATACTTAGAGTTAGTGGGGCATGTGTCAAGACCCCCACCGTTGAGATTAACCATTCCACCATGGTTAAGAGAACTCTTACCCTGGGTTAGTTTAATGGGCCCATTTTTAGTCAAACCTGAGTCACCTTTTTTACCTTTTGTATTAGAGTAGTTTTTATGGGATTGGTTTGGTTGGAAATGGACCAGCCGTACCTCCCTTATTTCCTCCTCAGCATGTGATTTTCTCTTCCTATCCCTTCCTGTATCAGTTTGTGTGTCTCGAGATGATCTTGGCGTGTTCTAGTATTCAACCTCCACACTCCTACCAGTAGCCACAATGGGAGACTTGCGTGTGCTGCCTCTGTTTCCATTGGCTTTGTGTTTTCTTTTCACTACCATCCAATCACCATACTTATATGTCCCAGCCATCCCTGACACATCGGCGTCGCTCCTAGCACTTACTTGGGGTCCGTCCGAACTAGCACTGGAATTCTGCCGTTGTTCGCTGCCCATGGAGCCTTCAGGTGGTGAATCTGGCCTTTTGATAATCATCGGACAACCTTCTTTCCTATGTCCTATGAGACCACAGGCAAAGCATATCTCATTGATGCCTTCATATTTTACGCCTTGGATCATCTTGCCAATCTTCACAATTTTGGTCAGAGGTTTATCCACATTGATTTGGACACAAATTCTGGCAAAACGCCCCCTCTCCCCATTAATTGTGTGTGAGTCAATCCTAAGTACAGGTCCAATGGTGCTACCAATCTTCTTAAGAATAGTGGGCTCGTAAAACTCAATAGGTAATTCGGGCAATCTGATCCAAACTGCAACAGAGGAACACATTACAGTAGAAGCCTCGAATTCGGGTTCCCATTGTCTAATGGCTAGGAATTGTTGACCCACAAACCATGGTCCTCCTATCATAACCTCATAAAGATCAGTTTTAAGATCAAATTTAACCAGGAAATGATCATGCTCAAGATCAATGATCATGCCTAGATGACAAGTACATGTAACCCACATTTCTCCCAAAGATTTTCACAATAATGGACTTCCCCCAGGGTTCTCTAATTCTAAGTTTTTCCTCCTTGGAGAGTTTCAAAGCAATCATCCCCTCACAAAGAACTTCCTCTCCCTCATCAGACTCTATTTCCTCATCCATGGAAGCTTCGAATCCAAATGCTTGTACATATGCACCCGGAATAGTTCCCACCAGACGCGTGTTGTTGCTACCAGTGTATTGGACAAACCTCTCCTCCTTACCAAGTGCTTCCCCCGCGTGTTCACCCTGTAAATGGACATCTTTAAACTTCTTGGTGCTTCCTTCCAGCGTATCCTCCTCTTCAGTGCTCCTCTCTCGAGTCATTACTCCTTAGGGAAAGTTCCAGTTGAACTTTCTTAAAGGGAAAATAATTTACTTTGAAATAAATGGAGCATTCATTTTGAAGTAAAATATTTTCAAATATAAAATATTTGATTGAAAATGTTTTCCCTTTACCGTGTTTGGTTGCCAACATGTAAAATGAAAAATTTTCCTTCAATCACGAAAAACTCAAACTCAAAATTCTGAATAAATTAAACTTAAATTCTCTAATTTCAGTCAAAGCACAGCCATGAATCAAAGCAGAAATTCTTAAACCCAAATTTTGATTTCTCTACAAACTCACCTAAATTCGAATTTATTTGCAAACTCACCCAAACTCAAATTAGCTACCTAAAATTTAAAAAAAAAAAAACTGATATAGGTAAAAACCCAGCAAGATTGAAACCCAGCAAACTCAGGTATTTAAAATCCTTTGTGTTTGTATTTAAAATACAATATGATTTCAATACTTCAAAGCCCAACCCACGCTAATTCTTGCATTATTGCAACAGAGACTAGCTTTTGAACTAATATACCTTTTATTGGAATTTCAAAACATGGAGGTATATTAAATTTTGGTTACCATATGTTCAACTTTTTTTACCTCATCATTACCCTTTATAGTTAGTAATTTATTTGAATTTTGCAAACCCTATATGCTCGGGCACACAACTGCATGATAAAATGCCTAAAAGAGGTATTGTATCATGTTTGGAATTTCACCTCATTAATACCTCTTACACATAGTAATCTATTTGAATTATTGGGCCGGCTATCAGCTCTGATTTGATGATCGCAAGCTACATATTGTGTTCCGTAACACAATGATCAACAGATGTTCACAAAATGTCATTTCAATCAAATATTGTGTCTTGCATAGATTGATCAAAGCATTGTCACCTATGCTATAGATGACAGGTATTTCATAACTGTAAGTCCATAAATATCATAATTTCATTTAAATGTTAAAATTTTGTTATTAAATAAATGAATAGCAATAGTTATTTCATTTTAACTTCTTATATTGCATGCATTATTGATTCATATTCATAAAATAAAAACTTTAACACTTTAACATCTAAAGGAAATAAGGGTAGAACAATGGAAGAAAGGAACACTTGTGATGCATGTGGAAAACCCATAAGAAGGGATGAAAAACCAAGGCGAGTGAAGGACGGAATATCCTTCACTCTTACAAGCTCTCTATTATTAGAGAAACTTTGGTGTTACATATGACATTTTTCTTCCCGAAACCTCTCTTATTTCCTTACTCTCCTATACAAATTCTCTACCTCTTTTTCTCTCTCTCCTTCTTACCCTAATTGTTCAACAACATGTACCTTTTATAGTATCAGGAATGTTGTTAGGTAAAACAAATAGGTTTCAAGTTCTCATTCCCCCCATTCAAACCCTAATACAGCTATTGTACTATGCGATGGCTGGAGGAAAGAGGAAATTCGCAAGTGTCAGGGTATTAGGATGAAGGGCAGCTTTGCTACACTGTGAGGGATAAGTAATAGACAAGGAAAGGGACATTATGGGATCTAGGAGTGATGCATGTGTCCTCAGTAGTAGTCCAACCTAACTTCAGCCAATGGTAGATGTTGTACAACATTTAACCACCAGTAGTCACTATCCTCTTTTCACACTAGCACTAGGTGTCCATGCCAGGGTACGTATTTCACTCCTCCCAAGGGTGATCATGTTGTTGGCACAAGTCAGAAGTATTGCTTCCTTCACCAACATCCCCTTTTCTTTCCTCACTGCTTGCCCACGTGCAGAATCCGGATCCAACCATGTTAGCACGATTGCTTACCTTGGTTGGTGTAACGTACACAAGGGTATGCATAGGTGTAGAGGATAATGATCCAAAGAGTGTCCATTTAATTATGTCATGATTTAAAGTGGAGTGAATTAAGGGTCTAGAATGTGTCAACTCATTTAAAGCCCAAATCGATTAAATGAGTTATAAGTTTTTAAATGAGCTAGCACAATCTAGACCCTAAATTCACTCCACTTTTAATTATAACCCTTAAATAGACATTCTCCATTTCATTTGGAAATGGAAATATCCAAAATTCATCTAGGTCGGAGTTTTTTTAATCCAAAATGACTTTGTAAGTTGAGAAATTCCCAACTCATCCCGTATGTAGTGGGTTGTACTTACATGTTTTATGCCTTGTAAAAATATATTAGGTTTTCTTTTTCTTTTCTATTCTTCTTTATATATATATATTGGTTTTCATCAACAATTTAATCAAATTTTCTTTTCATATATTATTAAAATTCACATCATATACCTAAATTGTATTTAATTTTTTTCAAATTCATCTAATTATCAAAATGCCAAAAGAAATCAAACTAAAAAAAAAAAGTATAATAAAGGTAATAGCATAAACTTATATGTGTATATGAGAGAGATTGGGTTAGGTTAGGTCACATGAGTTGAAAAAAATATGTTATAATCCAAGTGTCTCATATGGATTAAGTATTAATTTAATTATATGTTTATAAACTCTTAGGCACCCTCCCCTTGCAAGCCAGTTTTCAAGGGTGAGTTCTACCTATGGATTCTTAATATTTGGTATCAGAGCCAACCACCACGTCAAGATGAATCCTAGAGGGATTGACATCTAGGCTAGATTGAAATAACTAATAGGTGACTGGAGTCGTCAAAAAGAGAAAGGGCTACCATCAAATTAGTGTCGATAAAGTAAGCCATTGTAGACGTCGGTTGCAAAGCGTGGTGATATGTTATGATCTTAGTGTCCAACGTGGATTAAGTGTAAGTTTAATCATGTGTTTATAAGCTCTTATACACCCTCTCCTTGCCAGCTAGTTTTCAAGAGTGAGTTCTACCATGGGTTCTTAACAAAACATCAACTTGAACTCGACCCAACCTAAGGTTCAAAATAAGATACCAACCCACCCCAATCTACAAAAACCAATTTGGGGTGTCGAGTTGGTGGATTGGATGCATATCTCTAGTCCCAAATTTCATCTACCACATTATTTGTGCATTGGCTTTTAAAAGTATCTCATGGATAATGAGTGAAATAATATGACCAAATGCTGGAACACAACTTCCTTATATCAAAGAAAAAAAAATTAGGCTCTTAACTATCAACAATTTTTTTTTTTTAAGTTTGTCAAAATCACTTTTATAAATTGTTAGAGCATTAGTATCCGAGGTGTACAACCCCTCAAATGGCTATTTTAGGGCCCTTAAACACCAAAAGACCTCTTTATTCAGGTGTCTGTAGCTTAGAAAAATTTATGCACCAACTACAATAGAGTCCTATAAGTAAACTATCATTGTAGCAAGTATTATTTATTTTTAATCTTTTTTCTTTTCTCTTTCCTCTTTTCTTTGTCTCTATCTCTTGTCTCTCTCACTATTCTCGACTTTCTACCACCATCAATTGGGTTGTAGGTGAGATCAAAATTATGGGTTAGGTGGTTGAAATTGAGTTGCTTATGGTTAGGTTGCAATGGTGATGATTTGGGTTTTCATGGTTTGCGATAGTGACGATTTTGGGTTCTAGTCTATGAGGTGGTTGATTGCGATGGTGGTGGTGGTAGTAGGTTGTGGTTTTTGATTTGGGATTGCTTGGGGTTTGCTGAGGGTTTGATATAGGTTTGTTGATGGTTGGTACAAACTGATGGTTGTGGTGGTGGTGGTGGTGGTGGATTCTCGGTGGTGGTGGTTGGTTGGTTTTGATCTTAGTGATGGTGGCTAGTTTTATTTGAGTGAAGAGAGAAAGAGATGAAAAGGAAGAGAGATAAATTGCTATGGGTGAAGAGAGAGAGATGATGACAAAGAGAATTAAAGAGAGAGTGAAATGAATAAAAAATTGAATAGTGTTGAGTGTGATATGAAAAATAAGAAATGATATGTTAGGTGAGTTGTAAAATGATGTTTTTGTTGGGGTTTATGCCCCTAAAATCTAATTTATTGGCATGTCATAAATAATTAAATTATTTAATTATATGAGACTATTTATAAATGAACTAATGAGACATTATCTTAGTCCATGAGATGCATTGTATGTGCTTTATGTGATTTAGTTACAGAAGATGTAAATTACAAGTTCCTTGTAAACTCAAAATGTAATTCGTAGTCGATAATAAAATTGGGCATTTCATCTGCGAAGACTATAACATATCAACTAAGATGATTTGTCTTGATCATGGAAATAGAGATTTCTAGTTGGTATGTTGATATGTTTTAAGAGTTAAGACATATTGAACTGGACCGCTGTGAGATTTATTATTCTCATAATGACTATCAAATGAATAATAAATCTCACGACTTCTATTTACATGAACTTTTAATCCTGAAAGAATAATAGACCTAATCATGAGATGTAGATTGCTTTGATATATCAGGAGTAAGATCTATTAGTTACGGTCAAAACCTCAGTATGTTAGGCAGCCGCATTTAGTGTTGATGGAACATGTATTCTCAATATGGAACATGTATTCTCAAGATGGAATTCATAGTCTCTTAACGGAGATACAAAATATTCCCTTGAGATAAGTTTAATGGGTTTGATTATTTAGAGAGTTTGACTCAACCACTTTAGTAAGGAGTTACTAAAGTATATATTTATGGAATTAGATTTCATAAATATATGATGAATAACTTGAAGAATGAAATTGGGTACTCAAGGATTAAGATGTAGTCATCTTCAAAGTGGCAGTCTACATTCATGACTTTGTATTACTACGAATATTTTATGAAGGGATTACATGTACAATAAAGTCTTGGGATATAATTTATAGATAAGGCCTAGAGTGCAACTATATTTATATAGTGGTATTAAATATAGTTAATGGTAATTTTGGACTTGTCAAGAGTTGACAGAAAAGCCTAAAACCCATTGGAGCTAGTGTCTTATTGGTCCCTTTTGGTCCCACTCCAAGCCACACACAAGAGCCCAATTGGATTGGCCCAAAAGGCTAGCCCAATTAGATAATCAGTTGCATATAAGGAGAGAAACATACAGAATTTCAAGTAGGGTTTTGCATAAGTCTTTTTAATGAGTGTTTTCATGAAGAACACACAAGGAATGAAATGGTTTGTATGTGAGTGTTGGACACTCTCATATTCTCTCCTTGGAAACTGATTGAGAGACCACACATCTTGGGCATTAAGTGGAATTGGAGTGAAGATTAAAAGTTTTCCCAAGTGTTTTTGATCTTCGGTTTTGAATTTCACCACACCAAAGTACACTTTCTTGTTCTTAAATTCTAAAACTTATATAGTGCATGTTATCGATTATGTATGAAGTAGATCCGTTAAATTTCCGCTGCGTATGTTTTGTATGCGATACAAGCACGTGATTTTCCAACAGCTTTAGTATCCATTTGGGAACAAAATTATCTTTTTTTTTTTTTTGAAAGTGTATACTTGTACCTTGAAAAAAGTGAAAAAAAAAAGTAGAAAAAAAAAAAAGAGATTTTAAAAAGATGTTCTTAAAAGTTAAAAGCTAAAAACTGATGTTAATGCTAAAAACTAATACCAAATAAATCTTAAAGTAGATAAAATAACTTTTTGGGTGTTAAAATAGTTTTTTTTTTTTTTTTTAAACAAACCCAACTGTGAATGCTCTTATACACTTTTTATCTTTAAAAATAAATGTTTTGATTAGATGAAGAATGAAAATAAAGAAATTTTAATTAGGATAGATTTAGTATTATACTTGTACTAATATAAGATTTTTTTTTTTCATTTCTTTTAGAAACATTTACACTCACACAAAGGATAGATAATGAAATTCCAACACAAAATATCACAAACTTCACTCAAAAGTCGTGATAATTTTTAAAGGAATGTAAAACAAGTTATACTGCACACAACACACTATCTCTATCTTAAATAATATAGGATATTATATAGTGTGAAAGATTTAATATATTAAAATACATAATTATGATATATAATAAAAATAAATATTAAATTTTATTTCAAATTACATGAAACTTTTTGGTAATATAATTAAGTGGAATTCGATTTTTAAATTATTAAAAAATTGGAAAATAAAGTAGGCAAAACTTAGGTAGAGTACCTTAGATGCAGTACATTAAATTTCTCAATTAAATTCAAACTTATGATTAAATTGACAAACGAAATATAAACAATTTTTTGTTTTCCAAGGACAATTAAATTCAATACAACCTTGTGTTTGAATTTAATTAGAGATATATTAAAGTTAATCGAAGAAACTAATTTTCTGCACATAAAGGTACTATATGATGATGTCCAGAAAATCAATAGGCTAAATGCTCTGGGCTTCAATGGCCTGAAAAGAAAAAAGACACAAGAATCAAAGGAGACCAGGGTGAACTAGCTAAGAACCCTCCGATGCTTAAATTAGTTTTTTTTTTTTCTAGAACTCAAGAATTCCCACTTTTTAGGAGCAATTAGAATTTACCTTTATTTGGTGTAGATGAGTCCTTATATAGTAAGTCTTGGGGCGGTTACTTGTTTAATAACTTCCCCAATATTTGTGGAAATTAGAAAGTTCAGACTTAACTTTCACAACTGCTATAGAAGTTAGGATGTTCAATCTTATCCTCTACAATTGCCATTGGGAGTTAAGTACAAGGATTTTGCTTATGTTTCAAAATAGTAACACGTGGTCCAAATTACAAGCTGTTGTAGATAAATCCATCTCTTGGAAATTTCCTAAGTGTTGGAGGGTCATCCATGTACTTTCCTGATGGACAACCCTCACGTCCATGGATGACCTTCTGATCATGGACGACCTTCTTGTGCTGGGCTGATCTCTGGCTCTAGACGACTCTTATGGACGAATTGGAGATAGTTTTGATTTTTCGTTTCCCACCACTATACATCTGTACTTAAGTTTAAGCATGTCTACAACTTGCATAAACTTTTGATTTTTATTTAAAATAGAATTTTATAATAACATAAATCATGCAATATAGTATTGTATTAAAAAATGAAATTTAATAAGACAATTAGAGACCTAAGTATTTATTTATTTTTAAATATTTATCAGTTAAGTTAATTGGAACCTAAATATTTACTTTTTAAAAAATATTAAAGAACACTAATTTATTTATAAAGAAAAAAAAAGAACTAAAGAACATTGACATTAATGTCCATAAAATAAAAACATTAACAATAATGAACCAACTTATATATAGCACCTCATCTATATAAAAAAAATAATTAAAAAAGCTTATATATAGCATCACTCATATAAATAAAATTAGATTACGTAGTAAGACTTGAAATACAAGGTTTAGTATTCAAATAAAAAGGAATTCAATATTTGTTTTAAGTTAATACAGGATTTATTCTTTCTCAAAAAAATCAAGATTTATTTTAATATAAAAAAAAACCAAAAGATTTTGTTTTTATTTTTTACTCAGACAATAAAGAACATGTAGGCCTGTGGGTAAAATGAACCAAACCCAAGGCTCAATGCCATTGGTGGTTGTTATAGGTAGACATGGCAAAGTAGGTCAAAATTTGCTGACCTGAAAAATACCTGACCCGAATCTGAATTTTTTGACCTAAATCAAAATGGGTTGACCTATGACTTGAACCATTTTTTAAAACTTTTTTTTTTGTAAAAATAATAATAAAATTAAGACAATATTGATTTAATTGTTAATTGTGTGCTTTATAGTGCACAAGTCAAACTCAATTGGCAATATATAACAGATATTATTATTATTATTATTAATTTTTTATAAAAAATCAAAATTTTAACATTTTTTTTGGGATAACGCAATTCAAATATATATATATATATATATATATATATATATATTTAACATCATTTAGATATAATGGCTTTAAGTAAACAATTGAGACCTTTACATAATAGCAAGCAAACGAATTGAAAGATGAATGGTTGAGTTATTATGTAATAAGTAAAGATTTTTAGATATCAAATAACAAAGTACATGTCAAGATAATCTAGCTACGGTAAAATTAAAAACATGTATTTAAAATTATAGACATGTCAAGATAATCTGGCTATGGTAAAGTTAAAAACATGTATTTAAAATTATAGACATGTATAAAAAACATTCATAAGTGCGAAAAGATTGAAGCCAAAGCATATCAATGCCATAAACTCCACATTTCATTGCCTTGCCGTCCACTTTTTACTACTTATCAAATTTTGTTTATGAGATAATTTTTCTTTACATGATAATAGGTAAAAAGAGGAAAAAGAAAAAGATATATCTTATTTACTTACTACAATAAATTTGTAAAATTGTGTTCCTTTTTAAAATCCTACTAACTCATGTTTCTTATCCGCTTACTTTTTCAGTTAAAAAAAAAAAAAAAAACTATTTATTAGTTATCATATACGTGTTATTCTCACAACTTCCCACAATCATTTGCTATAAAAATTATAACAACAAAAATTGTGATAATTTTTAGCGTTAACCACCACAAACTCCCAATAAGGAGAAGAAAGTACTCTATGAGAAGAAAATGGTAGATTATGTCAAACAAAGAAAAAAGAAAAGTAATGGGATTTAACAATTTTTGTGGGCGTTTGTCTCAAATTTTATGATTATTTTAGAATGTGAGTTTTAGGACTTTTGAATTTTTTTGTTGATATCTTTTTTTTTTGGTTGGGTTTGCTTCTTCTTTCTATTTTACAATATTGATGCAATAAAAATTTAGGTTAAAATGCAAAACTTACCCTCTAAGTTTCACCACTTTTCATTGCTGTCATCTAAGTTTGCATTTTGTCATTTTCGTCCTTGAAGTTTCAATCCTCTTCAATTCAGTCCTCCATTAATATTCCGTCCATAACTACCGTTAACTTGTCCAAAAACGATGTTGTTTTGCCCTTTATTTAATATTTAATATTTATTTCTTAATTAAGAAAATGTAACCTAAAAAAAAAAAACCCACTCCATCCCCCATCTGAAAAACATGAACCATTGGAAGAATAAGAAATAGAAACCCCACTACCCACTCCTAGCCTAACTGCCTAACCCATCAATAATTGAGATCGAGAGGGAGAAAGTGAGACCGAGAGGGAGAGTGAGAGGTCAAGAGACCAAAAGGGAGAGAAGGTATTCCAGCAGCTCCGCTTTTGGTGTACTTGGCAGCTTGGCTATGTCCAATCCTCAATGGCTCCACTCCAAGAGATGTACTCGACTCCAGCTGAAATACCTTCTCTCCCTCTTGGTTTCTCAATGCGACACTTGTGTTCTCCGCCACTGGAGTCAAACTCACGGAGGCTAGATTACCTTGGGTGCTTGAGCATTACTAAATTGAGTACTTGGGTTTAGTCCGAGTCTATAGGGTTCTTTAACCTGGTTGTAGAGTGGATTACTTGGTTCATTTTAGGTTGAAGGAAAAGCCTTTCTGCTAGGGTTAGACGTTCATCAATCTGTCACTTCCTCCCACATGATCTCATGGTATTAAAGCCTTCCTGGGTTCCTCTAATTTGCTTTTTTTTTTTTAATTAATGTTTTTCTCTAAAATTAAGAAAAATAAATAAAAAGTTAACAGCAGAAATTAACAGCATATTAACAAAGGACTTAATTGAAAAGGAATGAAACTTAGAGAACTGAAATGACAAAACTCAAACTTAAAGGACTAAAATGAAAAATTGTGAAACTTAGAGGGCGTGTTTTGTATTTTGGCCAAAAGTTTATCTTCAAAGTTTTTTCAAGCTTTCTCTCATGGGGAAATTTTTCGTCTTTTTTAGCCAATTTTTGCAATTTACTTATTTGTGTATTCACTTTATGTGTGTATGTATATATATGTGATTACTTTATAGTTTGAAAATTATTAATCTTTAGAAGAAAAAAAAATAGAAGAGCCTCCGAGCACGTGTGTGAGCATGTGCATAAAGACTAGTAGAAGATTATGAATGCTTAGACCTATTTTTTAACAATTTATATACAAAATAAACGGTTTTTTAAAATAAATTATAATATTTTTTAGAGTATATACTATTTAGCAATGACATGATATTTATAAAAGAGATCATATATAAATAAGTAAACAATCAAACTTTTATGTATATTCTCAAATTGAAATGGAGTGCCAACCACGATTGATAATAGATTACAAAATTATTTTTTAAGATTGTAAATTTTTTATATATTTTATTCTTTTTCAAATTAGCTATCCAACAAGGCATTTGTAATTTTGTTTTATATTTTGGGATGTTGATATTGTGTAGAAATGAAATTTATGTATTTGTTATACTATCCTTTGTGCTATTTTGTTTTGGTTAGTAATTTTAGGGTGTGTATAATTTTAAATATATTAAACAAATATTAATTTGTTTAGCTGTACTCATTTTTATATAAGCCAAATTTAAGTGTATATGTGTGTGAAACTCCCTCTTGGAGACTTGAACCTTGACTCTTACCCCCACACCCTACAAGTACTTATACTCATGGAGTGACCAACGCACCAAGAGTCTGCAGTGGTAACTAATTACTTTTCAAATGGTCATTCTACCGTACCCAAAAAAAAAAAAAAAGAGGGGTACGGTACCCTAAATCTGAACCCTTCATTTAGTACTGTTTTAATCTTGACCATTTGATGTAATTTTAATGGTTTTGGTTACCGGTTCAACAGGTTTTATATATATACCAAAAATTATAACATTCATCAAACTTTTCTCTCTCACGTTTGCTTCTCTTGTCTCTGCTTGCTCTGTCTCAGTTTGCCTCTCTAAGCAGAACCATACAAGAACCAGACAGCCGCAACCGCACACCCACAACCTCGAATCGGCGGCGCTTCTTCTCATCCAATCCAACTCAGCGGCGCTTCAACTCTTCCCGTACGACTCGGCGGCGCTTCTTTTCTGCCATTCTAAATCGGCAGAACCAACCACAATCTTTAGGTTCTCTCTTTACATATGATTAACTCTGATATGGGTTTATATTATTTCTCTAAACTTTGTGGGTTTATGCTATTATTGTTTTGTTTGAGTTTCGGTTCTTATATATTTGACAAATTAATCTTTACACCGAAGGGCTTGACAGTCCACCATCTTCAGGTTTGGGTTGAAGACTTACCTGGGGACATTATCCCCCTTGCTCTGTTTGATGTTCATAGTTTTCTTATGTTTTAATATTTGTAAAATTCTCAACGATATAAATTTATTATGATCGGTAACTTAATTTTGCAAGTAACTTATTCCTCAAAAAGATGCTCAAATTATTTTGTTTCTTGCAGCTTGATCTAAAAACTTCATCCGTTGCAATGTGTTTCTTACGGGCCAAATCCCCTGAGCAACGGGCAGCTATTGACTTGGACAATGGACACCCACTACTCAGAGGTAAAAGATGCTCTCAGTTCTGTCCAGAGTTTTGCTATTTATGTATTTGGATGTTCAACTGGTGAAAAGAACTGTTTTATTTGAACATTTAGTGGAAGATAATCTTGATATTCGTTTTGCAATTTTTTTTGCACTGGTTTTTTTTCACTTATTCTAAACTAGAAATACACTTCCATTCTTTTTGTGGTTAACTCGTACAATTTCGCTTTATCTACAATCTGCAGGAATATCTTGAAGAATGTATTGGACCTAACACAAGAAAAGCAATCTTATAGCAAGTAAGAAATGTTAAAAGCTTATCGCTTCTCAATTGCGTTCATTTAACTATTTGTTGTAATTTTTTGAAAACATTACCTAGAAGTATTGAGGTTAAACATAGAATTGGATTTTCTATTAACGGAAAATCATTCTCAATTAATTGTTCATAGACTTTACATTATGATGTCCCTAACTTAACCTACAACCTTTGTGCTGCAGGAATATGTAAAAGGTATATCAGCAACTGGAATGCAGTCTAACTATGGTTTTGAGGGTCAACTTAATGCTTGCTGGATCCATAAAATGACACGAACAGAAATTGAATTGATCTGTTCAGCTGGATTGCTTGTTTCAGTCATTCATGGCAGGTGTGCAGGCATATTTTCTGTATTAATTAAACAGTTATTGGTCACAAAATATTTTCTCAACTCTATTTCTTATTGCACTTGAGCATAGTTGTTATGTTCTGTGATATGTATCAAGATAATATTCTTTTGTACAATGAGTAATAAGCATATCTTGCAAACTCAATTTTTAAAGCTTCAGAAAGGATAAATTTTAGAACATTTTACCATTTAATTTCATTGATTCAGGATTTCCACTCAAGACTTTGTTTGTGAATGTGTAGGCATGATATAATTGCTCAAATATATTATGCAAGGAGACTGGCAGACAAGCTGCATCCTGTTGCTAGAATGATAGAACTTCATGGAGGTCATCTAGTGAGCCATGAGAGGACCGAAGAGGTACATTTTTCATCTATAATTGATTTGATTACAATAAAGCAGCTCATTGGATTATGGCATGATGAAAATCTATGATGAAAGGATTTAAATAATCGGTGCTTAATAATAATAATAATTATTATTATTATTGTTATTATTATTACTATTATTAGTGCTTCTTGAAATCTATGACAGTGACTTGATTGGACCATAGTTTACAAGGAGAACAGAACCTAAAAACTTTTCTTTTCCCTTAAATTTCAGGTCAATCAAGCAATTCTTGAATTAATCAAGGCATCAGAAGTGAGTATCAATCCTAATGAATGGACTAATTTGCCAAAGAAAAAGTCTGGTAAGGATTCCACATTGAAGACAAAAGCCTCTCTTTCTTCCTTTGATTGGATTGACATCATGACCTTTAGCTATAGCTCAGGAGTCATTATCCAATACTATCAGAGCACCACAATCCCTACTTACATAAAATAGGGCCTTGCATGGGAGTTCACAGATAGGAGTAGGACCGATATGCATGTAAATAGGAAGTATAGTGCTGTAGGAGTGCCGAATAATTCCTTATAGCACTTAGAAAGTTAGAAGTACATTCTAGTTTTAGCCCTACAACCATTGCATATCAATATTGTGGATAAAGTGATCTGGAAATATAACCTAACGTCAGGAAATTCACTGCACCGGAATTTCTTAACTATAACTATAATTCTAGATTTCAGTATGCTGTGATAAAACTAGCTCAACTGCTAACCAGGGTCATTGCTCGGAGTATACCATAATAAGAGCTTATCCATCATAGCTTTAGGGTGTAACCAAGTTGAACTAAGATGAGCTATGTTTTATGATATTGAATGTTGGGCTATTAATAAGTAACATTTTCATAAAATGAGACTTTTTGTTGCTGTATCTCATAAAATTAACCTCAATAGACTAGTTGAACAACTTTTGATGAATCTAACTACTAACCAAAACACTGTTGTTACTTAAATCATAAGTAACAAACTAACAATAACCAAATCACATATGCAGTATAAAATTCTACATTCTATTTTGAAATCATGTGTTGATACATGTTGCTTTTTTTTTTTTCCCTGCGGGGTGGATAGGGCCAAGCGTGACATTAATCAGAATAAACACAGAGGGAGGAAGCAATATCTATATCATGCTTTATGTTCTATCAAGACTGAATATTTTCCTGTTATACCTTTTTGGTCTCATTGTTTTGGCATTTGAGAATGGACGACGGGTTCTAAAAAGTTTAAAACCAGTTAAAGTTGGACCTTCCCTTGCATTAGATGATAGTCAATGAACCCAAGTTTTTACTGGTAATCCTCCACTCCAATTTTTTTTTTTTTTTTTTGTGGTCATTCTCTCTTTTCTTGATTAAGAGCATAAATAAGTGAAGCTAAACATTTCTTTTCCTTTTTTGTAGGGGCTTATTGATATGTCACCCTTCCATTACCTCATATACCATAACAAGTGATGTATACTGAATACACAGGATTCATAAAATGATATTTTTTTAACAAAAGATGAGAGGCTGACAATCCGGCCATTCAGATTTTCAAAGCGATTGGAGGCAAAAAAAGTGGGAGATTGGGGCAGCCAATATTTAGGCAGATACCTCTCCCCTGCTATCGGTTCATGTTTAATTTTTTATACTTGCAAAAGATGATGTAACAAATCCCCTTGTGCCTAATCTTCAACAAACTCAATACCCTTTTGAGTGGCAATTTATAATAAATAAATAAAAAAGGCTTCTTGACTCCTTTGTTTAAAAATCCCTCTGCTTCTTGACTCTTGAGATACAGAATAATCATGGTTTTGGAATCTCAAAGGCATAGGTGCAACTATAAGTTAATTACAAAGAAAGCTTCACAAGGCTGCTGGAACATTTTTTATTTTTATAATTCGATAATCGTGGGAAAAGGGAATTAAACCATGTATGTTTCTAGTGGAAACACCATGAAATGCTAGTTAAACTAATAGTCATGTTGGAACTTTGAAATGGACGAGTACCAAACCTACATATTGAAATGCAGCTGTCACTTGTCACAGAAAATAATGAAATTTCAAACAGCTCTATAGTGCCCAGCAGGGGCTGTACTAGATGGAACCCAAACATAAAAAGAAAGGTCTTCTAATCAAAATTTAATGGCATTTTGGGATTTGACCCCAAAGATTATAAGCTTCCCTTTAAAAAAAAAACTTGGGGGAAAAGTTTAGCTCACCAACTTTCTCTAGAGTATTATGGAATGTGATTTTGATTTATGACCTATCAGATGCATGTATATAACAATAGCTTACCCATAAAAAAATTAAAAAAATTCCAATGAAGTCCAAAGTTCAAGAGCTGGAACTTCCAAAGTTTGAAAGAAGCAAAAATTATCTCATAATAATAATAAAGTATATTAGAAACTACACAAATGATCATTGTGGTCGATATGCTAAACTCTCAATGACAAAATTAATTTGATAATTGTTTTAAAAAGGACTAGGTTGTTCGTTTTTAGTAAAATCGGTCAATTGTGCTTAATTGTTTTTAGTTTTTCTATTGGTGATTTTTGTTATTGTGGAAAATTTTTGGGATGTTTATTTTGTTTTAGATGGGTCTAAATATAATAATAATTTTATGAAACAAAATTGAATAGACACTTTAGTTGGGGTGGTTATATTCGTGTCGGACACAGTCATTTGACACTTCCGCACACGTGGATCTAATGAAAATGTCTAAAAAATATAAAAGCTGGTGTAGTAGCCTTGATTGATGACTATTTCATACTGGATCTGTAGTTTCAATTCAAGTGTTTACTGAAAATTTTAAAAATGTCAACAATCTTTGTATTGGATTTTTCGCATAACTTGCTAATTGTATAGTCACCCTATTTCCAACCTTAGCCACCACAATAAACACACAACTATGATTAAGTTGCAGATGTTGCATAAGAATAATTAGAGAGCACATAAGGTTATACATCTTCTATTTTATAGTATATATTGATGATGCACAGAAAATTAGTAGGATGAATGCTCTGGGCTTCAATGGGCTTGAGATTGCTTGGAAGGCCTGAAAAGAAAGAAGCACAAGATTAAAGGTGACCAGGGTGAACTGGCCAAGAACCTTCCGATGCTTAAATTAGTTTTCTCTCTTGAACTCAGGAATTCCAACTCTATAAGTGGTGAAAAACTTACTTTGATTTCATATGGCTGAGTCCTTTTATAGTGAGCTTTGAAGTGGTTACTTGTTTAGTAACTTCCTCAACATAGATGGAAGTTAGAAAATTCAGACTTAACTTCTACAATTGCCATCAGAAGTTAAGAACTTAGTGGGAAGTTAGAACGATAAATAAGAATTTTGCTCCTAATTCAGAATAGTAGAATGTGGTTCGAATCATAAGCTTTTGGATATAGATTTACTCTAAAAATTTCTAAGTGTTTGGCGGTTGTCCAGGTGACTCCATACTAGATGACCTTCTTGCACTTGGATGACCTTCCTGGTCTTGGACGACATTATGGACAAATTGGAGATAATCTAATTTTTGGTTCACTATCATATATAAATAATAAAAATATAAACATAAAAAAATGACCTCAACTATGTTATTTTATAGGGAGGTATGCCTCTAAATGTGATGGAAGCTACTAAGGGAGATACGTAGGAAGTTAATTAGTTTTCTCTCTTGAACTAAGAAATTCCAACTCTATAAGTGGTGAAAAACTTACTTTGATTTCATATGGCGGAGTCCTTTTATAGTGAGCTTTGGAGTGGTTACTTGTTTAGTAACTTCCTCAGCGTGGATGAAAGTTAGAAAATTCAGACTTAGCTTTTACAACTGACATCAGAAGTTAAGAATTTAGTGGGAAGTTAGAGCGATGAATAAGAACTTTGCTCCTACTTCAGAATAGTAGAATGTGGTTCGAATCATAAGCTTTTGGATATAGATTTACTTTGAAAATTTCTAAGTGTTTGGCAGTCGTCCAAGTGACTCCATACTAGACGACCTTCTTGCACTTGGATGACCTTCCGGGTCTTGGACGACACTATGGACAAATTGGAGATAGTCTAATTTTTGGTTCACCATCATATATAAAATAATAAAAATATAAACATAAAAAAAATGACCTCAACTATGTTATTTTATAGGGAGGTATGCCTCTGAATGTGATGGAAGCGACCAAGGGAGATACGTAGGAAGTTAATTGATATATTCAAATATTTGCGGAATAAACCAAGATAATTCCAACTGATTTTTTTTTTTTTTTGGTGAACAAGAGTAATTATTGTGGTTAGGCTAATTTCATGGGATGCTTTTTTTTTTTTTTTTGGTTTTCGATTTTAGGTCTAAATTTTTTAATAACTTTTAAAAAATTACTATTGTGATGAGCAGTTATTAATAAGTAAAAAAGTAACCTCAGTGATAAGCTCAAACGTAAAACTATGGTCAGATGTGATATTGGTAGTGCTTATTGTGACAATTGAACTGTTAATTGTAAGGAAAAAATAAGGTATCACCGAATGTGACAAAAGTACGGCCAGAAGTAATATTGGTACTGCCCAATGTAATAATGACACGGTCAGATTTGAGAATAAAAAAATAAAGTACCACTGAATGTGACAAAAATAGAGTTAGATGCGATGTTGGTACTGCTTAATGTGACAATAGAACTATCAAATGTGAGAAAAAATTAAGGGAACTACCAAATGTGAGAAAAGAACTACCACATATAATGTTGGAACTGCACAATGTAAGGATGTAATTGTCAAATGTGAGAAAAAAAGTAAGGGAACCACTAAATGTGAGAAAATAACTGTCACATGTGATGTTTGAACTGTACAATATGAGGATGAAATCGTTAAATGTGAGTAAAAGTAAGGGAGCCACCATATGTGAGAAAAGAACTGTTATAAGTGATGTTGGAACTGCACAATGTGAGGATGAAATTGTTAAATGTGAAAAAAAGTAAGGGAATAACCAAATGTGACAAAAAGAACTGTCACATATGATATTGAAACTGCACAATGTGAGCATGAAACTGTCAAATGTGAAAAAAATAAGGGAACCACCAAATGTGGCAAAAGAATTGACACGTGTGATGTTAGAACTACACAATGTGAGGATGGAATCGTCAAGTGTGAGAAAAAAGTAACGGAACCATCCAATGTGACAAAAGAGATGTCATATATAATGTTGGAACTACACAATGTGAGGATGAAACCGTCAAATGTGAGAAAAAAAAAAAAGGAACCACCAAATGTGAGAAAAGAACTATCACATGTGATGTTGGAGTTGCACAATGTGAGGATGGAACCATCACGTGTGAGAAAAAAGTAAGGGAACCACCCAATGTGACAAAAGAATTGTCATATGTGATGTTGAAATTGTACAATGTGAGGATGAAACCGTCAAATGTAAGGAAAAAAAAGTAAGGGAACCACCAAATGTGAGAAAAGAATTGTCACATGTGATGTTGGAACTGTACAATGTGAGGATGAAACCGTCAAATGTGAGGAAAAAAAAGTGAGGGAACCACCAAATGTGAGAAAAGAATTGTCACATGTGATGTTAGAACTGCATAATGTGAGGATGAAACTGTCAAATGTGAGAATAAAGTAAAGGAATCACCAAATATAAGAAAAGAACTGTCACATGTGATGTTGGAACTGCACAATGTGAAGACGGAACCGTCAAATGTAAGAAATAAGTAACCTAGTGTAGCAGGTTATTTATTAGTGGGTACCGTACCCCTCTTTTTTTTGGGGGTACTGTAGAATTACTCGCGTTATATTCTGCGTTTGGCCAACTTACTTGCTTAAAGATGAGAGAAAAAGTGACATACTTCAAACACATTCTAGGTCACTCGATTGTTCATTGAGGACCGATAAGTGATGCCAAGCTACAGAGAATAGTATTAACTGTGTGAATAGCATGAATAACTGGGGGATTTGCCATACAAACCCGAATTGGCTCGACTCTCAATTCTCAAAATGAAAAAGCTTTTACTGGGACAACAGAAGCACCTTTGCATCTGCTGGAACAAGATCAAGAAAATTAAAATCCAAAAGGCAGACCTCTAAATACAATGACTAAGCTTCCATGATCTGTCCAAATGACTTAAATTGATTGTTTGTTGCCATGTATTAGCACAATGTAAAAAGATGTAAAGAGTGTAGTAATTAACAAAAATAACAATTGCAAACCTTGATGGAAGCTACCAAGGGAGATACGTAGGAAGTTAATTAGTTTTCTCTCTTGAACTCAGAAATTCCAACTTTATAAGTAGTGAAAAACTTACTTTGATTTCATACGGCTGAGTCCTTTTATAGTGAGTTTTGGAGTGATTACTTATTTAATAACTTCCTCAATGTGGATGGAAGTTAGAAAATTCAGACTTAACTTCTACATTTGCCATCAGAAGTTAAGAACTTAGTGGGAAGTTAGAACGATGAATAAGAATTCTACTCCTACTTCAGAATAGTAGAATGCGGTTCGAATCATAAGCTTTTGGATATAGATTTACTCTGAAAATTTCTAAGTGTTTGGTAGTTGTCCAAGTGATTCCATACCAGACGACCTTCTTGCACTTGGATGACCAACCTGGTCATGGATGACACTATGGACAAATTGGAGATAGTTTAATTTTTGGTTCACCATCATATATTAATAATAAAAATATAAACATAAAAAAATGACCTCAACTATGTTATTTTATAGGGAGGTATGCCTCTAAATGTGATGGAAGCTACCAAGGGAGATACGTAGGAAGTTAATTAGTATATTTAAATATTTGTGGAATAAACCAAGATAATTCCAGCTGATTTTTTTTTTTTTTTTGGTGAACAAGAGTAATTATTGTGGTTAGGCTAATTTCATGGGATGGTTTTTTTTTTGGTTTTCGATTTTAGGTCTAAATTTTTTAATAACTTTAAAAAAATTACTATTCAGATGTGATATTGGTAGTGCTTATTGTGACAATTGAACTATTAATTGTAAGGAAAAAATAAGGTACCATCGAATGTGACAAAAGTACGGCCAGAAGTAATGTTGGTACTGCCCAATGTAATAATGGAACGGTCAAATTTGAGAATAAAAAAATAGGGTACCACTGAATGTGACAAAAATAGAGTTAGATGCGATGTTGGTACTGCTTAATGTGACAATGGAACCATCAAATGTGAGAAAAAAGTAAGGGAACCACCAAATGTGAGAAAAAAACTATCACATATGATGTTGGAACTGCACAATGTAAGAATGTAATGGTCAAATGTGAGAAAAAAAAGTAAGGGAACCACTAAATGTGAGAAAATAACTGTCACATGTGATGTTCGAACTGTACAATGTGAGAATGAAACCGTTAAATGTGAGAAAAAAGTAAGAGAATCACCACATGTGAGAAAAGAACTGTCACATGTGATGTTGGAACTGCACAATGTGAGGATGAAACCGTTAAATGTGAAAAAAAAGTAAAAGAATCACCAAATGTGACAAAAGAACTGTCACATGTGATATTGAAACTATACAATGTGAGAATGAAATCATCAAATGTGAAAAAAATAAGAGAACCACGAAGTGTGACAAAAGAATTGACACATGTGATGTTGGAACTACACAATGTGAGTATGAAATTGTCAAGTGTGAGAAAAAAGTAAGGGAACCATCCAATGTGACAAGAGAACTATTATATATAATGTTGGAAATGCACAATATGAGGATGGAACCGTCAAGTGTGAGAAAAAAATAAGGGAACCACCAAATGTGAGAAAAGAACTGTCACATGTGATGTTGAAACTGCACAATGTGAGGATGGAATCGTCATGTGTGAGAAAAAAGTAAGAGAACTACCCAATGTGACAAAAGAACTATTATATATGATGTTAGAACTATACAATGTGAGGATGAAACCGTCAAATGTGAGAAAAAAAAAGTGAGGGAACCACCAAATGTGAGAAAAGAACTGTCATATGTGATGTTGAAACTACACAATGTGAGAATAGAATCGTCAAATGTGAGAATAAAGTAAAGGAACTACCAAATGTAAGAAAAAAATTGTCACATGTGATGTTGAAATTGTACAATGTGAAGACGGAATCGTCAAACGTGAGAAAAAAGTAACCTGGTGTAGCAGGATACTTATTAGTGGGTACCGTACCCCTCTTTTTTTTGGGGAGGTACCGTAGAATTACTCGCGTTATATTGTGCGTTTAGCCAACTTACTTGCTTAAAGATGAGAGAAAAAGTGACATACTTCAAACACATTCTAGGTCACTCGATTGTTCATTGAGGACTGATAAGTGATGCCAAGCTACAGAGAATGGTATTAACTGTGTGAATAGCATGAATAACTGGGGGGTCTGCCATACAAACCCGAATTGGCTCGACTCTCAATTCTCAAAATGAAAAAGCTTTTACTAGGACAACAGAAGCACCTTTGCATATGCTGGAACAAGATCAAGAAAATTAAAATCCAAAAGGCAGACCTCTAAATACAATGACTAAGCTTCCATGATCTGTCCAAATGACTTAAATTGATTGTTTGTTGCCATGTATTAGCACAATGTAAAAAGAGGTAAAGAGTGTAGTAATTAACAAAAATAACAATTGCAAACCTGGGCCTGAAACACTTGTAAGTACCTATATTAAGTGTTTTTTGATTAATCTCCACATGCAGCTTGAAGTAGAAGTCTAGCAAGTGAAGGTAACTACCAGTTTACCACAGCAAATCCCAAACAATATGCTAAATTTCATCACAGGGTCCTCTCATTGTTTTCTCCTATGCTCATTCTTCAATAAACCACACCAGAATACAAACTTGGGGGAATTTAACTGAAGACGCAAGTGTTGTTTTAAAGGGGAAAAAAAAAAAAATCAAAATTCTTAAAAGGGAACTAGCCAGTTAATTGGTCCACCATTGCCAGTACAATAAGGAGCTAATTTGGATGGAAGTGATTGATTACAAAATAGACAATGAGACAAAGCCAAGAGGGCATAAATAACCAGTTATGCTAAAGTCTATCGATGAATCTTATTGTTAAGTGTTGGTTTCAATTTCAGAATCAATAAAGCACATTAAATAAAGACAATATAAGGAATGGGTTTGATAATGCAAAAGGATGGTGAATCACATCAAAACCACTCAACATAAATTCGATCACCATTGATTCTAAAAAGAAAAAAGAAAAATTGAGGACCATATGCCACCTAGTGACTTTATGGGTCCTGCAGAATCTATACTGTTCATATCTACTCTGCATAGACTGCCTCCGATTGTGCATAGTTACTTGCCACTTCATAAGAGCACTCATATTCTAAATTTTTTAGGGCTATTATACAAGAACTAAGATCTCTAAAGGTTAATGTATTAATTTTGAGTGGCTAATTAATCTTCTTCATTATTGACAACCAACTATATATCACTTCAACAAGAGTATAGGAGTTAGGCATCTTAATGTTAGTATGCACATCCACTTTTTCATGTTACAAGTCCAATAGATCATGAGTGCTACCAGCTTGACCAAACAGACTCACCCACCTCTTTTGACCACTAGGTTAGTTTCACTATTAAATTTTAAAATTCTGAGAAGTCATTTTTAATTTCAGCTACAAGACCATAACAAGGCAGGACTATAGGTCATCATCCATCAAACAACAGTGCACCGCATGCAGCAGAAAAGCATCAAATACACTTGGGGCATGAAAAAAAAAGCTCCAAATAGCATAGGTTAAGAGTGACTCAATAAGCAATCAGTTGTAAGTCTTGATTTGCATTTAGCAGAAGTAATTCAATTGGCAATCAAGTACATATACAATTCAAATTTTGAGTACCTTAATGGACAATGACTGTTCTCATTACAACATATAATAAGGACAAACAACTCCTATAACAAACTGACTTAGGATTAGGAGAGCATGGGCTAATTGAGAGATGCTGCCTACAAGTATGCATTGGGACTCAAATAACATTTAACATAATGGCACTAACATGAAAGAAAAGTTATATTGCACAGTCAGTGAATTAAACGTTTGTTAGGGCTGTAGGGAGTACCGTGTTTAGGGCTAATTATTATAGTTTCATTGGTAGCAAAGTGCTGAGTAAAAATGCCAACAGAAAGGTTTGTAAAGGTTTGAGGGAGTTTGGGGGGGGGGGGGGGGTGTTGAGATTAAAATGGTGTAGGAATAGGTTGCAATTCAGGGGCTTAGTTTATTTTGTGAACAATAGAATTTTTATTTTCCAAAATTTTATGTGAAGTGGCTGTATGTTTCATGAAACTATTGGAGTTATCAAAACCAGGTGTTTCAGCCAAAGAAGGTTGAACAGGAACACAGAAATTTCCTACAATTTCTTATTTGGTTGCTAAGGATAGGATAAATGATAAGTTAAGAGCTTGGAATTGTAAAAGGAGTCAGAGCTTGTATTTTGAACATAATAGCAGGGTTTATAGGAAAGAAGTCTAACAAATTGTGCAGAAACAAGTCACAGCAATTTTCAAGAAAGCAGCAAAAGTTTTAAGATATGGTGGTTAAAGGGGTAAATTAGAAGTTAAGGCACAAATTATATGGGCTGCTTCAACAAATAAGACGTAGGGTTGTTTTAAATCTTAAAAGAGGCTTGATGAGGTAAATTTTTGAGCTTTTCAGAAGCTTTGAGCAATACCCAAAAACCATATCCATCAACTGTGACAGTGCAAAAAGGAGAGAGTGAGGATGCATCAAAAAAATTTGTTCTTAGTTATAAAACATTGGGTAAAACTTTAGTGCCCTGGAGATACTGAGAAGAACCTTCAAGCAAAATTACAGCATCTGGAAGGTCGAAGACAGACATCCTATCAAAGAGCCTTTGACCCCATAGAAAAAAAAGTTCAGCTATTCTCAACAGCCTTAAAAGTGCAGTTTTTTCTTTTAACAAAATACACCATTTAGGCAAAGTGATATAACCATTCCAAATCCCATTATTTTTGTGCCTTCTGCACCTTCCTTCCTACCATCCTAATATCTCAAACCTGAAACAAGGAATCATTTGCAGCCATAACCAAATTATAACTAAACACCAACAACTTATCAACATTTTCTCTCCATTACATTTGGATATTCTTTACTAATTAAAATCTTTCCTAAAGCTGCAGTCTTGCACAAAGAAACATTAAAGGACACCATTGGATTCCACAGAAACATAGCTCCAATAGGTTCTCTGAAAGCCTACAATAAGAGTGGACATCAAACTTTCTATATTCCATTTAACTCCAAACCACGCCATCCTCTCCTCCAAGATGAACCTTCACTAAATCCAACAATGTAGAAAAGGAAGGCACCAAGCCTTGCTCCTCCAACAATACTCTGCTTCAAAAAATCTTTGGCTATGATAAAGATTCGCCAATGCAACCAAATAAGAAGCCAACTTTAGAATTAAAAGAAAATGTTTTGAAGACCTTGATTGAGTGGATGGTAGCTTCAGGGAAATTTTCTTTTCAAATATTATTAGATTTTATTGTTCATTGTAATTGTAGATCTCCTATATAACCTTTAGCTAGTATACAACCTGTGTACTTGATTCTTTTTGAGTAAATATTATTACTTATCAAAATAAGGAAAAAGAAGAAGCCAATTTAGCAATTTTACCAAAACCATCACAAAGAAATCTGGTTGTTATCTCTGGCATCGAACAATACAAATTACTTCAACATCGGACACTTAAAAAATAAATTAAAAAGAAAACAACTGAGACTAGCTATAGTTAAGATTTAATTGCTATGCTAAATGTAAGTTAAAGGACTGGAATTCTAGGGTTACTAAAGGCTATATTAAATAGCCTCTTTTGAGTCATTGTAGATGGCCTTTTGTTACATACTTTATGAAATTTTATCTTTGAATATTTCTTAGCCCTTTGAGCCTAGAAAATCATATTTGATTGTTTCAACTTCAATCTTGTTAGAATAATAATTAAATAATTGAATTCACCATTTCCTAACAACTTAAGCTTTTGGAAGATGAATTTATGATATATATATATATATATATATATATATATATATATATATATAGAACTTTTATTCCACAAACAGACTGTATGTTGAGACTAGACTAGTTGATGTCAATGCAAGAAGTTAAATTTAATCCAGAATTTTTCTGAGAAGCCATTCTTTCTTAAAGGTACAAAAATGATTAGCTCCTTGACAAGGCAGAGCTCTAGGTCATCATCCACCAAAAAACCGTGCAACACATCCAACAGAAAAGCATCAATACACTTGGGGCAAAAAAAAAAAAAAAACTCCAAGAAGACTAGGTTAAGAGTAACGAAAAAAGCAATCACTTGTATGTTTTGATTTTTGTTTCTATCATAACTAATTCTATTGGCAATCAAGCACTTACACATTTCAAATGTAGTCTTGAGTAAAATATTGGACAGAATGACCATTTTGATTTCAAGATATACGGACAAACAACTCCAATAACAAACTGACATAAGAGAGACTGGGCTTTTTGAGTGATACTGCCTACAAGTATGCAGTGGACATAACTTGTAACTTCATGGCTCAAACATGGAAGAAAACATACGTGCACAGCCATTGAATTAAAGGTTTGTTAGTTCTGATTATTATAGCTTCAATGGTAGCAAAGTGCCAAGCAAAAATTTCAACAAAAGTGTTTGTGAAGGTTCAAGGAGGGGAAAGTGGCTTGAGATTAAACTGGAGCATCAACTGCCAGCTATTCAGGAGCTTAGTTTATTCTGTGAACAGTAGAGTTATCAAACTATTGGAGTGGAGTGCCTGTATCTTTGATGAAACTTTTGGAGTTATGAAAACCAGGTGTTTCAGTTTAGAAGATTGCATCCTACAATTGGCAAACAAATTTAAGTGGAGTGACTGTGTCTTTGATGAAACTATTGGAGTTATTAAAGCCTGGTGTTTTCAGTTAAGAGGATTGCACAGGAACACATGAAATTTCCTACAATTGGCAAACAAATTTGAGTGGCCAATTAAAGTTTTACATTATTGACAACCAGCATATAGCTTCAAGAAGAGTACAGAAATTGGCATCATAATATTTGTATGCATATAACAAACCACTTTATCATGCTACAAGAGTAACAAGACCATATGATCATCAGATATACCAGCTTTTTTCTCCCAAAAAAAAAAAAATCAGAAATACCAGCTTGACCAAACAGACACACCCACCTCTTTTGACCACTAGGTTAGTTTCGTAATAAAATTTCAAATTTCAGGGGAAGCCATTTTTTTCCCCACAGCTACAAGCATGATAAGCACCATAACAAGGCAGAACTCTAGGTCATCATCCATCCAACAACAGTGCAACAAACTCAACTGAAAAGCTCCAAATACACTTAGGATGAAAAAAAAAAAAAAAAAGGGATCCAAGAAGTGTAGGCTAAGAGCAACGCGACATAATAAGTAACTACTTGTAAGTCTTGATTTTCATTTTTTTCATAACTTATATTATTGGAAATCAAGTACTTACACAATTCAAATTTAATTGAAGTGCCATAACAGACAAAATGACTGTTTTGATTCCAAGATATATGGACAAACAGCTCCAATAACAAAATGACATAAGAGAGCATGGGCTAATTGAGTGATGCTGCCTACAAGGACAATGGACAATGTACAAGGGAGACTGCTATTTCTCTGATAGAGGTTTAGGAATGAATTTATGCATTCTTTTCTTTGTTCAAAGAAAGTAATTTTATGCCCCGAACTTTAAAAGAAATCAGGATGAGTTCCTCTAGTATCAACAAGAAGCGGATTTGTGCTATAGAAAGATAGTTTGAGAATTAAAATATTCGTCAGTATCAAGTTGTTGAAAGTAAAATGGAACCTCTTCCAAAGGGTTTTCGGATATGACTAGTTGATGTCCATGCAAGAAGCCAATAAGGTCCAAAAATATTCTTGGGATTACATACAAGTAAAGTGGAATATGGATGTTTCATCAACTGAATTTTCTCATAAACAAATTGGGTCACCAAAATCCCACCAATGCCCTGGAGAAAAGCATATGTATGTCACAAGACTCACGACCTAACTGCTCTACATGCCTTTTAAGTTCTACCTCATTTACCAAACAAGTTTAGTGAACAAGTCCCATAGTAGTATAAACCTTAGCATGTTACTTTAGCATAAAGAACAGAATAGTATTGAAAGAAATACAATATTTAAGGACCTAAACATGTGATTGGACCCAGCTAAGCATGAGAAAACAGCATTCCTTATCAAGATACAACTCTTAGAGGCAAGAGAGATTGGATTTCTTATCTTGGAACCAATTCTCTCTCATATAAGGTAGCTTCTTATTGTCAATATTAAGGTTAAATGTAGGACACAAACCAACAAAGACCATGTAGCTTGAACTAAGGAAGTAAGTACATGACCCTGGAATAGCATCGTGCTCACTTTCAGATACTCTTTTATTTTGTCATGTTTTTTTTTTAGTCAATTCTTCTTTAAATTGAAGTCAGAAGAACTTTAATCTAGCTCTTCATAACTCTAAAGGAATAAAAATCATCCATACCACAACAACCATTCACAAACAAATATCAAATACTTATTTATAATAGACACAAAAGGATAATGTAATGTAAACATGGAATAAAAGTCAAGCTTTAGCAACTCTATCTAACTATCATGCCAACTATTTAAGGAAAAGGAATAAACAAGGGTTTCACTTCATCCATACCACCATGACTTCAATCTTATATGCTCACCACCAACCCGTTAGTAAGATTCCACATTTGTTCCATCAAGTAAAACAAGACTCTCCATGAAAGCGGCTACATATGATGGATGTTGGATATCGGGGTCCTTCTTCTCTTGTAAAGTTTCGATGTCAATTAAAGCATGCTTATATCCCTGCCCCGCTGCTTGATCATTTCTGTACCAAACCATAAGTGAACCATAATCGGTCAAGGAAATCCAACAAGATACCCTTTCAAATGGCACAACAAAAAGCTTATTCCAAGACTCAACCACACCATAGTCTCCCATCACCCAAATGGAGTACTGGAAGCCAGATTCTTCAAAGAAAGCCAGCTTCCCTCTGAATGATGCGACACATCTTTGAAGGAGCGGTCCATCGATAGAACCATGAGGTAGTGCTAGCTTTCTGAATTTCTCACCATTGACATCAAATGTCATAATATCAGTTTCCATCATGCGATTCTCTTCTTTAACCGATGCCATCCAGTGTAAAGCCCCACTAACAAATGGGATTGGAGAAACCAAATTTTTACAGAAAATTACATCTGTTGTCCCCGAAATCTCAACCCTCTTCCACGAACCCGAACTTAACGTGTACACCTCAATCTCAGACGTGGACAAAGAACTACCTGAAGTCCTTACAACCTTATAGTCATTATTCTCGGAACAATAAGCAAATCCGAGCGTGACATGTTTTAGCAATCCTAAGCAAGTAGGAGGCAGCTTCTTGAATCTTCTAATACTGGGGTTCCACAAATAGACAACATTACCGGGTGGATAATCAGCGAGACACAATAAACCATTGCAGGAACCCACTATTTGGACACACCTAGTAGGAAAATCAAAAGGAACTCCAATCTCAGAAATCCTATCAAACGTGCGGGCCAAAGCGACCATACAGACTTGTCTGTTAATGACACGTGTACTCTCCGACTCTATGTGTATGACACGAGCATTATCGTGATTTATGTTGTTGTTGTTGAGGTTGGTGGAGATGAAATCGGGACTAGCGATTGAGGAGTACAAGGATTTGGAAACACACCTTAATCTCATCACTGATTTCACCGGTAGCTGTCCCAGGATGTTCAGTACGACGTCGTAAGGAAGATGGTTGTTCCTGTGTCGGAGAGTCGGTGGTTCTCTCGTCTGGGACATTTTAGATTCAGATTCAGATTCAGATCGGCTGCTGGACACACGTTGTTGAGGTTCGAAGATCAAATCCAGATCGGTCAAAACAGACTGAGACTAAAGGTGTTTTCCATTTTCTTGTTGATTAAAAAGTTCTCCTATCATATGAAACTCGTCGAGAAGAGGTGAGTTTCATACATTAAAACACCACTGAATGATAAAACTCGCCTTTCGAGGACAATATTTTTAACGTTGGGTATAATGGCTAACCACTGTAAGCTTAGAGCACCTCCGGATTCTCTAAAAAATTTTATAAGGTTCGAAGAATGAAATGTCATTTTTATCTTTTAACTATTTATTTTTTTAAATATATTTTTTTAATAAATTATTTATTTATTTTATTTAAATATTATTTTTTCATCTATTTATTATTCTTTTTTTTAACAACTACGTATGTTTCGATATTTTTTTATTCAATATTTGATTATTATAATAAAAAAAATTGAAGAATGAATAGTAGCCCATTAGATTTGATGAACTACTATTCATAAGTCAAAAAAAAATTTAAGGTTTAGAGAATTTATTAAAGACCATTTTTTGGTCTCATTCTCTATTATAGAGAATATTTTGTCTTTAGCCACACCATTGGAGATACTCTTATAGTCATTCTTTATTGATTGAGTGCATGTGCGTAGCTGGTATTTAGTGTTTCAAATACATCAATCATTGTAGTTATAATATGTGGATCTCACATATGAATGGGGGTCATATATTGTAAGTGTTGCATGCGTCCGAAACATTATATTCTTTTTCTTACCATAAAGACCATGGATGGTCTCAATAGATCACACAAATATTCAATAGCTAAAAGTTGTGCAAGCATGCTCACTAAGGTGCAAGACGATAACCAACCAAAAAGGGGAATCTTATACAATTGTATTGTTGTTGTTTTAAAAATAAATAAAAAAACTTTTAGTGAGGTTTTTTTTTTTTATAATTTAATAATTACTAGAAGAAAATAAGGATTTGAACCATAACTTTATGTTAGAAATACTAAGAAGTGCCAATTAGTTAAGTTACAAAGCTTTTTTTTTTTTAACAAAAATATTATAGGCCTAGCCCACGTTAAAAAGATATATATATTTTTAAATTTATTTGTTTGCCAATTTAAAACTTTACTGGTTTATCATTATTATTTGTTTGAAAAAAAATTATATGTTTAAATTATAATAGATGTAAATTATTAACCTTTACCCAAAAAATAGAAAAGCCTCTGAGTACACGTTCACGCGCGTGCTTAGAGGCTAGTCTTTTATACTTTCCATATTTTATTTTCAATTCAAATTAATGCTACAGTCACAAACTATTTTACAACGTTTTTACAAACTATTGATATGTCCAACTTCTTATTGGTAATCATGTAGGCCCACCATTAATATCACTTTTTCATTTATCAATAACTACTCACCACATCAGCAGTTTATAAAATTTTTCATAAAAAAGCTTGTATATTTAGTATTACTCTAAAAGGAAATCTCTTGACATTAATGACCCAACTTATTTGAGAAAATATTTAATAACTTATTAAAAACTTTCTAAATAGAAATGTCAACTTAAATTTAAATTTGAATTTATTTTGCAAATAAAAAAAAAACTTAAATTTGAATTTAAATTCTTAATTCCATGAATTTAAATTCTTAATTCCAATGGAAATATTTTATCTATAGTCACCTCATTAAAGCCTTTGCAATTTTAAGATTCAAATTTAAAATTCAACATTGACTAACCCAATTATATTTGGAAAAACACGATGACTTTACCAATTGAACTGAAAATAACTAATTAATTTCCCAACAAAAATCATAGCAAATCCCAGATAAAATGTACACAAAAAAAAAAAAAAAATACTAATCAACTAAAAAGATCATAGAGGCATGGAGAATGAAAACTTACATGAGCTTAATTTCATAGTGTACTTTCTCAATTAAGGGATTCCACTCACGTGGATTTCCAAATTCAAAAAGTTAAGTATAAATGAAATGTGCTAGATTAGGAAGTTTACAAAATGATCTAATTAGCATGCTTCCTATTAAGGGTCTCTGAATTTGAAATTTGATTGCTTATTAGGAGGTAGTTAAATTAAGGAGATAATAAAATTTCCTAGTGCAAATTCAATATCATTTTCAAACAACTCATTAAATCCTATATTTTCTATATAGGATTCAAATTTCTAAAATGGATGTCTAAGGAAAGAAACATGCCTTGTCAACTACACTTAACGAATTTCTCAAAAAAAAAAAAAAAAAAAAACTACATTCAACGGGGAAAGAAAATATAATGAATTATACCCTAAATTATTAAAAAAAGAAAAGAAAAAGAAGGAGAGACCTGCCTGAGATCTGACCCAGACAACGCTTAGCCTATTTACACACACACACGCACACAATGTGATATGACACAAAGATTTTTCGCAATTACTATTATTATTAAAGCATAATAAAAAGTGTTATTTATGGATAAGTGGTGTCAGTGATGTTACTCCGAGATTACAAAAATTTATCACCTTGCACTTGGTCCTCACATATTTCCCACCTTAAAGAGGTGATAAAACCCAAATTTAGAGTCAATTATTATTTTTTAATTTAGTCACAAAAATGAACATTATGCAAACTTTTGAGACAAAAATGATAGTTTTGACAAAAAAAATTAAGAGTGCAAATTGTAATCATGGGTATAAGTTAGGGAGGTAAAGTGTAATTTCCCTAAAAAATTTCACCATAAGATCTAAGAAGTCCATGGCTTGTATTTTCACACACTCATTTTTCAACCCCAAAAGGCTCCAGAATAACACTTTTACCTTTTCTGCTATCTTGGCAACCATGAGAACAGCCACTAGAATGCATAAATTAGGATGGTATCCAGGATCCTGCTTTTCTAGGACTAAAACACTAGGTATTGCCTTTTTTTTTTTTTAAATGTTAAATGTTTGGGTTAGAGGGTGGGGTTTGATTGAGTTGTCTAAGCTGTTTTTACTCAGGAAGGAAATGATGGACCTACTATTATGATGCATTTGTAGCTCTCTTGAAATCCAGTGGCTATTTTTTCAATTGTATATAGTATTAATGTTAGCATCCTACCCTGATAATATTTATAGCCGTTAACCATGCAAAAATACTAGCGTATTAACTGGCAATTGATACTTTTTTTTGCAGATATTGGTGTTTGAAAGAAGCATATGTTAGAGCCATATGAAGCAGACTGGCGTATGGGTTGAACAGAGTGGAGTTTTTGACTTTTTGAGCTGGGAAAAAAGACATTGGGTTAGTTCCTGACATAATATCATGCTTTAAGTCTTGGATCTTGAGGTGTGTCAATCCTGTATAGCATAGGATTGAAATAAGGCATATTTGGAGCTTCAACAAGAGTATCTTAATATTAGTATGCACATAACAAACAACATTTTCATGCTACAAGACCATAAGATCATATAAATACCAGCTTGACCAAGGAGACCCACCCATTTCTTTTAACCACTAGATTAGTTTCACAATAAAATTTTCAAAATTATGAGAAGCCATTCTTTCTTAAAGGTACAAACATGATTAGCTCCATAATAAGGCAGAACTCTAGGTTATCATCCATCAAACAACAATGCAACATATTCAACAGAAAAGCATCAAATACACTTGGTGAAAAAAAAGAAAAAGAAAAAAGGAAGCTCCAAGAAGCCTAGGTTAAGAGCAACCAAATAAGCAATCACTTGTATATCTTGATTTTGTTTCTATCATAACTTATTCTATTGGCAATCAAGCACTTACACAGTTGAAATGTATTCTGAGTAAAATATTGGGCAAAATGACTATTTTGATTTCAAAATATAAGGGCAAACAACTCCAATAACAAACTGACATAAGAGGGTCTGGGTTAATTGAATGATACTGCCTACAAGTACACAGTGGACATAACTTATAAGTTCATGGCTCAAAAATGGAAAAGAAAACGTAGGCGCACAGCCATTGAATTATAGGTTTGTTAGGTCTGATTATTATAGCTTCAATGGCAGGAAAATGCCAAGCAAAAATGTCAACAGAAATGTTTGTAAAGGTGCAAGGAGGGGGAGTGGCTTGAGATTAAATTGGAGCATCAACTGCCAGCTATTCTGGAGCTTAGTTTAGTCTGTGAACAGTAGAAATATTGGAGTGGACTGGAGTGGCTGTATCTTTGAAGAAACTTTTGGAGTTATCAAAACCAGGTGTTTCAGTTAAAATGATTGCATCCTGCAATTGGCAAACAAATAAAAGTGGAGTGGCTGTATCTTTGATGAAACTATTGGAGTTACTAAAGCCAGGTGTTTTCAGTTAAGAAGATTGCACAGGAATACATGAAATTTCTTACAATTGAGTGGCTAATTAAAGTTCTACATTATTGACAACCAGAATATAGCTTCAAGGAGAGTACAGAAATTTGGCATCATAATATATGTATGAATATAACAAACCACTTTTTCATGCTACTAGAGTAACAAGACCATAAGATCATAAAAAAATAAAAATAAATATAAAAACCAGCTTTTTGCTCCAAAAAAAAAAAAAACCAGAAATACCAGCTTGACCAAACAGACTCACCCACTTCTTTTGAGTTTTGACCTCTAGGTTAGTTTCATAATAAAATTTTGGATTCAGAGAAGCCTTTTTTCTCACAGCTACAAGCATTATGATTAGCTCCATAACAAAGCAGTACACCAGTATGTCGTTGCTGCCTACAAGTATGCAGTGGGACATGAACATTTAATGTCATTGCTCCAACATGAAAGATACATTGTACAGTTAGTGGATTAAAGGGTTTTTATGGCTGTTACTGAGTAACCTGCTTAGGGTTGATTGTTACAAGCTTCATAAGTAGATGCAAGTCAAAATGTCAATAAAATGGTCTGTAAAGGTGCAAGGAGGGGGAGTGATTTGAACAGTAGTTTAAGTAGAGTGGCTATATCTTTGATGAAACTATTAAAGTTATCAAAACCAGATGTTTCAGTTAAGAAATTTCACAGGAACACAGGAAATTTCCTACAATTTCTTAATTGGTTGCTGATATTAGGATAGATGGTAATTTAAGGGCTGGAGCTGTAAAAGGGTTTTGAGATTTTATATGAGCACAATAGCAGGGTTTGTAGGACAGAAGTCTGTCAAATTGTACAGAAACAAGTCATAACAAATTTCTGGACAGCAGCAGAGGCTTTAAAATAGAGTGGATTAAGGAGCTAATTAGAAGCTAAGGCACACATTATAAGGACAGTTCCAACAAATAAGACCTAAGTTTGTTTTAAATCTTAAAAGAGGCTTGACGAGGTAAAACTTTGAGTTTTTCAATAAGTTTGGGCAATACTTGTAAACTATATTAGTCAAATGTAACAGTATAGAAAGAACAGCATGAGTAAGGATGCATCAAACCATTTGTTACTTAAGAAAAATTTACAGCATCAGTAAAGTCATAGAAAGAAAGGGATAGGAGAAAAGGAGAGAGAAAGGGAGGGTGGGGGGTAGCAGACTATAGCAGACATCCATCGAGGAGCCATTGACTAAAAAAAGAACTTCAGCTATTCTCAACAGCCGCAAAAGTGCAATTATTTCATTTTCACCAAATACACCATTTTAGGCAGTGCGGTATAAGTATAACCATTCCAAATCCCATTATTGTTGTGCCTTCTGCACCTTCCTTCCTATCATCCTAATATCCCAACAACCTACTTAGTCAGTAGATGAACCTGAAACAAGGAAACAGTTGCAACCATAACCAAATTATAACCAAACACTGCAGCAACAGCTATCAACATTTTCTCTCCATTGCCCTTGGACATACAACAGCAGTCTATACCAACAACTAAGAAAAGGAAGACACTAACTCTACATGCCTTTTAAGTTCTACCTCATTTGCCAAACAAGTTTAAAGAACAAATCCCTTAGTAGTATAGACCTTAGCATGCTATTTAGTATAAAGAACACAATAGCATTGAAAGAAACACAATATTTAAGCACTTAAACAAGTTGATGCACATCTGCTGACAATAAACTTGTGATTGGACCCAGCTAAGCATGAGAAAATAACAGTCCATATCAAGATACAACTAGGCAAGAGAGATAGGATTGCTTATCTTGGAACCAACTCTCTCTCATATAAAGTAGCTTCTTATTATCAATATTAAGGTTAAATGCAGTACACAAACCAACAAAGACCATGTAGCTTGAACTAAGGAAGTAAGAACATGACCTTGGAATGGCATTGTGCTCGCTAGACAAGCACTTGCCTACTCCTTTTAAACATTCTCACTTTTAGATAATCTTTTATTTAGTTATGTTTTTTCAGTCAATTCTTCTTTAAATTGAAGTTAGAAGAGCTACAATCTAGCTCTTCGTAACTCTAAAGGCATAACAACCATCCATACCACAACAGCCATTCACATACAAATATCAAATACTTATTTATAAGAGCCACAAAAGGATAATGTAAACATGGAACAAAAGTCAAGCTTTAGCAATACTATCTATCATGCCAACTACTAAAGAAAAAGGAATAAACAAGGGTTTCACTACATCCATACCACCATGACTTCAATCTTATATGCTCACCACCAACCCGTTAGTAAGATTTCACATTTGTTCCATCGAGTAAAACTAGGCTCTCCATGAAAGTAGTTATATATGAAGGATGTTGATATCGGGATCCTTCTTCTCTTGTAGAGTTTCAATGTCAATTAAAGCATGCTTAAAAATGAAAAATGACACTCAAACTTAAATTCTTAACAATAAAAACAAAATAAAAAAGAAGGTGCTGCACATGGTGCCAATAAGTCTAGTTTATATATATATATATATATATATATATATAATAAAAGTTGGACTTAGACACCGTAGTTGTGCCAAGTGGTGGCACCAAATTGCAGAAACTATCTCATCCCCTTCCCCTATATATATATATATGTGTGTGTGTGTGTGTGTTTTTCAAAAAAAAAAAAAAAAAATCGCGGAAATTTTTAAATTTTTAGATTTTAAGAAAAAATATATATAAGTTTTCTTCAATTATAATTTCTAAGTGGATATAATTTTTCTTCAACTATAATTTCTTAGTGGATAAAAATCTTAATTAGATTAAAGATAACTGCATAAAACTAAATAGACAATCCTATAAAAAATAAATAAATAAAAAAGAAGAAGAATTTGATCACAATTGGAATACTTAACCCAGTATTGGGAGACCAGCAGACAAATAGTGCTAAAAAGAAGGAAGGATTTTGATGAATACTAAACCAGACTTCTTGCTGAGGTTTCTTTATCAGAAGCAAGGTTTCAAGAGGTAAAGAATTATGCAACTTTCTTATTTTTTAATTACTGTACTACACGTTTGTATATATAACCAAAAAAAAAAATGTCATGCGTTGATTCTCAAATACCAATTTCAAATAGATAATACTAAGACAAATAAATAAATAAATAATTCTACCACTTATCAAGCAAACATTTTTTTTTAAATTGTTTTACTAATAACCAAATATCCGAACCATGCATATTATACAATATACAATAATTGACCTATAAATCATTGTAACTTTTTTTCTCCACTTTATCCTTTTTGTTTTTTCCTAAGCTCTTTTTTAAACCACTGGACCATGCTAAAGAAATGTCTTTGAAAAAGGGAAGTTTTAGCTTGAAGTTGAACACAATTGAGTTTCCCCGTTAGTATGGAATCTATGGCCAGGAGAAAAAGCGAGAACTTCTAAACAGAACAGACTCATGGGTCAATTCGTCTAGCAATCCCAAATGAGACGGCACATAATTCTGTCCTCATGTTTAAATTACTAATTGCTTTCATAGTCACCATCTGTTTGTGAAATAATCATATTACTACGCATGTCATGCGTTGATTCTTAAATACCAATTTCAAATAGATAATACTAAGACAAATAAATAAATAAATAAATAAATAAAAAAGAATTTGATCACAATTGGAACACTATAATCCGCATCAAATACGTCAAAAAAAAAAAAAATACTATGTATTCTTCAAATGAGATCTCTCATTTTGTTTATAAAAAAAAAAAAAAAAAAAAAAAAATCTCTCAAAAAGTTCCTCTCTCTCTCTCTCAAAAGAAAAAGATGATTCAGAGTTGTCTCTATATTACAATAAAAGATTACTCACATGGAAGAAATCACCACCATTACTGACCTATAGGCAAGTATTTTTTTCACTTTATAGTTTACATTGACTTGATTTGTCTTATAAATATACAAAATGTTAGTTTGGTTGTGTATTTAGTTGTTTATTTATTTATTTTTGGTTAAATAGTTGAACAATGCTGAAATAACAAGAGTTACAAGATTAAAACAAAGATCTAATATGAATTTACGACGATCAAGATCTGTAAATTCAGCCAACAAAAGACAAAGAATCACTATTCAAGAATCATCAACTATTTTTGCAACAGACTATACTAGCAATGAACAATTGAAGGTAACCATATAGTTATACACTAATTTTTTGATTTCAAGTAAAACCTATCCACGTAGATTATGAATATTCCAATGAACAAGGCTACTAAGGAAGTCTTTTTCTTAATTTTTTTAAAATAGTTGAATAATGCTGAAATAACAAGAGCTGCAAGATTAAGACGAAGATCAATTATGAATTTACGACAATCAAGATCAATATAGTCTAGTGTTCAGCCATGGCCAACTATATGTTGCTTTGTCTCGAGTAACGAGACCCGAAGGACTAAAGATTTTAATAAAGAATAATGACAAACAAGAACAAGGATACACTAAAAATATAGTGTATAAAGAGGTGTTCAACAATCTCCCAAGAATACAAAATACTCATTAGAACACAATTGGTATGTTACAAAATAATAATTTTTTATAGTTGTTATCATTTTATATTTGATAATTGTTATGCCAATACATTTTATTACTTTTGTTATTATAATAGTTATTTATTTCGTTATTGTTTATCAAATAAAATATATATATTATATAAGTTTATGATAAAACCGTGCAACGCATGAGCCTTTAACTAGTAATAACTAATAGCCGAAAGCTTTGACTTTTTGTTGACCGCTTCTCATTGCACCTCATAATTACATAAATTTATGCCACGTACATTTAAAAATATTGAACAGTGCATTTTCCTTTTAACCTTTAAGTTTTAGTATCTACTCACCTTTTCACATATGATGTATATATTAAAAAATAAATAAAAACTGTCATTAAGAAGAAAAACATTTGATGAGGAATAGAGAAGAGAACGTGAAATAGCATTCGTAAGGTGTATAAAGAGGGAGCGTTTGCACACCCATTTGCCAATGAATATGAAATTGGTGGAGGGGAAGGACCAAGATATGATTGGTTTCCTCTTCAATGAGGATCTCCACCAAGAATGAAACAGTGAGGTCATGTAGTTTTTCCAAGGAATAATGGCCTTAGGAATGAAGGTGGAGGTAGACGCCCATGTACAAGACAAAGGAATGAAAACAATAGGTTTGGCTATGATAGGAATGACCAAGATAATGGAAGAGTAGGGTTCAAACCATATAGAGAAAGGCATCATTACAATGATCCAATTAGGCCACTAGAAGGTGTCAATACTAATGATAGATATAGATATAGGGTCAATCAAATACTAGATTATCTTGATAAAAAATATGGCCCTGCATTTTGCGGATGTAATAGGCCCGTATGTAGAGTTTCCTAGGAGATATAAATATTGGAAAAATGCATGTTTGTATCGTATACAAAACATGCACAGTGGAAAATAAATGGATCTACTTTATTCGCTATTGATAATATGCACTACGTAAATTTCAGAATTCAAAAACAAGAGAGCGTATCTTGAAGTGGTGAATTTCAAAACAAATATTAGAAGCACTTGGGAACACTTTTAATTTTTACTCCAATTCCACTAATGCCCAAGAAATGTGGTCTCTCAATCAATTCAAGGGAGAATAAGAGTGTATCTCTTACTCACATACACACCATTTCACAATAGTGTCACACACACAAAATTCTGTATGTTTCCCCCTTTGTATCGAACTGATTATCTAATTGGGCTGACTTTTTAGGCATTTCCAATTAGGTTTAAATATGTGGCTTGGAGTGGGACCAAAAGGGACCAATAAGACACTAGCTCCAATGGGCCTTGGGCTTTTCTGTTAACTCTTGATAAATCCAAAGTTACCATTAACTATGCTTAATACCACTATATAAATATAGTTGCACTTTAGGTCTTATTTATAAATTATATCCCAAAACTTTATTGTACATGCAACTCTTTCATAAAATATTCGCAGTAATACAAAATCATGAATATAGACTACCACTTTGAAGATTGAAAGCTCAAATTCGTGTTAAAAACACAAAAGTTCTTTAGACCCCAAATTAATAAATTATGGTTCGGTTGATTTTACTCTAACTTATCTAAGTGCAGAAATAAGAGTAAATGAAGCGCAATCAATCGATACTACTCTAGTGCATAAATATGAACAACAAATAATAAAGTAAAGTACAAGAGTAAGGGAAGAGAGATGCAAATATAAGATAACACGACAATGTGTTATCAAAAAGGAAACTGAAGAACTCGACGAAAAACCTCTTCGCTGTCTTCCAAGTGGTAAAACAATTCACTAGAGAATAAAATTGGAGTACACGAATAACAAAAGACCCTCCAAGCCTAGTCCACCCAATGTACTTGAGCCCTCCAAGCTCCTGCTACCAACAGACTTCACAGAGTCATATCTTCTTTAGCTTTCCAGATCCCGTAATATGCCCGATTGCATCCGCCAAGCCTCACCGAATTCTTTTGCAAATCCCTAAGACTTCCCAAGTTCCAAAACACTCTCTACACTTTGAAAAGATGTGGTTTGTGTTTGGGTACGAATCTCCTCTCAAGGTATGACAATGAGAGAGGGAATGAGAAGAGGCTAGAATGATTTCTCACTAAGAATTAGTAGCTCTCTCTCTAAAAGATGGGTGTAGGTGTTGTAAAAAACTTATCTAGGGTTTTTCTTTCTGAATGGTCTCCTTACACATTTGTGGGTAATGAGGGTATATGTAGTGTGGGTGAAGGGTAAGAAAGTCACACTTAAAAATTCTCCAGGCTGAGAATTTCGCGACTACCTCGCAGGAAGGCCTTACCCGCGAGACACTCGCGAAAATGACAGGTTGACACGACTCTTCAACTTCCAGTCATGTGCTCCTCACATGGTTCTTTTACCGGTTAACTTCTCGCGAACTTCTCACAAGTTAGTCACAAAATGCACTGATCTTCAATTAAGTTTGAGTCTTTACCAACTTAATACTAAACCCAATACAATAAAATCCCATAAAAAATACAAGGAAACAAATTTATACAATTACAACACTTTTTGTCATAGAATAAAGTCAACATAAAACATAGTTGTAAATTACAACTTTGCAATCTCCCCCTTTGACTATTCCATGACAAAACAACCTATAACAGACTTTAGACTTAAACATGAGTTTGAGAATAATGACAAAACTCACTCACACCTAAATCTAGAAGCTGTGAAGCACTTGGAACATGTATACTTGTAACTTGAAACACTTGCACAAAACACAATAGACCCTCAAGATAAAGCAAGTAATAAAAGGACAAGTATAATGTAACAAGTAAAATGCAATCAAGTAAATATGATGTGAAACATATGAGCAACTTGATTGTACACCAAAAAAGTCATATAGAAATAACTACAATGATCACATAGCAAAACAAATGATCATCCAAACATGCAATCAATAAAGCACAAGGCATAAGGATATATGCATGTCCAACACTCAACCAATGCAAGATACCAAAGTATTTGCATTAAGGATACAAGATCCAACAAGGGCACAAGAACACATAACCAATGCAAAACATAAAAGGTATTTGCATTAAGGATACAAGATCCAACAAGGGCACAAGTGTGTTCCAACACATAAATATGATGGAACGAGAGTAACGAAACATAGATACTAAATGTAACTCAAAGTATCGTAAAGCAACGAGAAAACAAGCATAAAGCAAAACAAGGTTTTCTCATAAAAGATGTCTTCTTCCTTTTAGTATATGCATCTCCCTTATGGTTTTCTCTCCCTACGAATGTGCACGAGGTAGAATTTCTTCCCCTAAGAATGTGCACATGAGTCATATAGAAATGACGAAACACATTGGTATACACTCCTCCTTTTTGTCAAGAATAGAAAAGTGAAGCAAGAGGAAGGAGGGAAAGAAAAGAAGATGTGAACAAGGGTAAGATGCATGAGGGGTACAAGATGAATGAGAAAATGAAGCTTAAACAAAAGATAAAACATCTTAAAGACACAATGCTACAAAGCATAAAGTAAACATAACATGCTAAGGATGATGGAACATGATATAGACCTAGGCATGACATAGACACAAGAACATGTTATATGTGCTAAAAGGGTCTAAAAAGACTTAAATAGCATGAGTGAATGCAAAACATGTCAAGTGTTAGAGTGTGTGCAGCAAAAGTTCATCTAGTGTGCATGTGAGATGAATGACCAATGCATGAATAAGCACTCACGGGAAAAAGTGTATAAAACACACCACCAATGATCAAAAGATGATAAATATGAATAATTATGGTGATTCCCAAAATTTGGTACTCATCAGAGTCCAAAACAACGAGAAAATGTTATTTGAGTATTTTATCAAACACTTAGAGTACATATACTACACATGTATGTTAAATAATGCATGAACATATGCAAATCTTGTCTTAATACATGTTATCTTTGCCATAAGGGGCCAACATCCAAAGAAAAACATCATTTAAAACAAAGCCCAATCCATAGATTGACAAAAATTAAGTTTTCCAACTCCCATTTGAAAAAATCACAACTATAAACATAAAACTCCTAAAAACATAATCTAAGGATCAAAATCAATAAAAAGAGTTAAAAATTATCTTAGAGATTTTAATGGAATGAAAAACACTTGAATTTAGTTGGGTTTTAGTGTAGAAACATTAAAACAGGGGTTTGGGAGAGGATGAGAGACGTTTAAAACAAATGACCTACGAAATGCCCTTTAAAAGCTGATCGGGAAATTTTCGTGGGAAGTTTCGCTGGTTACATACCCACGAAATTTCGCTGGTATCTCGCTTGGTAAGCTTTACTCGTGAAACAGTCGCGAAACTCTCTGTCAAAAGTTGAAAAACTTGAGAATTGGATCATTTAACTCCCAGTTGAGCTTACACATGAAACAGGTCACAAAAACATCCAGAAAACATGTTTTTTACACAAAAACACCTCGAAAAACTTTAAAAAACATGAGTGATACAAATCACTTCCAAAAGCAAACAAAAAGAATAAAAATCTTTTTGGTTTGATCCACGTATGGTTGAGCACACACACATCACATCTGAACATATACAATCACACAAATGAAATAAGCATTCATTGAACAAAGTCTTGTATGTTGTGTGTGAGTACCAAATGTGGAATAGTCCTTAGTCTAGAGTGAGGTTTCAATGATCAATTCAATCAAGTCATACACAACTAGTACTAAGTTAAGTGGACTATCTCAATTATGGAAATGAACATATATGATCTCCCACACGAAAAATGATTGCATAACTTTGAAACTTTTCATTTGGTTTTTTTTACAAATAATAACATTTGATCATTTTTGAACAAAATACATCTCATTTTGAGATCGATGCTTGAAATTTTTATATTTCAACTTTGTAAGTAAGCCTTTGGCTTTTTGAGGCACCATACATTTCAATACAAGTCGCTTTCTCTTTTTCCTAGTCAAATACTAATATGTGTGATGACTTTTGCAGCTCAATATCTCTTTTCGAGATTTGACATTAGATGAGCTTTTTAAGCAAAAACGTAAAAATGTGGGAAAAAATATAGACACAAGTCTATGCATGTATCAAGACCAACAAGATTATTGACTAATCATTTATGACAAGCTTGAAAATCGATTTACAACAATCACACATAGATTTCAATATTTTTCCCACAAAAAATAGATGTGCATACAAAACAAGCTAAGCTCGTAAATGCACTACGCCATTAATACAAAGGTACTAGGCCAAACTCACATGTGATATGTGCTTAAACATATATGATTAAGTTTTTTGAATTTTTCACTTTTTGTGTGTTTTTGGATTTTTACACACACAAAAACAAAAGCATAAAAGTAAAATCAAATGCAAAAACAACAAAAATAATACATATAAAGAGATGCATGATGCACGAATGTATGACAATGAAGCATCTAATGGATGAAGGGTCCTACAAAGATTGAAAGAATTAGATTAAGGACCAAAAAAGCAAAAGCTTAACCCTAGGAACCCTTCCTTATCCAAACGGAACGATTGTTTGGAATGAGTGTCTCATGAGAAGTAAGACGAGGGTTGGAATAATGAGAACCGGAGATGCACATAGACAAGGAGGTAAGAATATCAAAAACTTTCTTCAACAACTTACCGTTTTCTCCCAAAACCAGTTTAGCTTGCAAAGCACAACTTTCAAGAATCTCAAGTTTCTCTTAAAGTAAAGAGGTCTAAGATAACCAAAGGCACCACACTGGTGACAGACAATGGGTTTAAGTCCACTAGGCTTTTTAGGGAGGGGTCTAGCAACAAGGTTTTTTTCTCTTTTCAACTTGGGACATTGAAGTCTTATATGACTGATCACACCACAATGGTGGCAAGTTGGAACAAACTTAGATCCGTCTGAAATCTTAGGTTGAGACCTGAACGGAGGCTTTGGCTTAAGAGCCTTTCTCTCCACTTTTTGGTTTCTTTTGTGTGGAGCAATTTACACTGATTTGTCTTTAGAGGTAGAACTCACAATAGACACAAAATCGGGTACTACAATATGATTGCAACAAATATTTTCATTATTTTTAGCAATAGGTTCAGCAATCAAACACTTGGCATGCATCTTAAGAGATTCATTTTGACATTTTCGCTCATCAACAAGTTTGTTAAACAAAACAAGTTTAGCATCCAAGTCCATATTCAAACATTCAAACTCTTTCAACTTTTCAAGAGAAAATTTAGCAAGATTCTTATACTTTTCAACCAATTTATTGGATTCATTGAGCTTAGCAATCAAATCATCGTTTTCAAAATAAAACTTGCTCATATTCTTATGAAACTTCTTAGCCTCTTTCTTTAAGAGTTTGATGTTAGGAATATCAATAACACCCAAAGATTCATGTAACATGGCATCACAATCATGAGGATAGACACTCATAGAGGCATTTTCACAAACACATGGCACTTTACAATTATCAACAACCAAAGAACCATATAAAGCACTATCAATGGCAAAACGCACAAAGGAGTCAAGGATCGCACTTAGGTAATGAAACCAATACAAGTGTACCCGCTCTGATACCAATTAAAAGTTTGAATTTGTGTTAAAAATACAAGAGTTGTTTAGACCCCAAATTAATAAATTACGGCTCGGTTGATTTTGCTCTAACTTATCTAAGTGCGAAAATAAGACTAAATGAAATGCAATCAATCGATACTACTCTAGTACATAAACATGAATAACAAACAATAAAAGTAAAGCACAAGAGCAAGAGAAGAGAGATGCAAACATAAGATAACACGGCAATGTGTTATCGAAGAGAAAATCAAAGAACTCGGCGAAAAACCTCTCTGCCGCCCTCCAAGCGATAAATCAATCCACTAGAGAATAAAGTTGAAGTACACAAATAACAAAAGACCCTCCAAGCCTAGTCTATCCAATGTACTTGAGCCTTCCATGTTAGGGTTTATGCCCTAAAATCCAATTTATTGGCATGCCATTAATAATTAAATTGTTTAATTATATGAGACTATCTATAAATGAATTAATGAGATATTATCGTAGTCCATGAGATGCATTGTATATGATTTATGTGATTGAGTCACAGAAGATATAAATCACAAGTTCTTTGTAAATTTAGAAGTTTAGTTCATAGTCAGTGATGAAATCGAGCGTTTTATCTGCAAAGACTATAACATATCAACTAAAATTATTTGTCTTGATCATGAAAATGGAGATTTCTAGTTGATATGTTTTAAGAGTTAAGATATATTAAACTGGACCGCTGTGAGATTTATTATTTTCCAAACGACTGTCAAATGAATAATAAATCTCACGACTTCTATTTACATCAACTCTAAATCCTGAGAGAATAATGGACCTGATCATGAGATGTAGATTGCTTTGATATATCAGGAGTGAGATCTATTAGTTACGGTAAAAATCTCAGTATGTTGGGTAGCCGCATTTAGTGTTGATGAAACATGTATTCTCAAGATGGAATTCATAGTCTCTTAACGGAGATACAAAATAGTCCATTGAGATAAGTTTAATGGGTTTGGTTATTCAGAAAGTTGGGCTCAACCATTTTAGTATGAAGTTACTAAAGTATATATTTATGGAATTGGATTTCATAAATATATAATGAATAATATAAAGGATTAAACCGGGTACTCAAGGATTAAGATATAGTAATCTTCAAAGTGGCAGTCTACATTTGTGATTTTGTATTACTACGAATATTTTATGAAGGGGTTGCATGTATAATAAAGTCTTGGAATATAATTTATAGATAAGGCTTAGAGTGCAACTATATTTATATAGTGGTATTAAATATAGTTAATGGTAACTTTGGACTTGTCAAGAGTTGACAGAAGAGCCTAAGACCCATTGAAGTTAGTGTTTTATTAATCCCTTTTGGTCCCACTCCAAGCCACACACAAGAGTCCAATTGGAATGGCCCAAAAGACTAGTCCAATTAGATAATCAATTATATATATAAAGAGAGAAACATACATAATTTTATTAAATTTTTTAAGAGGGTTTTTCATGAGACCTTTTCATAAGTGTTTTTCATACAAGGAATGAAATGGTTTGTATGTGAGTGTTGGACACTCTCCTATTCTCTCCTTAGAAATTGATTGAGAGACCACACATCTTAGACATTAAGTGGAATTGGAGTGAAGATTGAAAGTCTTCTTAAGTACTTCTGATCTTCGGTTTTAAAATTTACCGCACCAAGGTACGCTCTCTTGTTCTCTAATTCTGAAACTTACATAGCACATATTATCAATTACGAGTGAAGTAGATCCGTTAATTTTTTCATTGTGCATGTTTGCATGAGATACAAACAAGTATTTTCCATTTATTTTTCCAACACTTCAAACTCCTGCTACCAACGAACTTCACGGAGTCATGTCTTCTCTAACTTTCTAGATTCCGCAATACGTCGGATTGCATCCACCAAGCCTCACCGACTTCTTTTGGTAAATCTCTAAAACTTCCCAAGTTCCAAAACACTCTCTACACTCTGAAAAGGTATGGGTTGTGTTTGGGTACAAATCTTCTCTTAATGTATGACAATGAGAGAGGGAATGAGAAGAGGCTAGGATGATTTCTCACTAAGGATTAGTAGCTCTCTCTCTAAAAGATGGGTGTGGGTGTTGTAGAAAGCCTAACTAGGGTTTTTCTCTCTGAATGGCTTCCTTACACATTTGTGGGTAATGAGGGTATATATAGTGTGGTTGAAGGGTAAAAAAGTCACACTTAAAAATCCTCCAGGCTGAGAGTTTCGCGACTATCTCGCGGGAAGGCCTTACTCGCGAGACACTCGCGAAAATGACAACTTGGCATGACTCTTCAGCTTTCAGTCATGTGCTTTTCACATGGCTCTTTCGCGGGTTAGCTTCTTGTGAATTTTTTCGCGAGCTAGTCGTGAAATGCACTGATCTTCAATTAAGCTTGAATTTTCACTAACTTTATACTAAACCCAATACAATAAAATCTCACAAAAAATATAAGGAAACAAATTTATACAATTACAACACTTTTTGTCATGGAATAAAGCCAACATAAAACATAGTTATAAATCACAACTTTACAAAGATTACTACATCTTAATTCCTTGAGTACCCGGTTTAATCCTTTAACTTATTCATCATATATTTATGAAGTTCAATTTCATAAATATATATTTTAGTAACTCCTTACTAAAGTGGTTATGCCTAACTTTCTGAATAATCAAACTGATTAAACTTATCTCAAGGGAATATTTTATATCTTCGTTAAGAGATTATGGATTCCATCTTGAGAATATATGTTCCATCAACACTAAATGTGGCTACCCAACATACTGAGGTTTTGATCATTGACTTAAGATCTCACTCCTGATATATCAAAACAACATACACCTCATGATTAAGTCCACCATTCTCTTAGGATTAAGAGTTCATGTAAATATAAGTTGTGAGATTTATTATTTATTTGACAGTCGTTAGGAGTATAATAAATTTCACATCGATCCAGTTCAATATGTTTTAACTCTTAAAACATATCAACTAGAAATCTCAATTTCCATAACCAAGACAAATCATCTTAGTTAATATGTTATAGTCTTCGCAGATGAAATACCTAATTTCATCACTGACTACGAACTAAAATTTTGAGTTTACAAAGAAGTTATGATTTATATCTTCTATAACTTTTCACATAAATTACATACTATGCATTTCATGGACTATATGATAATGTCTCAATATTTATGTTACCATTATTTTTAGATAATAATAAAATAACTTTATTAATCACAACATTAATGTCATACATAGTATCATACAATAAGATTTAAGGGCACACATCTTAACAATCTCCCATTTGCCCTAAAGACTATTGTGCACTAATTTAACTCTCATCTCCTCCAAATGTGACTTGAAAGTCTTTTGGGGCAAAGTCTTGGTAAAGGGATCCGCTAGATTCTTTGAACTATCAATCTTTACTATTGCTACATCTCCACGAACAACAATGTCTCGAATGATGTGGTACTTTCTTTTTATGTGTTTTCCTTCCTTATGATTCCTTGGATTGTGCAACCGCTCCACTATTGTCGCAAAACAATGTGATAGGAACTTGCTCAATTCTCACAACACCAAGATCAGAAAGAAATTTCTTGAGTCAAACAACTTCCTTTGCCACTTCACAAGCAGCAACATATTCGACTTCTATGGTGGACTTGGCAGTACAAGATTGCTTAACACTCCTCCAACTTATGGCTCCACCTCCCAAGGTGAAAATACAACCTGAAATAGACTTTCTGAAATTAAGATTTGACTAAAAATGTGAATCTGTATAGCCAATGGGAATCAAATCCTTACTAAGATAAACAAGCATAAAATTTCTCGTTCTCCTTAGATATTTGAGATTATGCTTTACCGCTTGCCAATGTTTAGGTCCTGGATTTGATTGATATCGGTTGACCATGCCAACAGAATAACAAATATCTGGTCTAGTACAAAACATGCCATACATGAGACTTCCTACTGTAGAAGCATAAGGAATCTGTCTCATCATGTTTTCTTCCTCAAGAGTTTTAGGCCTTTGGTCATTAGATAGAGGAACTCTATGTCTGAAAGGAAGTAATCATTTCTTGGAGTTTTGCATGCTAAACCGTTCTAGAACCTTATCTATATATCCAACTTGTGATAAACCTAACATCCTATTCTTTCGATCTCGCCAAAGCTTGATTCCTAAAATATAGTTAGCTTCACCCAAGTCATTCATATCAAATTAGCTTGACAACCAAACCTCTATTGATGACATTACCTCTACATCATTTTCAATGAGTAGAATATCATTAATATAAAGCACTAAGAACATTACTAGATTTTGCTCTTGTACACATATGGTTCATCTAGATCATGAAACATTACTTGATGTCTCTTGTACACATATGGTTCATCTAGATTTTGCTCAAAACCAAATGACTTGATTGCATGGTCAAATCTAATGTTTCATGATCTAGATGCTTGCTTAAGTCCATAAATGGACATTTTCAACTTGCATACCATATGCTCTTGATTCTTTGCTATGAAAGCTTTCGGTTGCAACATGTAGATTACTTCTTCAAGATTGCCATTAAGAAATGCAGTCTTGACATTTATTTGCCAAATCTCATAATCATAATGAGTAGCAATGGATAAGAGAATTCTGATAGATTTAAGCATGGCTATTGGTGAAAAGGTTTTATCATAATCAATACATTCTTTTTGTGTATACCCTTTCACCACTAGTCTTACTTTAAAGGTTTCAACATTTCCATCTATCCATCTCTTCCTCTTGTAAACTCATTTGCAACCAACAAGTTTAATGCTGTTAGGCACCTTTACAAGATCTCATACATGATTGGAATACATAGAATCCAATTCAAATTTCATATCTTGGACCCAATGATGTGCATCTATATCATTCATTGTTTCATCATAAGTGTAGGAATCCGATTCAGCCTCTTCTAAGATAGCTTCATAAGTTTTGCCCAAACCTATAAATCTTATAGGAGGTCGAACACTTCTCCCACTACAACGAGGCACTTGTGTACTTGTCATCTTATGAGTAATATCTTGTGGTGTATCTAATACAACCACATCATTCCTAGTTTCATCCATTGGTTGTTCAACTACAGGTTCATTCATTTTAGCCAAAACAACTCTACTTCTAGGAGTATAATCATTCATATAGTCATTTTTCAAGAATTTGGTATTTGTACTAACAAACACTTTATTATCTTTAAGACTATAGAATAAACCTCCAACCGGTCCTTTTGGATACCCTACAAAGAATACCACTTCTGTTTTAGACTGTAACTTGTCAGACTTTCCTTTCAACAAATGTGTTGGACAACCCCAAATATGAAGATGTCTCATACTAGGTTTACGCCCAGTCCACAACTCTACAGGTGTTTTAGGAACAGATTCTGAAGGTACCAAATTCAGAAGATACATTGCAGTATTTAAGGCATATCCCCAAAAAGAAATTTGTAAAGTTGAATAACTCAATATGGATCTAACCATATCCAAAAGAGTCCTATTCCTTATTTCTCCTACACCATTTTGTTTTGGAGTTCTAAGTGCAGTCAACTAAGATATAATCCCATTTTCAATCAAGTAATCCATGAAATCCCCAAGAAGGTATTCACCACATCGATCAGATCGAATGGCCTTTATGCGTTAACCTAGATTCTCAACTTCAGCCCTAAACTCTTTGAACTTTTCAAAAGTTTTGGACTTCCGTTTCATTAGGTACACATAACCAAATCTAAAGTAATCATCAGTGAAAGTAATGAAATACTCAGAGCTATCTCTTGCTTGGATTGACATAGGACCACATACATCTGAATGTACTAGTTCTAGCAACTGTTGGGCTCTTCTACCTTTTGCATTAAAATGTCATTTGGTCATTTTACTCTCCAAACAAGATTAACAAATTGAAAAACCATTAAAGTCCATGGGCCCTAAGAGTCCATCTTTAATAAGTCTTTGAATGCTATTTGAATTAATATGACCTAAATGTAAGTGCCAAAGATATGCATCACTAGTAGAAGAAAACTTTCTTTTTAATGATTTCACATAAGAGTTATTATCTAATTCATAATTATATAATTCATGCTTATCAGAAGTTAAAATATAAAGATTATCCACAATATTGTCAGAACAGATAAACATTTTATCATTCTTTATTACAACATTGTTTTTCAGGATAACACAATATTCATGTTTACCTAAATAAGTTGCAGATTTTAAATTCCTACAAACATTAGGTACATGTCTTCCAATATTAAAACTCTAGGCTTAAAACGTAAATTAGATAATAGCTCTCCTTCATTCATCTTTCTGGTCTCCTAGAACCCCTGCAAAGAATTGCAGATATGATTAGTACAACCTAAATCCACATACCAGGAATCCGTGGGATTCTGTACTAAACATATTTCATGAAGAAATGAACTTTTCATACCCTTATTCTTGGCATCTTTGAAAATTGGACAATTCCTCTTCCAATGTCCTTTCTCACCACAATAGAAACACTTTCCTTTAGTTTTCTTTCTTTTGTTGGCAACTCCTAAGGCAATTTGTTTATCGTCTTGCTTGGTGAAGTCCTTCTTCTTTTTCTTACCCTTGCCTTTCGACTTAGGTTGAGAAGTAGAAGCTTCACCCATATTGACTTCAACACTAGAAGTACCAAGGATGCCTTTCGCTGCCACCAATTAGTTCATCAATTCAAACAATGAATAAACCTTTTTGTTCATATTATAATTCAATCTGAATTCCTTGAATAATTCCGGTAGTGAATGGAGTATCATATCCACTTGAATTCTCCATCAATGTCGGCACCTAAAATTTCTAATGTATTCAGATTAGAGATCATCCTAAGACCATGCTCCTTCACTAAAGTACCCTCAGCCATTTTGGTATTATAAATCTGTCTCATAGTTTCTTGCCTTGCAGAACAGCCTTGCTCACCAAACATCTCCTTCAGACTTAGCATAATATTCGAAGCTAGTTACACATCCTGCATTTGATGTTGTAGAACATTTGATATAGATGCTAGGATATAGAAATTGACCATCTCATTAGATTTCTGCCAACGATCATATCACTGTTTTTTCTCAATAGGAGCATCTAATGATGGAAAGCTAGGACATGGTTGAGTTAGCACAAATTTGTGCTCTTTAATAGTAAGAACAATATCCAAATTTCTTTTCCAGTCAACATAATTGGATCTAGCAAGTTTGTTTTAGTTAAGAATAGTAACAAGTGGGCTAAATGATGCCATGGTTTAAATCTGAAAACAATAAACATGAATATAATAAATAAACCGAACATTATCAATTTAGCATATAAACATATAGTATGTAACCTTAATAATACCACAATATAATATATGCAATGACAACTCAATCCCATATTTAGTATCCCTCAGCATAGAGTGAATATTAAATACTATGATTGATTGAGAACTATTCTTATTATTAGTGCTATCAAACACTAAATATGCCGTTATACCTTTAGCCTCTAAATAATTATAGTAAGAACTTAGCATAGAGGATACTATAATATTTAGTCTAGTGTGTATAATTGTCTAGAATCATGTGTAGCCACATTTCATCTCCCTTAACAAATTTATCTTGTAGTACCATGATTCAAAACACCCTCTGCATGGAATGCAAAACTCAAGGCTAAAACAAGGTGTTTGATCAAACTACTATAAATTAGGATGTTCAATTTTGTAGCACCATGAAATAAATACTCTCCGCATAAAATGCTAAGCTTGAATCAAATACAAAGTATATATTTCATACTACTATGAACTGACAATGAAAGCCGTGAGATCCAACCCTTGTATCTCTCTCCCACTAGATATTTTAAATTAAAGGTTTTTATCTAGAAATCATGTGTAATCCAATCACACATAGCCTTGCACTTAATTCATTTGAAAACACTTAGAACAATTAAAAATTTACTTCTTTTGATCGATCAAATGTGCCCCTCGATTAGTCGAAAAAATTAAAAAATTTGAATATGACAATCTGCTTGGCTCAATCGCTGCTCGATCGATTGAAAATTAAAATTTGATCGATCAACTAGCAATCAAATATCAATCGATTCAAGTAGATTGGCCCCTATTTCACTCGATCGATCGAAAGCAATTTTCGACCGATCGAAACTCGTGAACTTCAAATTTCTAGAATTTTTCTAAGGTAGTTTTCAACGATTTTTCATGAACAAACAACCATCATATGAACATAATACATAAAGATTGATATCAAAACTAAATTTCATTGATGCTATAGCCTTAAAGTTCAATTTAACATACTTGAATCAAACTTAAACAACATCATAACATCAAAATTAGTTTTCATCAAAACATAATTTCAATCAACCATGTAGAAAATCAATTACATAACTTTCTAACATCATGAAACTATGATCTTGATCCCAAAACTCACAAAACATGTTATACAATTTGAAATTGAAAACCGCTCTGATACCAATTGTTAGAAAAATACATGTTTGTATCGCATACAAAACATGCACAACAGAAAATAAACGGATCTACTTCATTCGCTATTGATAACATGTACTATGTAAATTTTAGAATTCAAAATAGCGTACCTTGAAGTGGCGAATTTCAAAACAAAGATTAGAAGCACCTGGGAACACTTTTAATCCTCACTCAAATCCCACTAATGCCTAAGAAGTGTGGTCTCTCAATCAGTTCAAGGGAGAATAAGAGTGTATCTCTCACTCACATACACACCATTTCACAATAGTGTCACAAACACAAAATTCTATATGTTTCTCCCTTTGTATCTAACTGATTATTTAATTGGGCTGACCTTTTGGGCCTTTCCAATTGGGTTAAAATATGTGGCTTGGAGTAGGACCAAAAGGCACTAATAAGACATTAGCTCTAATTGGGCTTTGAGCTTTTCTGTCAACTCTTGACAAGTCCAAAATTACCATTAACTATATTTAATACCACTACATAAATATAGTTGCACTATAGGCCTTATTTATAAATTATATCACAAGACTTTATTGTACATGAAACTCCTTTATAAAATATTCGTAGTAATACAAAGTCATGAACATAGACTGCCACTTTAAGATTATTACATCTTAATTTCTTGAGTACCCGATTTAATCCTTTAAGTTATTCATCATATATTTATAAAATCTAATTCCATAAATATATACTTTAGTAACTCCTTACTAAAGTGGTTAGGCCTAACTCTCTGAATAACTAAACCCATTAAACTTATCTCAAGGGAACATTTTATATCTCCGTTACGAGACTATGAATTCCATCTTGAAAATATATGTTCCATCAACACTAAATGTGACTGCCCAACATACTGAGATTTTGATCATTGACTTTAGACCTCACTCCTGATATATCAAAGCAACCTACACCTTATGATCAAGGCCATTATTCTCTCAGGATTAAGAGTTCATGTAAATATAAGTCGTGAGATTTATTATTCATTTGACAATCGTTAGGAGAATAATAAATCTCACAATGGTCCAGCTCAATATGTTTTAACTCTTAAAACATATCAACATATCAACTAGAAATCTCCATTTCCATGATCAAGACAAATCATCTTAGTTGATATGTTATAGTTTTCGCAGGTGAAATGCCCAATTTCATCACCAACTATGAACTAAAATTCTGAGTTTATAAAGAACTTGTGATTTATATCTTCTGTGACTTTTCACATAAATCACATACTATGCATCTCATGAACTATATGATAATGTCTCAATATTCATGTTACAATTATTTTTAGATAATAATAAAGAAACTTTATTAATCACAACATTAATGTCATACATAGCATCATATAATAGAATTTAAGGACACACATCCTAACAATAAAGTTATAGAATTCTCTATTTCTTTTAGAGATGACGGAAAAACATCAATTCACATATTTTAATTCTTTAACCAAAAAAAAACTGACTTACAAATAGTAGTTTTGGATAAGACTCACATGTTTCTTGTGTTTCTAAGAAAGATGAAAGAGAAGAAGTTGAGAAAAAATTACCAAATAAATATGAAATACTATTTATACCCAAAGGATTATGACTCTTTTACAAATACATTCATTCAATATGCACATTTTCGGTCAATAGGTACATTTTAAGTCAATAGACACGTTTTCATTCAATAGGTACATTTTTTGTCAATATGTACATTTTCATTCAATAGCATAGTTATTAAACCCGGACTGGAGGTTGACTTAGTCTATAAGTCGGGTCACTAGGTCACTAATTCAACCAATGGGTCAACGATTACACTACAGGGTCAAATAAAAAGATTCTATATATATATATATATATATATATATATATATATAAGTTTGAGAAATCATAACATGAATATGTAAATTAACACAAAAAAGGCATATGCCTAAATTAATAGCATTAAAAATCAAGGTTTTACAAGTAATAGCATTAAAAATTTTATAAAATTCACAATATCTATAAATTTGAGAAATCAAAACATACCGCACACCCTTGGTGCGATGGTCACTCCACAAGTATAAGTGCTTGTGGGGTGTGGGGAGCAAGGGCCGGGGTTCAAGTCTCCAGGAGAGAGCTTCACACACATATACATTTAGATTAGGCTAGAGTAGAATTCTAGCTTGTATAAAAATTAAAATAAAAAATAAAAAAAATCATAACATGAATATGTAAATTAACGAAAAAAAGGCATATGCCTAAATTAATAGCATTAAAAATCAAGGTTATAATTCAAAATCAAGGTTTTACAAGTAATAGCATTAAAAATTCTATAAAATTCACAAGCAAAATAAAAAAATGTCATAAGATTGCAACAAAGTTTTTGCTAAATGAAATTTTATTACATGTCTTTAAATTCAGCATATTAAAAAAAAAAAAAAGACAAATCTCAAAATATATAATAAAAAAAAAGAGAAAAAAATTGTCAAAGACTTAAACTTAAAGCAATAAACAAATAAACCCCAGAAAAACGTAAACAAAAGAAGAAGAAATATGATATACTCATATCTATATGCTAACTAGCTACGTGAAACTAAAAAGTGATAAGTTCATATTAGAAAATGACGCACAATTGCAAGTTTGGGGAATTGAAAATTGAAAATTGATGCTATGTTGATAAGTGATTGGTAGAGTAGTGTGAATCGGTAGAGAAGTGAGAGAACGGTGCATTTTTTATATTTCTTTGGGTTTTTTCTTTTTTAAATTACCATATTATCCCATTAAATTTGTGAAAATTCAATAGAAATTTATGTATAGTACATGTACACAAAGTCTAGATTCATGGAAAAATTCAAATTTGTGGATGTACGACATCATGAAAATTTAGTGGAAAATTGTGTATAATAGATGTATAGAAAGTCCAAATACAAGGAAAATTTTGAATTTGTTACATGTACGATATCGTGAAAATTCAATGGGAAATTGTGTACATTAGATATATAGAAAGTCCAGATTAGAGGAAAAATTCAAATTCATTGAATGAACTATATCATGAAAATTCAAAGCAAAAAGAAAATTGTTTACATTGGTTGGATTGAAAGTCCATATTCGTAGAAAAATTCAAGCTCGTTGAATGCACAAAATCGTGAAAATTCAATGGAATTACATTAGATGTACCAAAAGTCCAAATTCGTGGAAAATTCGATTTCGTTGAATGTACGAAATCGAGAAAATTTAATGGAAATTTGTGTACATTAGATGTACAGTAGGACTGAATTCGTGGAAAAATTTGAATTCATTGAATGTAGTATATCATGAAAATTCAATGGAAATTTTTGTATATTTGATGTATAGAATGTGCGGAATCATAGATAGTTCGAATTCGTTTAATGTATGAAATCGTAAAAATTCAATGCAAAATTGTGTACATTGAATGTACAGTAAGTCTAGAATTGTGGAAAAAAAAACTCAAACTTGTTAAATGTATGATAATTAAATTGAAAATTGTGTACATTAGATGTGCAAGAAGTCCCGATTCGTACAAAAATTTGAATTCCTTGAATGTGTGATATCGTAAATCAATGGAAAGTTATGTACATTAGATGCACAGATAGTTCGGAGTTGTGGCAAAATTTGAATTTGTTGAATGTACAATACCGTGAAAATTCAATGGAAAATTGTGTACATTATACGTACAAAAAGTCTAGATTCGTAGAAAAATTTGAATTCCATGAATGTAAAATATTGTGAAAATTCAATGGAAAATTATGTACATTAGCTGTACAGATAGTTCGAATTCGTGGAAAAATTCGAATTCAATAAATGTACGATATTGTGAAAATTTAGTGGAAAATTGTGTAAGTTGGATGCATAGACAGTCTAAATTCAAGGAAGAATTTGAATTAATTGAATGTACGATATTGTGAAAATTCAATGGAAAATTTTGTACAAAAGATGTAAAGAAATTCCAGATTTCTGAAAAATTTGCATTCGTTGAATGTATGAATTCGTCACAATTTAATGGAAAATTTTGTGGAATATATGATATCGTAAAAATTCATTGGAAAATTGTGTACACTGGATGTACAGAATGTTTGGATTCCAGGAAAAATTCAAATTCATTAAGTGTACGATATCTTGATGATTCAATTGAAAATTTTGTACATTAGATGTACAGATAGTCCAGATTTGAGGAAATATTCGAATTCGTTGAATCTACGATATCGAGAAAATTCAATGGAAAATTGTGTGCATTGGATAGGCAGATAGTCTGGCTTTGTCGAAAAATTCAAATTCATTGAATGTATAATATTGTGAAAATTGAATGGAAAATTCTGTACATTAGATGTACAAAAATTTTGTATTCGAAAAAGAAATTGAATTTGTTGAATGTGCGATATCATAAAAATTGAAGGGAAAATTGAGTACATTAGATGGGTAGATAGTTTGACTACAGGGAAAAATTCGAATTCGTAAAACATACGATATTGAAAAAATTTAAGGGAAAATTGTACATTTGATGGACAAAAATTCTAGATTCGTAGAAAAATTCAAATTCGTTGAATGTACGATAACTAGAAAAATCGAAGGAAAACTGTGTAAATTAGATTTACAAAAAGTTTGGATTCATTGAAAAATTCGAATTCATTGATGTACGATATTGTGAAAATTCAATGGAAAATTATGTACATTAGATGTAGAAAAAGTTCGAATTCGTGAAAAAAACTGAACTCGTTGAATGTACCATATTGTAAAAATTCAAAGGAAGATTGTGTGTATTAGATGTACAGATGGTTTAGATTTGTGGAAAAATTTGAATTCCTTAAATGAACGATATCGTTAAAATTCAATGGAAAATTGTGTACATTAGATGTAACAAAGTCAAAATTCGTGGAAGAGTTCAAATTCGTTGAATGCATGATACTGTGAAAATTCAATGGAAAATTGTGTACATTAGATGTACAAAAATTCCGGATTTCTAGAAAAACTTGAATTCGGTTAAAGCATGAATTCATCAAAGTATAATTGAAAATTTTGTACATTAGATGTATTGAAAGTATAAATTCATGAAAAAAAAATAATTTGAATTCGTTGAATGTACAATATTGTTAAAATTCAATGGAAAATGGAGAATATTAAATGGATAGATAGTCCGAATACATGGAAAAATTTGAATTCATTAAATGTATGATATCATGAAAATTCAATAAAAAATAATGTACATTAGATGTACATAAAGTTCAAATTCATGGAAAAATTCGAATTCATTGTATTTACGATATTGTGAAAATTAATTGGAAAAAAGTTTACATTGGATGGACAGATGGTCCGGATTCATAGAAAAATTTGAACTCATTCAATGTAGATATTCTGAAATTTAGATGTACAAAGAGTCTAGATTTGTCAAAAAATTCAAATTCGTTGATGTACTATATCGTGAAAATTCAATGGTCAATTATGTACAATAGATGTACACCAAGTCCAAATTCGAGGAAAAATTCAAATTCGCTAAATGTACAATATTGTGAAAATTCGATAGAAAATTATATACATTTCATGAACAAAACATTTGAATTCATGGAAAAAGTTGAATTCATTGAATGTACAAAATTGGGAAAATTTAATGGAATATTGTGTACATTAAATGTTAAATAAGTCCGAATTCTTGAGAAAAAAAAAAAAGAATTCGTTGAATACACGAAATTGTCAAAACTCAATGGAATATTGAGTTATTGAGTACATTAGATGGACAAAGAATTTGTATGTATGATATCATGAAAATTCATTTGAAATTTATGTAAGGTAGATGTACAAAAAGTCTAGATTTTTGGAAAAATTAAAATTTGTTGAATATATGATTTCGTGAAAATTCAATGGAAATTGTGTACATTACATGTAAAAAAGTCCAGATTAGAGGAAAAATTCGAATGTGTTGAATGTACCATATAGTGAAAATTAAATAAAATTGTGTACATTAGATGTACAAAAAGTCTAGATTTTAGGAAAAAATCAAATTCATTGAATATATGATATCGTGAAAATTCAATGGAAAATTGTGTACATTGGATGGACAGAAAGTCCGGATTCATAGAAAAATTCAAATTCGTAGAATGTATAATATCATGAAAATTCAATGGAAAACTCTGCATATTAGATATACAAAACGTCTAGATTCATGATAAAAATTGAATTCGTTGAATGTATGAAATTGCCAAAATTCAATGGAAATTAAGTACATTAGATGGACATAGTTCGAATACGTGGAAAAATTCGAATTTGTTAAACATACGATATCATGAAAATTGAATGGAAAATTGCATGTGTTAGATGTACAGATGGTTCAGATCTGTGGAAAAATTTGAATTCGTTGAATGTATGATATTCTGAAAATTTGTTGGAAAATTATGCCCATTTCATGAACAATAATCCGAATTTGTGGAAAAATTCGAATTCATTAAATGTAGGAAATCGTCAATAGTTAATGAAAAATTGTGTACATTAGATGTACCGAAAGTCCGTATTCGTGGAGAAATTCAATTAGTTGAATGTACAATATCAAGAAAATTCAATGGAATTGTGTACATTAGAAATACAGATGGGCTGAATACGTCGAAAAATTCAAATTCGTTAAATGTAGGATATTGTGAAAATTCAAAGGAAAATTGTGTACGTTGGGTGGACAGAGTCCAGATTCATAGAAAAATTCAAATTTGTTGAACGTACGATATCGTGAATATTCAATGGAAAATTTTGTATATTAGATATAGAGAAAGTGCAGATTTATGAAAAAAATTGAATTTGTTGAGTAACGATATCGTTAAAATTCAATGGAAAATTAAGTACATTAAATGGACAGATAGGCCGACTACATGGAAAAATTCGAATTCAATAAATGTACGATATCGTGAAAAATCAGTGGAACACAATGTACATTAGATGTAGAAAAAGTTTGGATTTGAGGAAAAATACGAATTCCCTGAATGTACGATATCATGAAAATTCAATGACAAATTATGTATATTAGGGGTCTGTTTGGATAGAATTTATTGCTGAAAACTGAAAACACTATAGCAAAATAATTTTTAAATGTGTGAATAGAGATGTGGGACCCATTTTTAATTTTTTTTAAATAAAGTGATTGTGGGTTCCATGAACAGTGCGTGAACAGTAACTTTGTCTCCTGCACAGTGCTGAATAGCAGTTACTGTTCATACAGTGAAAAAGTTGTCGTGCAAAAAAAAAAAAAAAAAAGCTGAAAACGCAAACTCAAAACGTGTATCCAAATAGATACTAGATGGACATAAAGTCTGAATTTGTAGAAAAATACAAATTCGTTGAATTGACGTTATTGTTAAAATTCAATGAAAAACTGTGTACATTAGATGTACAAAAAAGTTTGGATTCGTTGAAAAAGTAAAATTAGTAGAAAGTACGATATCGTGAAAATTTAAGGGAAAATTGTGTACAATAGATGGACGGAAAGTCCGAATTCATAGAAAAATTCAAATTCGTTGAATGTATGATATCGAGAAAATTCAATAGAAAACTCTATACATTAGATGCACAGAAAGTCCAAATTCGTAAAAGAAAAATTGAATTTGTTGAATGTACGATATTGTTAAAATTTAATGGAATATTGAGTACATTAGATGGATGGATAATCCAAATACATGGAAAAATCTGAATTCGTTAAATGTATAATACCATGAAATTTTAATGGAAAATTGCGTACATTAGATGTATAGAAAGACCAAATTTGAGGAAGAATTCCAATTCATTGAATGTACGATATCGTGAAATTTCTTTGGAAATTGTGTTCATTAAATTTCATAGATAGTCCGAATTCTTGGAAAAATTTGAATTCATTGAATGTACGAATTCGTCAAAAATCAAGGGAAAATTGTGTATGCTAGATGTACAAATGGTTCAGAATTGTAGAAAAATTAGAATTCATTGAATGTACTATTTCATGAAAATTCAATAGAAAATTGTGTAGAATAGAAGTACAGAAAGCCCAAATTCATGGAAAAATTCGAATTCATTAAATGTATGATATCGTGAAAATTCAATTGAAAATTGTGTATGTTAAATGTAAAGAAAGTCTGAATTCGAGTAAAAAATTGAATTTGTTGAATGCACGAATCGCCAAAACTCATTGGAAAATTGAGTACATTTCAATACGTGGAAAAATTAGAATACAATGAATATAGATTGTCATGAAAATTCAATGGAAATTTATGTACGGTTGATGTACAAGGAGTCCGAAATCGTGGAAAATTCAAATTTGTTGAATATACGATATCATGAAAATTCAATGGAAAGTTGTGTACATTAGATGTATAGAAAGTCCAGAATTGAGGAAAAATTCGAGTTGATTGAATGTACAATATAGTGAAAATTTAATGGAAAATTGTGTACATTACATGTACCGAAAGTCCAAATGTAAGGAAAAATTCGAATTCGTTAAATGTATGATATTATGAAACTTTAGGGGAAAATTGTGTACATTGGTTGGCCAAAAAGTCTGGATTCATGGAAAAAATCAAATTCGTTGTATGATATCATGAAAACTCAGTTGATTGTTGAATGTACGCAATCATCAAAATTCAAAGGAAAATTGAGTACATTAGATGGACAAATAGTCCTAATACGTGGAAAAATTTGAATTCGTTAAATGTACGATATCATGAAAATTCAATGGAAAATTGTGTACATTAAATGTACAAATGGTCCGAATACTTGGAAAATTTCAAATTCGTTAAATGTATGATATTGTAAAAATTCAGTGCAAAATTGTGTACATTAGACATATGGAAAGTCCGAATTTGTGACAAAATTCGAATTCGTTGAATATATGAAATCATCAAAATTCAATGAAAAATTGAGTACATTATATAGACAAATAGTTTGAATATGTGGAAAAATTTGAATTTGTTCAATGTGCGATATCATGAAAATTCATTGGAAATTTATGTACAGTGGACGTACAAAAAGTCCGAATTTGTGGAAAAATTCAAATTTGTTGAATATATGATATTGCGAAAATTCAATGTTAAATTGTGTACACTAGACATACCAAAAGTCCAGATTTGAGGAAAAACTCGAATTTGATGAATATACGATATCGTGAAAATTCAATAGAAAATTATGTATATTGTATGGACACTAAGTCCCAATTCATAGAAGAATTCAAATTCGTAAAATGTACAATACAATGAAAACTCGATTGAATTCGTTGAATATACGCAATCGACAAAATTCAAAATAAAATTGAGTACATTAGATGGACAGATAAGCCTAATACGTGGAAAAATTTGAATTCGTTAAATGTACGATATTGTGAAAATTCAATGGAAAATTGTGTACGTTAGATGTACATGGTTAGGATTTGTGGAAAAATTTGAATTCGTTGAATGTACAATATTGTGAAAATGCAATGGAAAATTATATACATTTGATGAACAAAATGTCTGGATTCATGGAAAATTTTGAATTTTTTGAATGTACAAAATCTTGAAAATTTAATGGGAAATTGTGTACATTAGATGCATAGAAAGTCCGTTTTTGTGTAAAAATTCAAATTCGTTCAATGCACGATATTGAGAAAATTCAATAGAAAATTGTGTACATTAGAAGTATAGATGGTCCTAATGTGTGGAAAAATTCGAATTTGTTAAATGTACGATATCATGAAAATTCAATGAAAAATTGTGTGCATGAGACGTACAAAAAATCCAAATGCATGGAAGAATTTGAATTTGTTGAATGTACGATATCATGAAATCTCTATGAAAAATTGTATACATTAGAAGTATAGAAAGTCCGTATTCATTGAAAAATTTAAAATAGATGAATGTATGATAATTAGCAGAGAGTACGATATTATGAAAATTCAATGGAAAATTGTGTACATTATATGGACAGAAAGTCCAGATTTCAATGGAAAACTTTGTACATTAGATGTATGGAAGGTCTAGATTCGTGAAAAAAATTGAATTCGTTGAATGTACGATCTTGTCAAAATTCAATGGAAAATTGTGTACACCAGATGTACAGAAAGTCCAGATTTAAGGAAAAACTTGAATTCTTTGAATACAGGATATCAAGAAAATTTAATGGAAAATTGTGTACATTGGATGGACAGAACGTCCGGATTCATAGAGAAATTAAAATTCGTTGAATGTATAATATTGTTAAAATTCAATGGAAAATTGTGTACATTAGATGGACAAAAAGTGCGGATTCATAGAAAGGTTCAAATTCATTGAATGTATGATATAGTGAAAATTCAATGGAAAATATTATACATTAGATGTGCAAAAAGTCCAGATTCGTGAAAAGAATTGAATTCGTTGAATGCACGATATTGTTAAAATTCAATGTGATAGGCCAAAAATGTATTAACCTCTTATGATGAATTAACCAATTAATTAGCCAATTGAATTAATTAGGTTCAATTACATGCAATGAGAGAGGCAGCACAAATAAATCACCAAATAACAAAATATGCAATGGAAATTAAATGACACGGTGATTTGTATACGAATGGGAAAAACCTACACCGCAAAAACCCCACCGGGTGATTTTATGGTCACCACTCCCAAGAATCCACTATTATCAAAACAAGCAGTTACAAGTAAAGGAGTCCTAGTATTTTAGACCAACTTACAGTTGAACCCTTACCCCAATTGGACTTGTTCTGAAGTGACAATCTCTCCTTGTATTGCACGGCTCCCAGTACGTGACTAACCAATAGATGCGGGAATCCTAGTACGCGACTTGATCACCAACTTGAGAAAGATGTTGGCTGCAAAATTCTTCTATTCATCAACTGATGAAGATCACAAAGTTGCTTGGTCATAAAACCCTATGTTGTACAAACACAACAACTTCTTCAAGAACTAGGGCAAACTAGATTTCCAGTCACACCTAAGGAATTACGCTCCTATGCAATTGTGCTCTTGACTATGCAACCTCATACGGCCCTTAAAATAATCTTTATATATGTTTAGGGTTGTGAGAAAAGAAAGCTCAAACACATACTCACGGATTGGACGGAAAACAGCTCTGAAAAACAGAGTTTCATAAACCTCAATAGATAGCCATCTATCAAGCTAGCTGTAGAGCCACGGGCCTCAGCAGCTTTTAAACCTCGATAGATATACTAGCTATTGAGCTAGTTGTCGAGCTTTAAAATTCAGCACTTTCTCACTTGATTCTTGGACAGACTTGCATGGCTTTAACACTTGAACTTGAAACCTTGTTTCTTGAAATATTAAACACATCCTAGATCTACCCAATTACAAGTAAAGTGCGTTTTCTCAAAGGATTAGTCAATACATAAAATGTTAACATATGTTTCTAACAACCAATCACATATGTCCAAACAATCTCTCCCTTTGCCAATCCATGACAAAACCACAACAAACAAATGAAGATATGCATAAAACATTCAATGCCTTACTGTTGAAATAAGTGAAAATATTTGAATTCGTTGGACGTACAATATCATGAAAATTCAATGGAAATTTATGTAAAATAGATGTACAAAAGTCCGGATTCGTGGAAAAATTCTAATTTGTTGAATATACAATATAGTGAAAATTCAATGGAAATTTGTGTACATAAGATGTACAGAAAGTTAGGATTTGGGGAAAAATTTGAATTCGTTGAAGGTATGATATCGTGAAAATTCAATGCAAAATTGTGTATATTGTGTATAGAACGTTTAGATTCATTGTAAACTTCCAATTCGTTTAATGTACGATATTGTGTAAATTCAATGGGAACTCTATACATTAGATGCACAGAAAGTCCGAAGTCATGAAAAAAATTGAATTTGTTGAATGTTCAAAAAATGTTAAAATTCAAAAGAAAATTAAGTACATTAGATGAACAGATAGTCTAAATACGTGGAAAAATTAGAATTCATTAAATGGACGATATCATCAAAATTCAAAGAAAAATTGCATACATAAACTGTGCAGAAAGTCCAAATTCGTGGAAGAATTCGAATTCATTGAATGTATGATATCATGTAAATTCAGTGGAAAATTATGTGCATTTGATTTACAGAAGGTCTATATTTTAGGAAAATTTTGAATTCATTGAATGTATGAAATAGAGGAAATTCAGTGGAAAATTGTGTAAATTAGACATACAGAAAGTCCAGATTTGAAGAAAAATTCAAATTCGTTGAACGTACGATATTGTGAAAATTCAGGGAAAAATTCTATACATTAGATATACAGAGAGTCTAGATTCGTGACAAAATTGAATTTGCTGAATGTACGATATCATTAAAATTCAATGAAAATATGAGTACATTGGATGGACAGACAGTCCGACAACATAGAAAAGTTCAAACTCGATAAATGTTTGATATCTTGAAATATCAATGGAAAATAGAGTACATCAGATGTACAAAAACTTAGTATTTGAGGAAAAATATGAATTCGTTGAATGTATGATATCATGAAAATTCAATGGAAAATTGTGTCCATTAGAAGGACAGAAAGTCCGAAATTGCAGAAAAATTCAAATTCGTTGAATGTATGATATCATGAAAATTTAATGGAAAATTGTATACACTAGACATATAAAAGGTTCAGAGTCATTTAAATATTCAAATTAGTAGAAAGTACGATATCCTGAAAATTATGTACATTATATGGACAGAAAGTCCGGATTCATAGAACAATTCAATGGAAAACTTTGTACATTAAATGTATAGAAAGTCTGGATTTGTGAAAAAAATTGAATTCGTTGAATATACAATATAGTAAAAATTCAATGGAAAATTGTGTACACCAAATGTACAGAAAGTCCAGATTTGAGGAAAAACTAAAATTCGTTGAATGTGGGATATTGTAAAAATTCAATGGAAAATTGCATACATTGAATGGACATAAAGTTCAAATTCATAGAAAAATTCAAATTCGTTGAATGTACAATATCATGAAAATTTAGTGGAAAATTGTGTACATTAGATGGACAGAAAGTCCAAATTCATAGAAAAGTTCAAATTCGTTGAATGTACGATATCGTGAAAATTCAATGGAAAATCTTTATACATTAGATGTACAGAAAGTCCGAATTCATGAAAAATTTTGAATTCGTGAATGCAGATATCGTTAAAATTCAATGAAAAATTGAGTACATTAGATGGACAGATAGTCTGAATACGTGGAAAATTTTAATTTCGTTTAATGTATGATATCATGAAAATTCAATGGAAAATTTTGTACATTAGATGTACAGAAAGTCCTAATTCGTGGAAGAATTCAAATTCGTTGAATGTACGATATCGTGAAAAATCAATGGAAAATTGTGTAGGTTAGATGTTCAGAAAATCTAGATTCGTTGAAAAATTTAAATTCGTTGAATGTACAAATTCGTCAAAATTCAATTGAAAATAGTGTACATTAGATGTACAGAAAGTTCAAATTCGTGAAAAAATTCGAATTGTTGAATATACTATATCATGAAAATTCAAGGGAAAATTTTGTGCATTATATGTAAAGAAAGCCCAAATTTGAGGAGAAATTCAAATTCGTTGAACATAGGATATAAGAAAATTCAATAGAAAATTGTGTATAGAAAGTTTAGATTTGAGGAAAATTTTGAATTCGTTGAAGGTATGATATCATGAAAATTCAATGCAAAATTGTATATATTGGATGGACGGAGAGTCTGGATTCATAAGAAAATTCCAATTCGTTTAATGTACGATATAGTGAAAATTTAATGGGAAGCTTTGTACATTAGATGTACAAAATGGCCGGGGTCATTAAAAGAATTGAATTCGTTGAATGTACAAAATCATCAAAATTCAAAGGAAAATTGAGTATATTAGATGGAAAGATAATCAAAATACATGGAAAAATTCGAATCTGTTAAATGTATGATATTGTGAAAATTCAATGGAAAATTGTGGACGTTGGATGTAGAGAAAATTCGGATTTGTGGACAAATTTGAATTTGTTGAATGTACGATATCGTGAAAATTTAACGAAAAAATGGAAATCTGATGAATAGAACGTTTAGATTCTTGGAATAATTTGAATTCGTTGAATGTACAAAACGATGAAATATTAATGGTAAATTGCGTACATTAGACGTACAGAATGTTCGTATTCATTGAAAAATTCAAATTTGTTCAATGTACGCTATCGAGAAAAAGCAATGGAAAATTGTGTACATTAGAAGTACAAATGGTCCAAATACGTGGAAAAATTAAAATTCGTTAAATGTACGATATGTAAGTGCACAATTGCACCTGGACCCAAGAATAGCTACGGGCTCAGGCCCAATGAGCCTTAAACAATATAAATTTCTAGAGTGTGGGCTTGAAACCTAGGTTAGAAGTATTGAGGATTTGATAACAATCTCAGAACTACAAACACTTGTTAACAACAAACAATTACTGCAAATAAACCTCCTCGGACGTAAGCCGAGAGCTCCTTTTCTATTATTTCTCTTTTCTTTTCTTTTTTTTTGTTACAAAAAGAAGATCCCCCTCTATTGTTCTAAGTTCCCCCTTAAATACTTCTCTTTCTGATACTTTGTCCACGTGTTGTTCTCACCCCCCTTCCCCCTAGATATTTCTCTCCTTAGTGCCTCTAGATAATGGCCAGAAGTTTCCTTTCCACTGTTCAGGGGTCACTTCCCCATTAATGCGGCTAGGGAGGTAGGTACAGAGTCTTTAATGTGGAGGTGGTAGCCTTTATCTTTAGTATTTCTCAAATATCGGTGCTTCTAGGACATTCAAGGGTTCACCCCTTTTAACCATTGGTCTTCACCGAGTCGACCCTTAACCTTTATAATGAAGTCCTGGGTCCTCCTATATCCATCCGAGGAGAAAATCACCCTCGGATCCTCGGCGTATGGGCCGACCCGTAGTACTAACAAACTCTTAACCCAGGAGCAGGTCGGCCTTCCTTAGCATGGCCCACAGGCCCATATACCCACTGGGGTCTTTTTACTCCCTACACGATACATGAAAATTCAGTGGAAAATTTCATACATTAGATGTACAGAAAGTCCAAATTTGTGGAAGAATTCGACTTCGTTGAATGTACGATATCGTGAAAATTCAACAGAAAATTATGTAGATTAGATGTACCAAAAACATAGACTTGTGGAAAAATTCAAATTCGTTGAATGTACTATTTTATGAAAATTCAATGGGAAGTTGTGTTGATTAGTTGTACAAAAAATTCCAAATTCACGTAAAAATTCGAATTCATTAAATTCACGATATCATGAAAATTCAATGGAAAACTGTGTACATTGGATGGACAAAAGTTCAGATTCATTGAAAAATTCAAATTAGTTGAATGTACGATATTTTGAAAGTTCAAAGCAAATATGTGTACATATTAGATGGACAGAAATTACAAATTCATAGAAAAATTTAAATTCGTTGATTCTGAAAATTCAACGAAAAACTTTGTACATTAGATGACAGAAAGTCCGGATTCATGAAAAAAAATAAATTCATTGAATGTATGATATTGTTAAATGTCAATAAAAATTTAAGTACATTAGGTAGACAAATAGTCCGAATACGTGGAAAAATTTGAATTCGTTAAATGTACAATATCTTAAAAATCAAGGAAAAATTTTGAACATTAGATGGACAGATAGTCCGACCACGTAGGAAAAATTGAAATCATTAAAGGTACCATATCCTGAAAATTCAATAGAAAATTTTGTGCATTATATGTATAGAAAATTTAGATTCATTGAAAATTTTGAATTCGTTGAATTCGGTGAATGTACTATTTCATAAAAATTAAATGGGAAATTGTGTTGCTTAGATGTATAGAAAAGTCCAAATTCGTGGAAAATTTGGAATTAGTTAAATGTACGATATCGTGAAAATTCAATGGAAAATTGTGTAAATTAAATGTACAGAAAGTCTAAATTCGATGAAAAAAAAATCAAATTCATTGATAGTACAAAATCATCAATATTCAATGGAAAATTGAGTAAATTAGATGAACAAATAGTTTGAATACGTGGAAAAATTTGAATTCGTTAAATGTACAATATCGTGAAAATTCAATGGAAATTTGGGTACAATAAATGTACAAAAAGTCCAAATTCATGGATGAATTCGAATTCCATAAATGTACAATATCTTAAAAATTCAATGGAAAATTGTGTACATTAAGTGTATAAAAAAGTCTGAATTTGTTGAAAAAATCAAATTCGTTGAATGTACAAATTAACAAAATTCAATGCAAATTTGAGTAAATTAGATGGACAGATAGTCTGAATACATGGAAAAGTTTGAATTCGTTAAATGTACGATATCGTGAAAATTCAAAGGAAAACTGTTTACATTAGATGGACAGAAAGTCTGGATTCATAGAATAATTCAAATTTGATGAAAATACAATATCATGAAAATTCAATGGGAAATTGTGTACATTAAGAGTACAAAAGGTTCGTATTTGTTCAAAATTTTGAATTTGTTAAATGTACGATATCATGAAAATTTAGAGGAAAATTGTGTACATTAAATGTACAGAATATCCAAATTTGTTGAAAAAATCGAATTCTCTGAAATCATCAGTATTCATTGGAAAATTGAGTACATTAAATGGACAAACAGTCTGAATATGTGGAAAATTTTGAATTCGTTCAATGTACGATATCATGAAAATTCAATGGAAATTTGTGTACATTTGATGTACAGAAAGTCCAAATTTGTGAAAGAATTTGAATCCGTTAAATGTACGATATCGTGAAAATTTAGTGGAAAATTGTGTACATCAAATGTTTAGAAAGTCTGATGCCGTTGAAAAAATCAAATTCGTTACTTGTACAAAATCATCAAAATTCATTGGAAAATTGAGTACATTAGATGGATAGAAGGTCCAAATACATGGAAAAATTCAAATTCGTTAAATATATAATATCATGAAAATTAAATAGAAAATTGTGTACATAAGATGTACAGAAAGCCCAAATTCGTTGAAGAATTCCAATGTCTTGAATGTAAGATATCGTGAAAAATCAATGGAAAATTGTGTACTTTATATGTAGCAAAAGTTGAAATTTGTGGAAAAATTCGAATTCGTTAAATGTAAGAAATTGTCAAAATTCAAAGGAAAAATGTGTACATTAGATGCACAAATAGTTCAAATACGCAGAAAAATTTGAATTCGTTAATTGTACAATATCATGAAAATTTAGTGGAAAATTGTGTACGTTGGATGTATAGATAGTCCAGATTCGTAGAAAAATACAAATTCATTAAACGTATGATACTATGAAAATTCAATGGAAAATTTCGTACATTAGATATATAGAAAGTACGGACTCATGAAACAAAATTAAACTCGTTAAGTGTACGATATCGTTAAAATTCAATGAAAAATTGAGTACAGTAGATGAATAGATAGTTCGACTGCATGAAAAATTTTGAATTCAATAAATGCACAATAATGTGAAAAGTCAATGGGAAACAGTGGATATTAAATGTACAAAATGTTCGGATTTTTGGAAAAATACAAATTCGTTGAATTTACGATATCGTGAAAACTCAGTAGAAAACTACGTACAATAGATGGACAGAAAGTCCGTATTCGTAGAAAAATTCATATTCGTTAAATGTACTATATCGTGGAAATTCAATGGAAAACTGTGTACGTTAGACGTACAAAAAGTTCATATTTGCTCAAAAATTTGAATTAATTAAATGTATGATATCGTGAAAATTTAGAGGAAAATTGTGTACATCAGATGGACAGAAAGTCCGGATTTGTTGAAAAATTCAAATTTGATGAATGTACCATATCGTGAAAATTCAATGGAAAACTATGTACATTAGATGTAAAAAAAGTTCATATTCGTTCAAAAATTTGAATTCGTTAAATGTAAGATATCGTGAAAATTCAAAGGAAAACTGTGTACAGTAAATGTACACAAAGTCCAAATACATGGAAAAAATCAAATTCGTTGAAATTACGAAATCATCAATAGTCATTGGAAATTTGAGTACCTTAAATGGACAGATAGTTCGAATTCGTTGGAAAAATCAAATTCCTTGGCTGTACTAAAACATTAATATTCAAGGGAATACTGAGTACATTAAACAGGCATACAGTCCAAATTTGAATTCATTAAATATACGATATCGTGAAAATTCGATGAAAATTTATGTACATTTAATGTACAAAAAGTCCAAATTCGTGGAAGAATTCAAATTCATTAACTGTACGACATCATGAAAATTTAGTGGAAAATTGTGTACATTAAATTCATAAAAAGTCTAATGTCTTTGAAAAAATCAAATTCATTAAATGTACGAAACCATCAAAATTCATTGGAAAATTGAGTACATTAACGCTATGTTTGTTTCGAAGTAAAATATTTTACTGAAAACATTTTCATTTTACTGTGTTTGTTTTCTACGTGAAAAATGAAACAAATTTCCTACTCTCACAACCCATCTAATCCAAGCAACCACCACTAGATCAGTAAAAACCAACCCACCACCAGTAAATGAATCACTGGGGAATAGGTACGCTCTAATTACTTTCAATTTGTAAAAAAATTCACCAAAACATCAGGCATAATAAAGATGACATAATAACCACTAGTAATTGGTCAGTACATCAACTTGGTACTTCCTCAAATTTTAAAATTAAGTGGATTGTCTCACACTTCTTCATTGTCACTTGCAGATGGTCTACAATTGCGTATCAACTGCCAGGAAGAACAAATAATGAGATAAAAAAACCATTGGCACACCAACCTCAAAAAACGCTTGAAACAGAACTCAATAGCACAAGAAGAAAACCACCCAAACCACCACCGTAGTGACTTGAACCCAACACCTGACCACTTATATCCAACTATTAGAGAGGAAAAATATAAAAAAAGATGGCCAACCACCCACTGCAACCCACAATAGAGTCACCACCACAATCCATTTCAGCTACCCACCAAAACCCATAACTCAACTACCACCAAGACTCACAAAACATCCCAGCCATCCACCACAACCCACAAACCCAGCCACCCATGACCCATAAACCAGCCAAAAACCCAAATCGGTAAAGCCACACAGCAATAAAGGGGAAAAAAAAAAACCAAAACTGAGATTAAAAGAATGAATCAACGACGGTGGAGGTGGTCAAGACACAGTGGGGCCGACAACTATGGAGGATAACGGAAAGAAAAAAGAAAAGAGAAAAAGATAGAAAAAAAAAACTCAAGGAAGTAAACCAGTGGGTGGTACTGAAAGCGGTGGAGAAGCAGTCGGTGATAAGTGGCGCCGATGAGTGGATCGGGGGCCGATGAATGAATCAGTGGAGGTCTAGTTTGTGGAAGGGAAACTTTGATGTTGAGAAAGCACAGTGTCGAGAGAGCAGGGAGAGATGATTGAGTGACTTTTGTAAAATATTTTACACTTGTTTTAAGTGTAAAATATTTTGCAGTTGGTTGGCCTGATTTTCCATTTTGATTGGAAAATATTTTACAGTCAACCATATCTTACATCAAAACAAACACAGTAAAAAGTGTAAAATATTTTCAAGAAAATATTTTACCTCAGAACAAACAGAGCGTAAATGGATTGAGGGTCCAAATACATGGAAAATTTTGATTTCGTTGAATATACGATATCATGAAAATTAAATGGAAAATTGTGCACATTAGATGTACAGAAATCCCAAATTCGTGGAAAAATTCCAATGTCTTGACTGTCCGATATTGTGAAAAATCAACGGCAAATTGTGTGCATTATATGTACAAAAAGTTCGGATTCGGGGCAAAATTCGAATTCGTTGAATGTATGAAATTGTCAAAATTCAAAGGAAAATTGACTAGATTAGATGCAAAAATAGTTCAAATATGGAGAAAATTTTGAATTTGTTGAATGTATGAAATCATGAAAATTCAATGGAAAATTGTGTACGTTAGATGAACAAATAGTCCAGATTTGTAGAAAAATACAAATTCGTTGAACGTACAACGCTGTGCAAATTCAATGGAAAATTTTGTACATTAGATATACCGAAAGTAAGGATTCATGAAGGAGAATTGAATTCGTTGAGTGTATGATATTGTTAAAATGCAATGAAAAATTGAGTACAATAAATGGACAGATAGTTCGACCACAAGGAAAATTTGAATTTGGTAAATGTACAATAATGTGAAAATTCAGTGGAAAATAGAGTACATTAAATGTATAAAAACTTTGGATTATAGGAAATATACGAATTCAAAGAATCAACGATATCGTGAAAATTCAGAGGAAAACTGTGTACAATAAATGGATAGAAAGTTCGGATTCATAACAAAATTCAAATACATTAAATGCACAATATCGTGAAAATTAATTGGAAAACTGTGTATGTTAGAAAGTTCATATTTGTTCAAAAATTCGAATTGATTAAATGAACGATAACGTGAAAATTCAGAGAAAAATTGTGTACATTAAATGTACAGAAAGTTTGAATTCAATGATTATACGAAATCATCAACATTCATTGGAAAATTGACTAAATTAGATGGATAAATAATCCAAGTGCGTGGAAAATTTCAAGTTCGTTAATTGTAAGATATCGTGAAAATTCAAAGGATATTTGTGTACAATAAATGTACAAAAAACCCAAATTCCTGGAAGAATTCAAATTCGATAAATGTTTGATATCGAAAAAATTCAATGGAAAATTGTGTACATTAAATATATAAAAAGTCGAAATTCGTTAAAAAAATTAAATTCATTGAACGTACGAAATCATCAAAATTCAATGCAAATTTGAGTAAATTAGATGAACAAATTGTCCAAATACATGGAAAAATTCAACCTCGTCAAATGTACGATATCATGGAAATTCAAAGGAAAGTTGTGTACATTAGATGGATAGAAAGTCCGGATTCGTTGAAAAATTCAAATTTAATGAAGGTACCATATCGTTAAAATTCAATGCAAAACTATGTACATTAGATGTACAAAAAGTTCGTATTCATTCAAAAATTCGAATTTTAAGTCCGAATACATGGAAAAAATCAAATCCGTTGAAAGTACGAAATAGTCAATATTCATTGGAAAATTGAGTGCATTAAATGGACAGATAGTCCAAATATTATGAAAATTTTGAATTGATTAAATGTACAATATCATGAAAATTAAATGGAAATTTGTGTACATTTAATGTATAGAAATTCCAAATTCAAGGAATAATTTGAATTCATTAAATGTATGATATCGTGAAAATTTGGTGGAAAATTGTGTACATTAAATGTATAGAAAGTCTGAATTCGTTGATGTCATCAAAGTTCAATGGAAAATTAAGTACATTTGATGGACAGATGGTCCGAATACATTGAAAATTTTGTATTCATTAAATGTACGATATCGTGAAAAATCAACAGAAATTTGTGTACATTATATGTACAGAAAGTTCGGATTCGTGGAAAAATTTTAATTCATTGAATGTATGAAATCGTCAAAATTCAAAGGAAAATTGAGTAAATGATATCAAAAAATTCAATGGAAAATTGTGTACGTTGGATGGATATATAGTCCAAATTCGTAGAAAAATACAAATTCTTAGAATGTACGATACTATGCAAATTCAATGGAAAATCTTGTACATTAGATATACAAAAAGTACGGATTCATGAAAGAAAATTGAATTCGTTGAGTGTACGATATCGTTAAAATTCAATGAAACATTGTATGATAACGTTGAGTGTACTATAATGTGAAAAGTCAATGGAAAATAGTGTACATTAAATGTACAAAATTTTCGAATTCTTGGAAAATATGAATTCGTTGAATCTACAATATCATGAAAATTCAGTGGAAAACTTTGCACAAAAAATGGGCAGAAGGTCCAAATTCGTAGAAAAAATCGAATTCGTTAAATGTACTATATTGTGAAAAGATAAAGGAAAATTGTGAACGTTAGGTGTACAAAAAGTTCATATTCATTAAAAAAATTAAAATTCGTTAAATGTATGATATTATGAAAATTCAGAGGAAATTGTGTACATTAAATGTACAGAAAGTTCAAATTCGTTGAAAAAATCAAATACATTAACTGTATGAAACCAACAATATTCAACGGAAAGTCGAGTACATTAAATGGACAAGCATACCAAATATGTAGAAAAATTTGAATTCGTTGAATGTACAATATCACGAAAATTCAATGAAAATTTGTGTACATTTAATGTACAGAAAGTCCAAATTTGTGGAAGAATTTGAATTCGTTACGATATCGTGACAATTTAGTGGAAAATTGTCTACATTAAGTGCATAGAAATTCTGACGTCATTGGAAAAAACAAATTCGCTAAGTGTACGAAATCTTCAAAATTCAGTGGAAAATTGAGTACATTATATGGACAGATGCTCCGAATACATGGAAAAAATTGAATTCGTTAAATATATGATATTGTGAAAATTAAATGGAAAATTGTGTACATTAGATTTGCAAAAAGCCCAAATTCGTGGAAGAATTCCAATGTCTTGAATGTACAATATCGTGAAAAATCAACGAAAATTTGTGTTATATGTACAGAAAGTTCGGATTCCTAGAATATACAAAATTGTCAAAATTCAAAAGAAAATTGAATAGATTAGATGCACAAATAGTTTAAATACGTGGAAAAAATTGAATTTGTTGAATGTACTATATCATGAAGATTCAATAGAAAATTGTGTACATTGGATGGACAGATAGTCCAAATGTGTAGAAAAATACAAATTCGTTGAACGTACGATACTGTGCAAATTCAATGGAAAATTCTATACAACAGATATATGAAAAGTACAAATTCATGAAAGAAAATTGAATTTGTTGAGTGTACGATATCGTTAAAATTCAAAGAAAAATTGACTACAATAGATGGACAGATAGTCTGACTACATGCGAAAATTCGAATTCAATAAAGGTACGATAACGTGAAAAGTCAATGGAAAACAGTGTACATTAAATGTAAAAAAAATTCGAATTCGTTGAATCTACGATAACGTGAAAATTCAGTGGAAAACTATGTACAATAGATGGATAGAAAGTTTGGATTCGTAAAAAAATTCAAATTCGTTAAATGTTCTATATTGTGAAAATAAAAAGGAAAACTGTGTACGTTAGATGTACAAAAAGTTCGTATTCATTAAAAACTTAAAATTTGTTAAATGTATAATATTGTGAAAATTAAGAGGAAATTGTGTACATTAAATGTACAAAAAGTCTGAATTCGTTGAAAAAATCAAATTCAATGGAAAATTGAGTACATTAGATGGATAGACAGTCTGAATACGTGGAAAAATTTGAATTCGTTAAATGTACGATATTGTGAAAATTCAATGAAAATTTGTGTACATTAAATGACCAAAAAGACCAACTTTTTCGAAGGATTCAAATTCGTTAAAAGTACAATATCGTGAAAATTCAGTGGAACATTGTGTACATTAAACATATAAAAAGTCTGAATTTGCTGAAAATATCAAATTTGTTGAATGTACGAAATCATCAAAGTTCAATGGGAAATTAAGTACATTAGATGGAAAAATTGTCCAAATACACCGAAAATTTTGAATTCGTTAAATGTACGATATCGTGATAATTCGATGGAAAACTATGTACAATAGACCAACAGAAAGTCTGGTTTCGTAGAAAAATTTAAATTTGACAAATGTACGATATCGTGAAAATTCAGTGGAAAATTGCGTACATTAAAAGTATAGAAAGTCTGAATTCGTTGAAAAAATCAAATTTGTGGAATGTACGAATTCATCAACAATCAATAGAAAATTAAATACATCAAACGGACAGATGGTCCGAAAACATGGAGAAATTTGAATTCATTAAATGTACAATACCGTAAAAATTTAATGGAAAATTGTGTACATTAAATGTACAAAAAGTCCATATTTGAGGAAAGTTCGTATCCGTTAAACGTACGATAGTGAAAATTTTATGGAAAATTGTGTCCATAAGATGTACAGAAAGTCCCGATTTGATGAAAAATTTGAATTCATTGAATGTATGATATCATGAAAATTCAATAGCAAATTGTGTACATTGAATGGACAAATTTTCAAGATTCATAGATAAATACAAATTTGTTGAAAGTATGATATTGTGCACATTCAATGGAAAATTGTGTACACTAGATATACAGAAATTATTGATTCATTAAAGAAAATTGAATTCGTTGAATGTACGTTATCATTAAAATTCAATGAAAATTCAGTACATTAGTAGGACAGATAGTCCAACTACATGGAAAAATTCAAATTCGTTAAATGTACGATAACGTGAGAAGTCAACGAAAACAGTGTACAATAAAAGTACAAAAAGTTCGAATTCTTGGAAAAATACGAATTCTTTGAATCTACGATATCATGAAAATTCAGTGGAAAACAGTGTTCAGCAGATGGACAGAAAGTCCGAATTCTAGAAGAATTCAAATTCGTTGAATGTACGATATCATGAAAATTCAATGAAAAATTATGAGCGTTGGACGTACAAAAAGTTCTTATTCGTTCAAAAATTTGAATTCAATAAATGTACGATATCAGGAAAATTCACTGAAAATTTGTGGACATTAAGTGTACAAAAAGTCCGAATTCATTGAAAAAATCAAATTCGTTGAATCTACAAAATCATCAATATTCAATGGAAAATTGGGTACATTAGAAGGACAAAATATCCGAATACATGGAAAAATTTGAATTCGCTAAATGTATGATACCATTAAAATTCAATGAAAATTTGTGTACATTAAATGTACAGAAAGTCCAAATTCGTGGAAGAATTCGAATTCATTAAATGTACGCTAATGTGAAAATTCAATAGAAAGTTGTCGTATTGAAAGCCTAAACTCACTATAAAAAAAATCAAATTCATTGAATTCATTGGATGGACGATATCATAAAAATTCAATGGATTTGAGTAAATTAGATAGACAGATGGTCTGAATACAAGGAAAAAAATCAAATTCATTAAATGTACAATATCGTAAATATTCAATGGAAAACAGTGTAAATTAGAAGGACCGAAAGTCCGGATTTGTGGAAAATTTTAAATTTGATGAACGTACAATACCGTGAAAATTTAATGGAAAACTGTGTACCATAGATGTTCAAAAAGTTCGTATTCGTTCAAAAATTTGAATTCATTAAATGTAAAATATCGTGAAAATTCAACGGAAAATTTTGTACAATAAATGTACAAAAAGTTCAAATTCAATGGAAAATCAAATTCGTTGAATGTACGAAATCATCAATATTCAATGGAAAATTGAGCCTATTAGATAGACAGACTATCCGAATATGTGAAAATTTGAATTCATCAAATTGACAATATCGTGAAAATTCAATGGAAATTTGTGCACATTAAATGTATAGAAAGACGAAATTCGTGGAAAAATTCGAAATAGATAAATGTACGTTATCATGAAAATTCAAGAAAAAATTGTGTACATTAAATGTAAGGAAAGTTTGAACTCATTGAAAAAATAAAATTCATTGACTGTATGAAATTCATCAAAATTCAATGGACATTTGAGTAAATTAGATGGACAGATAGTCTGAATACATGGAAAAATTCGAACTCGTTAAACGTACGATACTGTGAAAATTCATTGGAAAATTGTGTACATTAGATATATAGAAGGTCCAAATTCGTGTAGGAATTCCAATTTGTTAAATTTACGATATCATGAAAATCAACAAAAAATTGTATACATTATATGTACAGAAAGTTCGGATTTGTGGAAAAATTCGAATTCATTGAATATGCAATACCGTGAAAATTTAATGGAAAATTGTGTACTTTAGCTATACAAAAGGTTCATATTTGAAGAAAAATTCATATTTGTAGAATGTACGATAGTGAAAATACAATGGAAAATTGTGTACATTAAATCTACAAAAAGTTCAGATTTAAGGGAAAATTTGAATTTGTTGAACAAATGATATTGTGCAAAGTCAATGTAAAATTTTGTACATTAGATATACAAAAAGTATGAATTCATGAAAGAAAATTGAATTCGATGAATGTACAATATCATTAAAATTCAATGAAAAATTAAGTACAATAGATGGACAAATAGTCTAACAACATGGAAAAATTCGAATTCGATAAATGTACGATAACGTGAAAAGTCAATGGAAAATAGCGTACATTAAATATTTAGAAAGTTCGGATTCTTGGTAAAATATGAATTTGTTGAATCTATGATATCGTGAAAATTCAGAAGAAAACTGTGTACAATAGATGGACAGAGACTTCGAATTCGTAAAAAAATTCAAACTCATTGAATGTACGATATCGTGAAAATTCGATGGAAAACTATGAACGTCAAATGTACAAAAAGTTCGAATTCGTTTCAAAATTCAAATTCGTTAAATGTACGATATTGGGTAACTTCTGTTGAAAATCGTGTACATTAAATGTACAGAATGTCCAAATTCGTTGAATGGATGAAATCATCAATAATCAAGGGAAAATTGAGTACATTAGATGGACAGATAGTTTGAATACTTGGAAAATTTGAATTCGTTAAATGTATGATATCGTGAAAATTCAATGGAAATTTGTGTCCATTAAATGTACAGAAAGTCCAAATTCGTGGTAGAATTGAAATTCGTTAAATGTACACTATTGTGAAAATTCAATAGAAAATTGTGTACATTAAATGTATAGAAAGTCTGAACTCATTGAAAAAATCAAATTAGTTCAATGTAGGAAATCATCAAAATTAAATGGAAATTTGAGTAAATTAGATGGACCGATAGTTCGAATACATAGAAAAATTCTAACTCGTTAAATGTATGATATTGTGAAAATTCAATGGAAAATTATGTACATTTGATGTACAGAAAGTCCAAATTCGTGGAAAAATTCGAATTCGTTAAATGTACACTCGTGAAAATTCAGTAGAAGATTGTGTACGTTAAATGTATAGAAAGTCTGAACTCATTGAAAAAATCAAATTCGTTGAATGAACGAAATCATCAAAATTCAATGGAAATTTGAGTAAATTAGATGGACAGATAGTCCAAATACATGGAAAAATTCGAACTCGTTGACTATACGATATCATGAAAATTCAATGGAAATTTGTGAACATTAAATGTACATAGAGACTAAATTCGTGGAAGAATTTGAATTTGTTAAACATACACTCTCGTGAAAATTTAGTAGAAAATTGTGAACATTAAATGTATAGAAAGTTTGAACTCATTGAAAAATATCAAATTCATTGAATGTAAGAAATCATCAAAATTCAATGGAAATTTGAGTAAATTATATGGACAAGTAGTCTAAATACATGGAAAAAATCGAATTTGTTAAATGTTCAATATTGTGAAAATTCAATGGAAATTTGGGAACATTAAACGTACATAAAGTCCAAATTTGCAAAAGAATTCGAATTCATTAAATGTACGCTCTCATGAAAATTCAATTGAAAATTGTGTACATTAAATGTATAGAAAGTCTGAACTCATTGAAAAAAATCAAATTCGTTGAATGTACAAAATCATCAAAATTCAATGGAAATTTGAGTAAATTAGATGGACCAATAGTCTGAATACATAGAAAAAATCGAATTCGTTAAATGTACAATATCATGAAAATTCAATGAAAAACAGCGTATAGTAGAAGGATAGAAAGTCCGAATTCGTAGAAAAATTCAAATTTGATGAACGTACAATATCGTGAAAATTCAATTAGAAAACTGTGTACCTTAGATGTACAAAAAGTTAATATTCGTTCAAAAATTCAAATTCATTAAATGTACAATATCATGAAAATTCAGTAGAAAATTGTGTACAACAAATTCAAATTAAATTCGTTGAATGTACAAAATCATCAATATTCAATGGAAAATTGAGTAAATTAGTTAGAAAGACTGCCCAAATACGTGAAAATTTGAATTTGTTAAATGTAAGATATCGAGAAAATTCAATGGAAATTTGTGTACCTTAAATGTACAAAAAGTTGAAGTTCGTAGAAAATTTTAAATTTGTTAAATGTATGCTATCGTGAAAATTCAATAGATTATTGTGTACATTACATGTATAGAAAGTCTGAACTCCTTGAAAAAATCAAATTCGTTCAACGTACGAAATCATCAAAATTCAATGGAAATTTGAGTAAATTAGATGGACAGATAGTCAGAATACATGAAAAAATCCAAACTCGTAAAATGTACAATATTGTGAAAATTCAATGTAAAATATGTACATTTGATGTACAAAAAGTCCAAATTCGTGGAAAAATTCGAATTCGTTAAATGTAGGCTCCCATGAAATTTCAGTAGAAAATTGTGTACATTAAATTTATAGAACGTCTAAACACATTGAAAATATCAAATTTGTTGAATGTACAAAAGCATCAAAATTCAATTGAAATTTGAGTAAATTAGATGGATAAATCGTCCGAATACATGGAAAAATTCAAACTCGTTGAATGTAAGATATCGTGAAAATTCAAAGGAAATTTGTGAACATTAAATGTACATATAGTCCCAATTCGTGCAACAATCCGAATTCGTTAAATGTAAGCTCCCGTAAAAATTCAATAGAAAATTGTGTACATTAAATGTATAGAAAGTCTAAACTCATTGAGAAAAATCAAATTCGTTGAATGTATGAAATCATCAAAATTCAATGGAAATTCAAGTAAATTAGATGGACAAATAGTCCGAATACATGGAAACAATTGAATTCATTAAATGTACAATATCATGAAAATTCAATGAAAAACAGCGTATATTAGAAGGATAGAAAGTCTGAATTCGTAGAAACATTCAAATTTAATGAACGAACGATACTGTGAAAATTCAATTAGAAAAGTGTGTATCTTAGATGTACAAAAAGCTTGTATTTGTTCAAAAATTTGAATCCATTAAATGTACAATATCATGAAAATTCAATGGAAATTTGTGTACAATAAATGTACAAAAAGTCTGAATTAGTTGGAAAAATCAAATTCGTTGAATGTACGATATCATCAATATTCAATGGAATATTGAGTACATTAGATTGACAGACTTTCCGAATACGTGAAGATTTGAATTCATTAAATGTACGATATTGTGAAAATTCAATGGAAATTTGTGAACATTAAATGTACAGAAAGTTGAAATTCGTGGAAAAATTCGATTTTTTCAAATGTACGCTATCGTGAAAATTCAGAAGAAAAATGTGTACAATAAATGTATAGAAAGTCTAAACTCATTGAAAAAATCAAATTCGTTAAATGTACGAAATCATCAAAATTCAATGGAAATTTGAGTAAATTAGATGGACAGATAGTCTGAATACATGGAAAAATTAGAACTCGTTAAATGTACGATACTGTGAAAATTCAATAGAAAATTGTGTACATTAGATATGCAGAAGGTCCAAATTCGTGTAGGAATTCCAATTTGTCGAATGTAGGATATCGTTAAAATCAACAAAAAACTGTGTACATTATATATACTGAAAGTTCGGATTCGTAGAAAAATTTGAATTCGTTGAATATATGATACTGTGAAAATTTAATGAAAATTTTGTACAATAGCTATACAAAAAGTTCATATTTGAAGAAAAAATCGTATTTGTAGAATGTACGATAGTGAAAATTAAATGAAAAATTAAGTACAGTAGATGGACAGATAGTCGAACAGTATGGAAAAATTTGAATTCAATAAATGTACGATAACGTGAAAAGTCAATGGAAAACAGTGTACATTAAATATTCAAAAAGTTCGGATTCTTGGAAAAATACAAATTTGTTGAATCTATGAAATCGTGAAAATTGAGTAGAACATTGTGTACAATAGATGGATAGAGAGTCTGGATTCATAGAAAAATTCAAAATCGTTGAATGTACGATATCGTGAAAATTCAATGGAAAATTGTGAACATTAGATGTACAAAAAGTTCGAATTCGTTTCAAAATTCAAATTTGTTAAATGTACGAAACTGGGAAAATTCTGTTGAAAATTGTGTACAAAAAGTCCGAATTCGTTGGAAAAATCAAATTCGTGGAATGTACAAAATCATCAATATTCAATGGAAAATTGAGTACATTAAATAGACAGACTGTCTGAATACGTGAAAATTAGAATTCGTTAAATGTACGATATCATGAAAATTCAATGGAAATTTGTGTACATTCAATGTACAAAAAGTCAAAATTCTTGGAAAAAATCGTATTCTTTAAATGTACACTATCATGAAAATTCAGTAGAAAATTGTGTACATTAAATGTATAGAAAGTCTGACCTCATTGAAAAAAGCAAATTCATTGAATGTACAAAATCATCAAAATTCAATGGAAATTTGAATAAATTAGATGGACAGATAGTCCGAATACATGGAAAAATTCGAACTCGTTAAATGTATGATACAATGAAAATTCAATGGAAAATTATGTACATTAGATATACAAGTCCAAATTCCTCTAAGAATTCCAATTTGTTGAATGTACGATATCGTGAAAATCAACGAAAAATTGTGTACATTATATGTACAGAAAGTTTGGATTCGTGGAAATATTCGAATTCGTTGTATATGTGATACTATGAAAATTTAATGGAAAATTGTGTACATTAGCTATACAAAAAGTTCATATTTGAAGAAAAATTTGTATTTATTGAATGCACGATAGTGAAAATTCAATGAAAAATTGTGTACATTAGATCTACAAAAAGTCTAGATTTAAGGGAAAATTCAAATTCGTTGAACAAACAATATTGTGCAAAGTCAATGGAAAGTTTTGTACATTAGATATACAAAAAGTACGAATTCATGAAAGAAAATTGAATTCGCTGAATGTACGATATTGTAAAAATTCAATGAAAAATTAAGTACAGTAGATAGATAGATAGTCTGACAGCATGGAAAAATTCGAATGCGATAAATGTACGATAAAGTGAAAAGTCAATGGAAAATAGCATACATTAAATATTCAAAAAGTTCGTATTCTTGGTAAAATACGAATTTGTTGAATCTATAATATCGTGAAAATTCAGTAGAAAACTGTGTACAATAGATGGACAGAGTCCGGATTTGTGGAAAAATTCAAACTCCTTGAATGTACGATATCGTGGAAATTCGATGGAAAATTGTGAACGTTAGATGTACAAAAAGTTCCAATTTGTTTCAAAATTCAAATTCGTTAAATGTACGAAATTGGGAAAATTTTGTTGAAAATTATGCACATTAAATGTACAGAAAGTCCAAATTCGTTGAATGGACAAAATCATCAATATTCAATGGAAAATTGAGTACATTAAATGGATAGATAGTTTGAATATGTGGAAAATTTGAATTCGTTAAGAGTACGATATCGTGAAAAATTAATGGAAATTTGTGTACCTTAAATGTACAGTAAGTCCAAATTTGTGGAAGAATTGAAATTCATGAAATGTACGCCCTCGTGAAAATTCAATAAAAAATTGTGTATATTAAATGTATAGTAAGTTTGAACTCATTGAAAAAATAAAACTCGTTAAATGTACGATATTGTGAAAATTCAATGGAAAATTATGTACATTTGATGTACAGTAAGTCCAAATTCTTGAAAAAATTTGAATTCGTTAAATGTACGCTCTTGTGAAAATTCAGTAGAAAATAGTGTACATTAAATGTATAGAAATATCGTAAAAACTCAATGGAAATTTGTGAACATTAAATGTACATAAATTCATTAAATGTACGCTCTCGTGAAAATTCAGTAGAAAATTGTGTACATTAAATGTATAGAAAGTCTGAACTCATTGAAAAAAATCAAATTTGTTGAATGTACAAAATCATCAAAATTCAATGGAAATATGAGTAAATTAGATGGACAAATAGTCTGAATATGTGAAAAAAATTGAATTTGTTAAATGTACAATATCATGAAAATTCAATGGAAACTTGTGAATGTTAAATGTACATAAAGTCCAAATTCGTGGAAGAATTCGAATTCGTTAAATGTATGCTCTTGTGAAAATTCAATAGAAAATTGTGTGCATTAAATCTATAAAAAGTCTAAACTCATTGAAAAAAAAATCAAAGTTGTTGAATGTACGAAGTCATCAAAATTCAATAGAAATTTGGGTAAATTAGATGGACAATAGTCCAAATACATGGAAAAAATCGAATTTGTTAAATGTACGATATCATGAAAACTAAATGAAAAACAATGTATATTAGAAAGATAGAAAGTCCAAATTCGTAGAAAAATTCAAATTTGATGAACGTATGATATCGAGAAAATTCAATTAGAAAACTGTACCTTAGATGTACAAAAAGTTCGTATTCGTTCAAAAATTCAAATTCATTAAATGTACGATATCGTAAAAATTCAGTGGAAATTTGTGTACAATAAATGTACAAAAAGTTCGAATTCGTTGGAAAAATCCAACTTGTTGAATGTATGAAATCATCAATATTCAATGGAAAATTAAGTACATTAGATAGATAGACTATCCGAATACATGAAAATTTGAATTCGTTAAATGTACGATATCATGAAAATTCAATTGAAATTTGGGTACATTAAATGTACAAAAAGTCGAAATTCGTGGGAAAATTCAAATTCGTTAAATGTATGCTATCGTGAAAATTCAGTAGAAATTGTGTACATTAAATGTATAGGAAATCTAAACTCACTGAAAATAGCAATTCATTGAATGTACGAAATCATCAAAATTCAATGGAAATTCAAGTAAATTAGAAGGACAGATACTCCAAATACATGGAAAAATTCGAACTCGTTAAATGTACAATAATATGAAAATTCAATGGAAAATTGTGTACATTAGATATACTGAAGGTCCAAATTCGTGTAATAATTCCAATCTATTGAATGTACAATATTGTGAAACTCAACAAAAATTTGTGTACATTGGCTATACAAAAAGTTCATATTTGAAGAAAAATTTGTATTTGTTGAATGTACAATGGTGAAATTTCAATGGAAAATTGTATACATTAGATCTACAGAATTCCAGATTTAAGGGAAAATTTGAATTCATTGAACAAACGATATTGTGCAAAGTCAACGAAAAATTTTGTACATTAGATATATAGAAAGTACGAATTCATAAAAGAAAATTGAATTCGCTGAATGTACAATATCATAAAAATTCAATGAGAAATTAAGTACAGTAGAGGGATAGATAGTCCGTCAACATGGAAAAAATCGAATTCGATAAATGTACGATAACGTGAAAAGTCAATGGAAAACAGCATACATTAAATATTCAAAAAGTTCGGATTCTTGGTAAAATACGAATTTGTTGAATCTATGATATCGTGAAAATTCAGTAGAAAACTGTGTACAATAGATGGACAGAGAGTCCAGATTCGTAGAAAAATTCAAACTCATTGAAGTACGATATTGCGAAAATTCGATGGAAAACTGTGAACGTTAGATGTACAAGAAGTTCAAATTCGTTAAATGTACAATATTGGGAAAACTAGGAGGAAAATTGTGTACATTAAATGTATAGAAAGTCCAAATTCGTTGAAAAAATCAAATTCGTTGAATGGACGAAATCATCAATATTCAATAGAAAATTGAGTACATTTGATGGACAAATGGTTCGAATACGTGGAAAATTTTCATTCATTAAATGTACAAGATCGTGAAAATTCAATAAAAAATTGTGTACATTAAAATTGAGTACATTTGATGGACAAATGGTTCGAATACGTGGAAAATTTTCATTCATTAAATGTACAAGATCGTGAAAATTCAATGAAAAATTGTGTATATTAAATGTATATAAAGTCCAAATTCATGGAAGAATTCGAATTCATTAAATGTAAAATATCGTGAAAATTTAGTGGAAATTGTGTACATTACATGTATAGAAAGTCTAAATTCATTGAAAAGCTCAAATTCATTGAATGTACGAAATCATCAAAATTCAATGGAAAATTTAGTACATTAGATAGACAAATTGTTCAAATATGTGGAAAAATTCAAATTCTTTAAATGTACGATATCGTGAAAATTCAATGAAAAACTGTATATGTTGGATGGACAAAAAGTCCATATTCGTAGAAAAATTCAAATTTGATGAATGTACGATATGGTGATAACTCAGTGGAAAACTGTGTACGTTAGATGCATAAAAGGTTCGTATTCGTTCAAAAATTCAAATTTATTAAATGAACGATATCATGAAAATTCAGTGAAAAATTGTGTACATTAAATGTATAGAAAGTCCGAATTTGTTGAAAAAATCAAATTCATTGAATGTACGAAATCATCTATATTCAATGAAAAATTGAGTACATTAGATGGAAAAATTTGTGCACATTAAATGTGCAGAAAGTCCAAATTTGTGGAAGAAATCTAATTCCTTAAATGTACGAAATCGTAAAAATTCAGTGGAGAATTGTATGCATAAAATGTATAGAAAGTCTAAATTCGTTGAATGTATGAAATCGTCAAAATTCAATAGAAAATTGAGTACATTAGATGGACAAATAGTCCAAATACCTAGAAAAATTCAAATTTCTTAAATGTACGATATCATGATAATTCAATAGAACACTGTGTACATTAGATGGACAAAAAGTCCAGATTCATAAAAATATTCAAATTCAATGAATGTAAGATATCGTGAATTCAATGGAAAATTGTGTACGTTAGATGTACAAAAAGTTCATATTCGTTCAAAAATTCGAATTCGTTAAATGTACGATATCATGAAAATTCAGTGAAAATTTGTGTACATTAAATGTACAGAAGTCCAAATTCATTGAAAAAATTAAATCTGTTGAATGTACGAAATCATCAATATTCAATGGATAATTGAGTACATTAGATGGAAAGAGTCCGAATACGTGGAAAAATTTGAATTCGTTAAATGCACGATATTGTGAAAATTCAATGGAAATTTGTGTACATTAAATGTACAGAAAGTCCAAATTTGTTGAAAAATTCGAATTCGTTAAATGTACAATATCAAAAAAATTCAGTGGAAAATTGTGTACACTAAATGTATAGATAGTTTGAATTCATAAAAAATCAAAAATCAAAAATCAAATTCGTTAAATGTACGAAATCATCAAAATTCAATGGAAAATTAAATACATTAGATGGTCAGAATACATGGAAAAATTTGACTTCATTAAATATACGATATTGTGAAAATTGAATGGAAAATTGTGTACATTAGATGGACAAAAAGTCCAAATTCGTGGAAGAATTCCAATTCGTTGAATGTACGATGTCGAGAAAAATCAACGGAAAATTGTGTACATTATATGTACAGAAAGTCCGAATTCATGGAAAAATTCGAATTCGTTGAATGTACAAAATTGTCAAAATTCAATGGAAAATTGAGTACATTAGATGGACAAATAGTTCAAATTCGCGATAAAATTTGAATTCGTTGAATGTACGATATTGTGAAAATTCAATGAAATTTTATGTATAGTAGATGTACAGAAAGTTTGTATTCGTGAAAAATTCGAATTTGTTGAATATACGATATTGTGAAAATTCACTGGAAAATTGTGTACATTAGATATATAAAAATTCCATATTTGAGGAAAATTTTAAATTCGTTGAATGTACAAAAGTGAAAATTCAATGAAAAATTATGTACATTAGATACACAGAATGTCCAAATTTAAGGAAAAATTTGAATTCGTTGAATGTACATATCATGAAAATTCAATGGAAAATTGTGTACATTAGATAGGTAGATAGTCCAGATTCGTAGAAAAATTCAAATTCGTTGAATGTAAGATACTGTACAAATTCAATGGAAAATTATATACATTAGATATACAGAAATTACGGATTCATGAAAGAAAATTGACTTCGTTGAATGTACGATATCTTTAAAATTCAATGAAAAATTGAGTACAGTAGATGGATAGATAGTCCGACTAGATGAAAAAATTTGAATTCGATAAATGTACGATAATGTGAAAAGTCAATGGAAAACAGTATACATTAAATGTACAAAAACTTTAGATTCTTGGAAAAATACGAATTCATTGAATCTACGATATTGTGAAAATTCAATAGAAAATTGTGTATAATAGTTGGACAGAAAGTCCGGATTTGTAGAAAAATTAAAATTCATTGAATGTATGATGTCGTGAAAATTCAATGGAAAACTGTGTACATTAGATGTGTAACATTGAGATGTGGGGTTTTCTAGGAAACTGAGATTGGAGATTCCTCTGGTTTTAAAGGTTTGTGAGGCAATAGATTTATTTTCATTGTTTTTAGTGTTTGAGATGGACGGATAGGAGTTGCGTAAGAAAATACTTGTGTACTTTTTCTAGGGTTTTGTGGTGGGTCTAGAGAAACAAGTGAGTAACACTAAGATGCGGGGAACTTGGATATTATAATTTCTCTATTAGATAACAAATAAAGAGAGACATTAAGCTTCACATAAATATTTTTATGGTTTTGGGCTTTAAGTGTGTTCCCCATCCAAGTAGGTAGGTGGCTAATGTTTTGGATTGGTCCATATACCCACCCAATGAGAAATCTAATAATACAATAACATTACTACTAGAACACCTAGTCATTTCTATTTTTATTATTTGATTTTTTTTTTTTTGAATTGATAATTTCATTTATATATATTAGTGGTAACCTTGAAATTGTGCGTTGAAATGGGCTTTTACTGAAATATTCTATTCTAATAGACAAAACAAAACGAGTTCTAAAACAGTATTCAGATTTTTGGTTCAACATTTAAAAATTATCTAAAAATTTTGGCATTTGGTTAATTATTGAGCTTATGAACTTGTAAAACCTACCCTAGAGAATGACATGGAAAAGTGCATGAGCATGTGATTATATAAGCTCATAAATCTATCCTAAGAGATGATATGGAAAATGCATGTGCATGTAGACATGTGCAAAAAGCATAAACATGTGAATAATTTATTCTAGAAATAAAGACTAAAAAGCATAGCTAAACATGTGATTGCATGACATTTACTAGAAAAGCAAATTGCATGACAAATTTGATGAAGCTTACCTTACTCCATAGCGTAGCATTTTATTGCAAGCTCTCTCCAAGCATTTCTTTTCTAACGCTAAAAGACACAAGAAACAACAAGAAATTCAATTTTTTAAAATCTATAAAATGTGAAAAAAATGTCATTTGACAAAGAAAATATTATTATTTTAATATAGTTGTGGAGTCCCAAGTGTAATTTTTGTATGAGTTTGATTGCTGATGGGATTAGGTGGACTGAGCTTGTTATTTGGGTTTGAATATATTTAATTTTATTTTGGGTTGGGCTTATCATATGGCTTTTCAAATTGGGCTTTTGTTTGATAGAGTTTGTGTTTTAAGTTGTGAGGTCGGGAAACCATATCACTTATACAAAACCATAAAGATACATGTACACACATAATTACCCATCAAAAAGTAAGCGCAAAACTCCAAATATACGCATCAAACAAGTTACACCGTATTTATCTTAAACAAAGACAAGTAGAACTAAGAATTTAAAGATGATTGAAAAAACTTAGAAAATGTTTAAACTGCTTTCAAACAACTTTCTAATGGTTGAGTAGCCGCTTTGCAATTTTTGAGAAGTTGGAAGGCTTTCTTGCAATTTTAGAAAAAGATTTGAGGACAAAATGGTATTTTAAGAACTTTGGGGGGTCAAAAAACAATTTTGAGAAAGTTCTTGAGTCAAAATAGAAATATAGGAAAGTTTAAGTTCAAAATGCAACTTTTTACAATTTTTGGGAATGTTCTAGGGTTAATTCATAAAATATGGGAAAAGTTTCAGGTCAAAATACAATTTGAAAGTTTTAGGGTCAAAACATAAATATGAGAAAGTTCAAGGTCAAAATGCAATTTTAAGATAGTTTTGAGCTCAAAACATAAATATGAAAAAAATTTAGGTCCAAATGCAAGTTTTGAAAGTTTAAGATAAAATAAATGCAATTTATTGATGGCATTTTAGTTACTAAAAGGAAAAAAAAAAAAAAAAAAAAAAAAAAAAAGTCTTCGCTATTTAGTGTGGGTTTATTTCCAAGGTGTGGAACTTAAAGTGCTTCTTTTTAAAAAGGATTGGGCCTAAAGCTTAACATTGAGGGGCCTACTGGTTGAGCTAAAGCCTAGAGCTCATTGGCAATATAAAAAAATTTCAATTTTTTATGGCCAAAAGTTAAAAGAAACTAATATTTAAGTACAGTATGTCACATAAAAACATACAGCTAGTCTATCCATACAATCAATTGTATAGGAATTTGTATGAAAATATTCTGAAATTGCTCAAATATTACCTGAGTAGGGTCCACTTCCCCTTGGCTGATGTTCAATATTGAACCAGGTTTTTGCTGAAGCGCTCATTTAGAGTTTCCAACAGATATGAACCCATACCTGCACCATTTTAAGTGAGACCACACAAAAAGTACATAAGTAAGGCAGCACTTCAAGCATTCATGCACATGCAACTGTGCAAATGCTACAAATACAAAAGATAAGTAAAAGATACCCATCAATGGGTTAAAATTTAATGATAATAATTGTGCTTGAGGTTCTCATAATTCCATTTTATATTTATCTTTAAACTGCCAAGTGCAATCTGAATTTAGTCCAACACCCAGCACAAAGCATTTTAGTTCATTCTCTAAATTATTATGAATCAGCTCTAATTTCCATTAAAATAATGCCAAAGAGTAAGTGTAAGATTTACTTTAGTTACTCAGCAATGCTGTGAAAGGATAAGTGTTGTCCCCAAATATACAAAATATTTTAAAACCTTGGTTTTATAGGTGAACAGTAAATACAGAGTAGTAAGAACCTGAGCCTGTTCCTCCAGCAATAAAGTGACATAAAACAAAACCCTCAAGACTATCACTTCCATCTACTTCTCTATCAATCATATCCATTATATCCTCTTCAACACCCTTCCCCTGATCATAAATTAACCATATGACCAATATAAAAAGCAAATAAGATATGCTTTAAACAAGCAAGAGAAATCTGAAAAATAATTTAAGCGTTTAAAGTATAAACTGGATTGCACATCATGACCTTTCTTGCAAAAGCCCACAAATAATGAATCTCTGAATGACTGAAGCATGAGTGATTAACAGAAATGGTCACTATTTACACTCAAAAGTATTTATTTAAATCTTGCTGCCCACTAGCTCACATGACAGATTGTGCTTTCCTTTAATTTCAATCCATTACATCAAGTCCTGACACACGTCATCTGCTGTTAAAGGTGGTGGAGAGGGCCAAGAAGATTAAATAGGGTGACTTAACCAGGTTCATAGCATATGTAAATTATGCAAAACTCTAAAAAAGGCACGTGTGTGTGTATGCATGTGTGTGTGTGTGTGTGTGTGTGTGTGTGTATAGTTCAACTGATTCGATTTGATTATTAACCAAAAGAAGAAAACATACATCTTGGGCTTTTAAATAACTTGGCTCAAGGTTTACGACGACAAAAGGGGCATTTATGCATGAGTTGGCTAAAAAGCTTATTTGATGAACAAGTCAAAACAAAGGCTGTCAATCGTTACTTTCTGCTATCCCAATTCATCAATGGATATTGGACTGGCTGAGAAGCTTATCAAATCGGAAGCCCAATTAATAAGTTCAAAAACTAAGAGAACAAGAAAAAAATCCTAAGAAATGTATGCTAAAAAACTATTAGAACTAGTTCAAAAACTTATATTCTAATTAATTTTTACAGCGCAGAGAATCAAATTGGATTATATAGTTGATAATAATCACTGTAGATGCAACCCTCCAAACCGTTTTGTGGGCTCTCCACTAGGCTACTACAAGGCTTAAAAACTACTAATGTTGCTGAAAATATTTATTTATCTCTTCCATAAGTCCATTAGGAATTGGGTTTGCTTATTAAATCCACAAAATGGGTTTCTGCTAAAAATGATTAAGCCCACTTGCATACATACCCTACACCACAAACCAAGATTTACCAACTGGGTTTATAACTATTTCTAACATTCTTACAAAATCAAAAAATGGGGTGGTTAACCAAAGCTTAAAACTACTAATGATGCTGAAAAAGTCAATATTTTTCCCTTCAATTAGGAACTAGATTGTTTATTAAATCTTTTCAGCTAAAAATGATTTAAGTCCACTTGCATACATACCCGGCACCAAAAACCAAGATTTACCAACTGGTTTTTCAACTATTTCTACAATTCTATCAAATTTCAAGGAACGAGTCATCAAAAGAATAAACATAGAGGGAAAGTGAGAGAGGAGCTGAAATTGCATACCTTTCTGAGTGTAGGGATTGGCGGGTTTGTGTTGGAAATAAAGCCAGAGATGCCAAAAGCTTGGGAAAGGAAGATGCCCAAGAAAGCTTCCACATGTAGACAAAACCAGAAACACTGCCAAAAACATGAGACAACAACAGGTGGACAATCATGCATTGATCAAATAAAACCAATACATACTGGAAAAAAAAATCCCAAATTCTCAGCATATAATCCTCCAAAACTAAACCACTCATCAGGGGAAGACTTCAATTTTAAGAAGACAACTTATTTTTGCAAAATGTAAGTTTCAAGCACATTCCACCAAAAATAAATTAGGTTAACTAAAAATTCAATAAATCAACCAAAACCATTACTGCCAACATATTCAAACCAAAACTGCATTAAGGGTGAAAGATCTCAATTGTATGGCTCGTAATGCCATTTGACTTAGAGCTCAGTAGCCAAAACAACATTCATTGAGAATCAAAAATACACAATCTCAAACTAAGTCTACAAAAATTAGGTCTACAAATTGCACAATTCAAATCAAAACCCTATCATTTGCCCAGAATTTCCCAAGCAAATGAAAAGCGAATTTCACAATAACGAATCTGAAAGAACTAACCTCCCTCCTCTTACGCGTTCGAGTCCGAAGGTCTGACATGCGCGGCGGCGGAAGAGGCAGCGCTGCCGAGGAAGGAGAGGAATCCGGAATTCGCTGGATCTTGATCGTCGAGGAAGAGATCCTCTTGAACTCTAAAACGCACCGTGAGCGCACACGATCTCGCGAAGCCGAGCATCAACGCCGAGATGAGGAACGATCCGACGGTGGTCAGGAAAACGACGGCGAGAGTTAAGAGCGAGAGACCGATCTCGCAATCGGAGAACGTGCGGCCGAGAATGACGAGAGGCTGATCGGAAAGTCTAGGCAGCGAGGAGAGAGAGATACTGAGATAGGGTGAGAGGGAAGAGAGAGAAAGTGAGGATTTTGATTTTTGAGCGAGAGAGGGAGATAAATTTTTGATTTTGCATGAAGTAAAGCGTGTCAAGGGTATTTTTGTACTTATCATTTTGAATAAATTAGGCGGCGGGATTTTGAAATTTTTGAAGGGTATTTTTGTACTTTTGATTTAAATTAGTTTTTTTTTTTTTTTTTTGAAAAAAAGATAAGACCAATTTTTGCTTATTAAATTAAATCAGTTTGGAATACAATTTTTAAATCAGAAGAAAGTATTGATTTAAATGAGCTAGTGTACATATTTGTCATTTTTTTTTTCTTATAGGTGTCGATTTTTTTTGGACCAAGAAACATTAACTAGATGATACTGATCTAGTATGCTGGAAACAACGTATACTTTCTCCTCCCAAACCAAGAATTATGCTTAATAAAAATAAAAGCATGTTTGTTATTTCTAAATTCCATCAACATTGGAAACTTAAAAAATAAAATAAAAAGAAAAAATCCATAATTTAATCCCAAGGGAAAAAAGCCCTTCAATCCATTGTCTTTTATTCATCAATGTCCTTTTTCTTTTTTTATTAGGGATTTACTAACGTATGCCCTGAGAGCATATGTTAGTAAATCAATTTTGAAAAAAATTGTATGAAAAATTAATTAAATAATTTAACAGTTTTTTCAATTTTCTATTAAAAATTTCCTAAAAATAGATGGTTAATATATACTCTAAGAACACACATTAACTAAACTCTTTTTTTATTATTATTAGCAAGTGGTTAGAATTTAATTGTAATGTGTGCGATAAAGGGCTAGAATTCTCAGGTTACGAAAGGCTATTCTAAATAATAAAGGTGTGCATGGGTCAGGTTAAGGGAATTTTTTGACCCAACCCACCATAATGGGTTAAAAAAATTCAACATAACCTAACCCATCACATAAGTTCAACCCAACCCAACCCACATGAGTTGGGTTGGGTTGGGTTGAACCCATGAGTTGGACAATTTTTAATATTATTATTAAATTGAGTAAAAAAATATATAAATATATTTGAAAAATCCAAAGATTTGTATCAATGTAACTCTTAAAGGTATACAACACTAATGACTAAATAATAATAGTAATTTACTAAAGTTTGTGCGAACTAATTAGCTTTTATATAGGATAGGAAGAGCTGGTTATTAAAAAAAATATATTACTTATATAATATATTTTAAATATATATATTAAATATATGGGTAGGTCAGGTCGAGTTTGGCAGATTTGAGATTATATGACCCAAACCCAACCCAACCCTTTTTAAAAAATATTTTGTAACCCAACCCAACCCACCAAGCTCTAAAAACCAACCCAACCCGGCAGGTTGGGTCGGTTTTGGCAGGTTGGCTGGATACCCCTACTAAATAGCCTCTTTGAGACATTGTAAATGACGTTTACTTACCTACTTTTTGAAATTTTATCTTTGAATATTTCATAGCACTTTGAGCCTAGATATTGATATATGAATCATATGATTGTTTCAACTTCAATCTTGTTAGAATAATAGCTACATGATTGAATTCACAATTTCGCAACAACTTAAGTTTTAGAAGATGAAATTATGAACTTATGATAGGTATGAATTTATGTTTTTTTTTTTTGGTTCAAAGAAAGATCTTTTATTCCATAAACAGACATTTTCAAAATGTTGAAGGGAACTAGCGAACCACCTCCAAATACAAATGGCTAGTAAATGTCATTGCAAAAGGTCAACACAAGCACTTTAATATAGAATGTCTCATATTATGCCAAGTGGCATAGCAAATTTTGTGTGCACGCACGCACATATATAAAATCTTCATACACCATGACTTTTAAAAATCTAACTCTCATTTAATGTCATTGCTATGCAAATCATCAACCAGATAATGGTAAAAAATGTTATAGATGATATCATGAAAATATAATAAAACTAATGTAAAAAAAGAAAAAAAAAAAAACTCTCTACAAAGTTTAGAGACTAAAATAGTATTTTGCTTAAAAAATTATCACGCACAACGCGCGAGGCTGCAGCTAGTATTACCTAAGTGCCCATTTGGGTCATGCTGAAACACAATGCATTTGCGTTTTAGCGTTTTTTTTTTTTTTTTTTTTTACCAACGCCTCTTGCACTGTTTATGGGACATGAACAGTGCATTAAGGCAAATGAACATTGTTTTGCGAGTGTGAACAGTAACCGAAAATTATTATTTTTTATTATTTTTAGTTTTCAATAAAATAAGCGATATCTAAATACACCCTAAATGTGAAATAGTTAAAACGCCTAGAATGGAGCAACCCAAATACGAAGATTACACAATTTAAATAATTTTTATGCCAAATGAATTGCAAACAAGTTGGCTTCCTATTAACATGGTAAACTTTGGTATCTATGTTACCAAAGAAATCAATTTTATTGAGCAAACTCTTCAAGAATCATCTTAAGCAGCTCAATGCCATGGTTATTAAATCATTGAATGACACTGCCTATTTGGATTGAGGGGGAGGGAGAGGGAGTAGAGTACAGTAGAATTTGCCTAAAATTAGCCTATTTTCAGCCAACTCTACTCTACTCCCCTCTACTTCCCCTCCCTTCCCCTTTAAATCCAAATGGTCCCTAAGATTGTTCTCCTCTACAACCAACCTTTTCACACGGTGCATATACTGTACATATGTCAATCCCTGCCTCAAACCCATCTTAATGCCATTGTTCCTGCCTTCCTCGCCTAGCAACACCTCTGGTGGCATTCTAGTTCAACGACTCTTCAATTGAACTATTAGTTTGGGACTATTAACAAGGATGTGATTGTGTGCATTAGCCCATATTCATTAATTTGAAAATACACTATTCTATTGGTGGATGTAAAGAGGAGTTTTACAATGGATCCTTAATGAATTTAAACTAAAAAACTATATGTACTTGTCACCTACACCACCGTCAGAGAATTCTTACTTCAACTTCTCAATCCTATTTTGCTATTGAGACAATATGAAATGTTGCTTAAGATCATGCTAGTTATTATGCAAGTAAATGACATCTCACTCAACCTCAATAGGTAGTTCTTGTCAAGCAAGGAGACAATTCGGTACAACGCGACTGATCGTTCCCTCCCAATGATATAGTGCTAAACGACTATCATTGTTTGAAGATAGTTTTCTTTTAGTATAGTAGTGTTAGTTACAATTGTTAGAGTTAGTTTGAAGTCTGATATGATTTGTATTGTTACAACAAATTGTAGAGCTATAAAGATTAGATAGGCTTCAATACTCATATAGACACAAGTATATATACATATCAATGTACTACAGATTGAGGTATTTGAATAAGATTGAATTCATTTTTAACTTCCTAAATTTTTGGTGCATCCTTCCTCCTCACTCTGCATTCATTTATTCTATCATTCCTTTACTACAACACACTTCATTTAGTTCACATTTACCATATGAACAAGTAAGGTCAGCAAGTTCAAAAGAGTGCTCTTGATAAGAGTAATATTGCCTTTCTATACACACACACACACACACAGCATCTTCGAAACCACTATAGAACAACCCTAAAATATAAACAACCACCCTCAATAAAATCTTGAATAACATTTTCTTTTGGATAAATAACAATTTTTATTAATAAAAAAAAGGCATGTTGCCAATGTACACTAAAATCTTGAATAATATTTAGGCAAATAACCTAAATATTATTGGTAATACAACCTAAGATATGGGTGACAATAGGGCTGGCCCTAGACATTTTGGGATCTAAGGCGAGAACTAAAAATTGGGTCTTTTTTATACTTATAAATTTTGTTAATTTGTTCTTGGATATTTTTATCTATTGTTTTATTTTTTGATAATCTCATTTCCAAATCTAGCCAAGTGCTCATGTTAGTAATATGCTCTCTAGTTGTTTCATGGTTTCTAATTTTAGAACTAATATTTTTCCAATCTCGAGTTCCCTTATTACATAGTTGGCCAATACATTTAGATTCAAACAACTTGCAACAAAAACAAAATAGTTGGTCCGTATCTTTTGAATACACTAGTCATTTTCTATCATGCTTCTCCCCATTTGATAATATTTGAATGTAATGAATAGCAAAAAAATGTCTAGTGTCATCACCTCTAGGAAAAATTATATCATTGTCTCTAATTAGACATCTTTCTACTAATAAATCTCTTAATTTTGTGTCAATATTTTTCCAATTACCTGGATCATAAATATTAGAAGGAATATAATTCAACATGTCATTATTATTTTCATTTTCTTCTAAATTATTTCGAAGTTCATTATCAATATTTGTTGTATTGTAAAATTGAACATCATTGTTATCTTGCAATTGTATCATTTCATTATCTTCTAACTCTTTTTGGTGAATTTCTTGCTCATTTATGATATTTTCATTTAAATTTTGTATTAAATTTTGTTTATTACTAATAACAAATTTATCCATTGATCCTTTTTAAGACTCAATTAATTTTTTTTTTTAAGTTTTTCATATCCAGATGCCTATTTTCTAGTAGACATTTCTAATTAAACAATATATTTATAAAGACTAAAATAAAAAATAACTTTCAAGTGTAGAGCAAATGAGAAATAGAACTTGATTTATATAAAAAGTATTGTTGTAGTTTCACCAAACAATAACAAGTTTTTAGCAATCTCAACCTCCATAAATAAAGACTTATTCAATATATAACCACTAACAAATATATATATATATATATATATATATATATATATATATAAACACAAGATTAAAATTAAAATTAAATTAAGCACAAGCATAACAAAAATTTAAGCACAGTCAATCAACCATAACACAAGGCTTATTAATAAGACCCACCCACAAAAAAACACAAAACAAATCCTATCTATAACCCAAAAAAAAAAAACGCAGGCTTTATAAAAATAAAAAAATTGAAGGCCAAACAAACGTGAAGTTAACGTCCAGTCCAAGCAGCCATAAACTGATAAACAAAACCAGGGCCCAATCTTATTATCTTAACAAATAAAATGAAGAGAAAGCCAAGTGCCCAAATATTTATACCTGAACCTGATACGGTGAGCAATTGAGAGGGACGGAGAAACCGAGAAAGCTTGCTTGAGCAGTTGAGAAAGGCGGTCTAGGCAAAGGAACTGAGGAAGCTTGCTTGAGCTGTTGAGCAGATGAGAACAATGGAGAGAATCAGAGAGAATGAGAGATAGAGAGAGGTGGAGAGCAAAGAGAAAGATAAAATTTTTAGGGATTTGAGTTGTTTTATTTGTTTTTATTTGTGATTGTTTTGTGGCTAATCTCTTAGATCAGATTTGTAGTTTATTTAATTGATTTTTGGTTTGTCTAGAGAATAATAATGTTATTTTGGGGCAATGATTTTTTTTAGAACCAATGATTAACCGGATTTACCAAAATTTTTGTTTTTTGGTTAAAAGGATGTGCCAGATTTTTGTAATTCATTTGAAACTTTTTTTTTTTTGAGCCCCTAATACCCTTTCTTTTCTAAAATTTTGGGGCCCCCTTCCACTTGGGAGCCTTAGGCAATTGCCTAATTGGCCTAGTGGAAGGGCCAGCCTTGGGTGACAATTCACCTTTCAACCCGAGATGCCTGTCATTGCCCCCCTCTCATTCTTTACCCAAATTCACCTTCTTTCTAGACAAAGCCTCAAAGCAAAGCATAAAGTGAAGCTAATGAAGCAAATTAAGATTTTCCTTGTAAAGAAAACACTATTAAATGAATGGAAATCACCATAACCTTTATATTGTCAGTTGCTTCCTAGAAACTAGATAGTTAACATTACAGTCCTCTCTCTTTTTCTTCCTTTTTGCACCTCTCCGCCAAATATTCTACCAAAACACAATGGAGGTAAAGAATCAGATTAATCCATGTTTTTTTTTTTATAGATAACTTAAAAATATTATTAATAAAGGAGCCAAATTGAGTACATTGGGGATGTACTATGGGGGCACAAATCAAGAACCAAAATTACAACGATCAAGTAAAACAGGAAGGGAAGAACAAGAAAATGAGAAAAGACCACACTCCAATCAAAGAGAGTGTGCAAGGAAAAAAAAAAAACTTAATCTCTAGCATAGAACGTTCACATCTCTCAAAGCTTCTAGCATTCCTTTCACACCAAATGCACCATATCAAACAATGTGGCACTAGTCTCCAAAAATCTATGTTACGATGTCGCCCAAACTTACCCTGCCAAGACTCAAACAACTCAACTTAATTCATGGTTTTGAAACCATACAGTTAAAAAGAACTGAATATTAAAGAGATTTATGGTTTTAAGGTCGGACTAAAATTCCACTGAATGTCAAACCATGATGAAGAGTATAAATATATAGATTAATTTCGTAAGAATAGTAAAATTAATTTAAAAAAAAAACTAAATGAATTTAGATATTTTTCCAATGTGATTTCTCAACTATATAGGCAAATAAAAAAGAAATAGTATTGGAATCAGCTTCATTTGATGTAGTAGAGCCAGTTGATGACTAGTTGATGTCAAAACAAAAAGTTAATTTTGGTTCAAAATATTTCTTGGGATGACATACAACTAAAGTGGTATATGGATGCTTCATCAACCGAATTTTCTCATGAATAAATTGGGTCACTAGTAGCCCATCAATGCCTAGGAAAAGTAAAAGCATAAATACACTTTTAGTCCCTACATTTTGACCCAATTTCTATTTTGGTCCCTACATTTTATTTTTACCACTTTTAGTCCCTAAACTAATTAACGCGTAACATTTAAATCCTTACCGTCACCCAACTAACAGAAAATGTTGACGTGGCTGACGGAGGAATTAAAACATCATAAAAAATGCCACATCACCCATGACACATCAGCATGTCAGCATTTTAATTAATAAAAAAAATAAAAAATAAATAAAAAGCCCAAAAAATAAATAAAAATTTAAAATAAACATTAATCTTTTTTTTTTTTTTTTTTCCGTAAGAACCTACATGCTCTCTCACCATTTTGTCTGATGCTTCTTCTTCACTCTCTCTCTCACCATTTCTCTCTCTCTCTCTCTCTCTCTCTCTCTCTCTCTCTCTCTCTCTCTCTCTCTCTCAATCCCCAAACCCACTCAAACCTCCGACCCATCTCCCTAAATGGATCGCTCGGGTTCGCACCACGCCACCCGACCCAGCCCGAGATCCGGATCTAGCGGCGGAGGAGGAGGAGGGGGACGTGAGGACTGTTGGAGCAAAGGAGCGACGAAGACTCTAATCGAAGCGTGGGAAGAACATCCAGTGCAAGAACCGTCAAAACGATGACTAAGGAAGTTGCCGACACTGTCAACAACCGTCAAAATGGCGTCAAACGTCTCCGTCTGCAAGTCGATCGAGTACTCCCTAGCCGATTCCAAGTCGATCCTTAGTCCACTTGTCTCCGTCTGCAAATCCGTCTTGGTTTTTCTTTCCGATCTGGGTTTCTTCTTTTTTAGCTAAAGTTTTGGTTTTGTTGAGTTTCTTGTGTTTTGTTTGTTTGCTAGGGAAATAGAATGATTAGAAAGAAAATTAATTGCTGGGGTTTATTTGGTTTTCGAAAGAATGCTTTTTTTTTTTTGTGTTGATCTAGTTGTGCTTTGTTTGGTTCTGAAGAACAATGAAAAGAAATGGAAAAATGAATTCTTGGGTATTGGAAGCAGATGATGAATGTTAGTTCAGCTGAATAAAAGAGATTTATTCATTTTTCTGGTTTTGAAATTTTCTAAGCTTGAGCATGAAGGTTCTTAGAAAAAAAGAAAAAGAAAAAAAATAGATTAATGTTTTTTTTGAATTTTTTATTCATTTTCTAAACTAGCTTTTTATTTTTTGGGCTTTTTATTTTTTATTTTTTTTATTAATTAAAATGCTGACGTGCTGATGTGTCATGAGTAATGTGGCATTTTTTTATGATATTTTAATTCCTCCGTCAACCACGTCAGCATTTTCTGTTAGTTGGGTGACGGTAAGGATTTAAATGTTACACGTTAATTGGTTTAGGGACTAAAAGTAGTAAAAATAAAATGTAGGGACCAAAATAGAAATCATGTCAAAATGTAAGGACTAAAAGTGCATTTACGCCAAAAGTAAATGTACCTCACAACCTAACATCTCTATAATATGCCTTTAGGTTCTTCCTCGTTAACCAAACAAATTTAGCGAACAAATCCCTTAGAGCATTCACATCCCAAAATTTTATCATATCTTATTTTACCATCCTAAAAAACTATTTTATCAATTATATCATACTATTTTACAATACTCTGAGTATCCCAACTTTTATTTTACAATACAACATATTAAAATAATATTTTTATACAATAAAATAATTTATCCCAAAACCCAAATAAAAACAAAAACCCAAAACCCGGTGAGAGAGAGATGAATTGATAAAGTGAATAAAATATTAGTTCTTTTTTATAGAATTGAGCTACAATTGCACTATAGCATTATTACAAATTTTTTTAAAATAGTTAGTTTTTACAAGTCCGGATGTTGGGCTTGTTTAGTGCATTAATACTAAAATTTTCTTACATATAGCATTCGCAATACCAAATACAAATGCTCTTAGTAGCATAATCCATAGCATTTTTCTTTAAAATAAAGAACACAGCGGTACTCATAGAAACACAACATTTCAGCCCCTAAACACGTGAAGCCACATCTGCTGACATCAAACATGTAATTGAACCCAGCTAAGCATAGTTATATAGCATTCCTCACCTCGATACATCTGTCAGAGGCCAGAGATAGTATGATATAGGAAGATCACATATTGCGCAACCGACACAATGTCATAAAAATTAGCTCCCTCTCATTGATATTAAATTTAAATTAATAAATATAATACAAAAACAACAAATACCGTGTAGCTTGAACCAAGGAAGTAAGACATGACCTTGGAAGGGCAACATGCTCACTAGATAAGTACTACAAAAGGAAAAGGAATAACAACATTTATAACGCAACAACCATTCACATACAAATCTCATATACTAATTTATAATAGCCACGTAAACCTGGAATAAAGATGAAACTTTTACCAATACTATCATGACTACAACTAAAGGAAAAGGAATAACAAAGGTTTCTGTTCATCCGTACCAATGTTTAGTAAGATGCCACGTTTGCACCATCAGGTAAAAGTAGGCTCTCCATGAAATTAGCTACAAATGGAGGATTTTGGATATCAAGATCCCTTATTCCAGTAGTAGAGTTTCAGCGTCAATCAAAACAAACTTGTATTTATTCTTTTATTTCCCAGCCTGTGGATGTACCAAAACAACAGAAGTGAACCATACTCAGTAAAGGCAGCACAGTGAGCTAGTCTTTCATATGGTACAACAAAAGTTTAGTCCAAGACTCAACCATACCGTACTCCCTCATCAACCATATTGAGTATTGAAAGCCAGATTGTTCTCTACCTTCACTTGTAATAAAGCTAGTTTCCCCTTGAATGATGAAAGACATCTTTGAATGGGGTTGTTATCAATAGAATCATGAGGCAGTGCTAGCTTTCTGAATTTATCACTATTGACATCAAATGACATAATAATCATTTTATCTATGGGATTCTCTTCTCCTTCTGTGACTACTGCCCTCCAGTGTAAAGCTCCACTAACCAAGGGGGTTGGCAAAAGATAATTTTTAAAGCAGTAGATACCATTGGCTTTCAACGATATTCTATTCTTTATGAATCCGAACTTAATGTGTACACCTCAATCTCAGATAGAGGCACAATTTGCAAAAAAGGTGGAGATGAAATTCTGACAACCTTGTAGTCATTATTCTCGTAATGATATGCAAACCTGAGTTTAACATTGGTTAGCTTTCCTAAGCAAGTATCAGGAAACTTCTTGAATTTTCTAATGATGGGGTTCCACAAATATGTATCATTATCAGAATCAGCGAGACACAATAAGCCATTGCACGAACCGACTATTTCGACATACCTAGAAGGAAAATGAAAGGGAATTCCAACCTCGGAAATCCTATCAAACGTGCGGTCAAAAAAGACAATACAGACTGGTGGTCTGTTAGTGTAAGAAGAATTCAAGTCACGTGTATCCAATGACTGCATATGTATGACATCACCATTATCATTATCTTTGTTGTTGTTGTTGTTATTAAGGTGGGTTGAGATGAAGGGTGGTGATCGAGGAGTCCAAGGATTTGGAAACGCACCTAAATCTTATCACTGATTTCACCGATAGTCATGCCAAGATGTTGAATAAGATTATGTAGTTCGGCAGATGGTTCTTGCTTAGCAGGGGAATTGGTTGTTGCGGACGCACTTCTCTCATTTGGGACATATTTTTACAAACGAAAGAGAGAATGCAGACAGTTTCTTTTACCTACTGATAACTGTGCCTCTATGAATAGGGTCATTCTACCATACCCTTCTTTTTGGGGTATGGTACCCACCTAAATCTAAACTATTAAATAAATAAAAATTTGATTTGAACGCTTAATTTAATTTAGAGTGATTTCCTCTATAAAAAAAAAAATAATTAGAGTGATTTAGAGTAAACACTTGCTACCGGTCAAACAAGTTATATATATAAGTTAAAAAACAAATAGAACCCAGTATTCACTATGCACTTCTCTTCTGAAAAACAAAATTCTCTCTATCATGCTTCTTTCTCTTTATCACGCTTCGGACTCTATATCACGCTTCCGAGTCGGCTTATCTAAAGAACCCAGAATTCGGCTTCTTCTCTTACTAATCAACCACAAGAACCCAGGGCAGCTAAACAAAACCCAAAGAAGAAGAAACAGTATCGGCCGTTCTTTACTCGGCGAGGATATTTGAAATAGGTTTGTCTTTCTCTCTCTTTCTCTCAGACAAAGTTGATTTTACTACTAATATACAGATTATTAAAGTATCTTTGACTATCAACGCATGATTTGTCTTTAGTTTTATTCATTGTTAGTAATCCCTAATGCTATTAACCGATTTGGGTTTTTATTTTTATTGTTTTGATAGGAGATTTGGGTGTTGTTTGTTAACTTATTTTGGCTGAGAGATTTGTTGCTTCTGCTGTTTTTGTTTCTTCACGGGTTGTGGATTTATTTGGGTTTTTGGTTGCTTTTGAGACCTGCCCATTTTGGGTTTTGATTATAATTATTGTTTTATATTTATAGACACGTAGATATCATTAGAATCAGACCCCTGTGTTTTTTAGAGATGAATTGAGAGAGATGAGTTAAACATGATGGGCAGGTCAAGGTTTTGGTCTGATATGTTATGAAATGGATGAATTGCAAACATTTTAATAATAGCCTTGTTTTATGTTGGGGTTGAGACCAAGGTTTTTAGACCCAGACCATTCATTAAACCGTAAAAGGGAGAGGTTTTGGTTTTTGAGGTCAAACAGAGGTTGAACCAGAGTCGAACCGTGATAATGTCATAATTAATTTAATAATTAATTAAAGCCTAAATATAGATATTAAATTTATAAAACTAGCAAAATTGACTAATATATCTATATATGTGAGGAAAATTTAATGATTTTTAAGCATATATTTAATAATTAAATAAGAAAGTTAATAAAATAAAATAATAACCATGAAAACATTAAAACTTATGATTAATTTTTGAAGTAAAGTTGAATATCTTTGAAGGATTTTAATTATAATTTTGTTTTATTCATTATAAGAGATGCATAATTTAATTAACTAGAATAAAATTGTATTAAATTGTTTTTCTTAAAAAAAAAATTGCTAAGACCCCGGTTTTAGGGGTTCAATTCCAGTTTTAGGGGTTCATGGAATTGCCACATATGCCCGGTTCTCTATGTTTAAAAAACTGGATTTCCATACGGTTTTCGATTTTCACAGCCCAACCTCCCGGTCTGGTCTGGGTCTGAAAACCTTGGTTGAGCCACGATGAGTTGAAGATATTAACTGTGGTAACATAGGGCAATCTACTTAGACAAGCTAACATGTGCTTCCTTCTATTTGTTTGTTTATTGTAATGATAGACATGTAATGTAATGGAAAGGGAACAACTTAGTTAGTTAGTAACTAGTGGGAGATTCATTTACTCATAAACTTCCTTTTTTTTTAAATTTAATTTTATTGCATTTTCTCATAATTTTAACAAACAATAGTTTGCTGTAGTAGATCTTGGATCCAAATTTCTTTTCTATTCCTTTGTTTTGTTAATTATTAATTTATTTTGTTAAAAAGAACAGATCTTTTGATAATCAGCTATATAGATTCATTTTGCTTAAACTATCTATTGTGTTTTCATTGTTTTCATTTCTCTGGTGGTAGTGGCAGTGGTTGTAGATCTTTGAATTTTAATTCTATATGATTACTCATATTTCTTTGGGTCATCTTTAGTGCAAATCTCTGAGACAAGTAGTAATATTTCTTTGTTTACTCTCTACTATATACCACATCTTTTTGAGGCTTTCTATATGATTATACACATTTTTTTAATTTTATATGTTTTAAAAATGTGAGATGATGAGATTTCTTATATGGTGAAGGAGCTATTTGTCAACTCAAAGTGCTTTCTTCTCTTATTTGCAATCTTTATGTTTTGATATATGAATGTGTTGTGAAGGTTTAGATATAGTGTCACTCTATTATGTTATAAATGAAACTTTCTTGGTTTCATTTATCACATTTTTTTTCATTCTCTTTCCCTCATGGCAATAATTCGATGCTATTGGTTAGTTTTTTTTTTTTTTTAAATGATTGATTTTAAGGTGCAAGCAACATTCGATTTCCCTTGTAACTAAAGAATAAAAAAGATGATTTCTGGTCACTCTAAGCACCTTGTCAATTGGATGAATACATTTTGAATGAGTACATTTTGAATGAATTCTGGTCAGTTTGTTATTTTTGTATGCTGATTGGATGAATTTAGCTAGCCCTGTATCATTTTTGCACCTGATGGTGGTAGTAAGTTAGGCAAGTCTCTTGGATCTTGAAGAGTCCATATTGTAGCCTTTAACTAGTTGTATTGTGGTACTTCTGACCTTTGGAGGATTGTATACCCTCTCTTAGCACCTTGCTTTGAACCAATTTCTTATTGTAGACAATTTGTTACGTTCTAGGTTTGTTTTGTATATTTCTGAACTCATGTGCATTGAAAAGAAGAAACTTGATTTCTTCTATTTTGATGATATGTTTGTTCTTAGTAGTGTTTTTGTCCCATTTGCCCAGCTTGTCCTGTATATATCTTGAACTCAAGTATATTGAAAGGAAAAAACTTTTTTTTGTTTCTATTTTGATTATAATGTTTGTTCTTAGCAGTGTTTTTGTCCTGATTCTAGGCTTGTTATGTATATTTCTAGGTTTGTTATGCATATTCCTGAAGTCGATTGTATATTTCTAGGCTTGTTTTGTATATTTTTGAATTTGTTAGTCATAGTCTTTTTCTGTGTATAAAACTTAAGCTCACTCGTTTGCTTTGATGTTATTTTAATAGGATGACAAAAATTCCTCTCAAGGCATGGATACTATGGTTGATTTGGTACCTTTTGGTTGGCATGGTGTTTGAGACTAAGTAGCATGAATGCTTCCACAATGTTGTTGATTTTGAAACTTAGTAGCATAAATAGTGAGGAATTTGGCTATGTGACTTATAAATTTTTTGTATTCTACATTGGCTCTAATATGACACAAGCTTTTCTGAAATTGCAATGAGTGCATGTTGCTAATGATAACAGAGTGCGTATTGATAATGTTGATAAGGCCGCAAAGATAAGTGATGGCTGATAAGGCATGCCTGCTAAGGATAGAATGCTTGTTGGTTACCCAGTTTTGGTCAGATTTTGGTCAGATTATCAAACTTGGATAATTGTCTGCATATTTTAAAATTGCAGAAAAGTGTAAATTGCAACTTTGTACAATGGATTGATGGAGAAATTTGTACCAGAGCTAAGCAATTTATCACCGGATTAGTACGAAAGGCTAACAAGTTGGAAGCTAAAATTCTGCAGTTAGAGAAGACTACTTAGTTTGGCAATGTGAAAGCAAATGCCCAAGGACTTGTATTTAGAATAGATGAATTGTAGTCTAGTTATTGTAATTGTAGTGACAATTGTTTTGAAAAAGTAGTCAATTTCTAATCTTATTTAATGTAATGACAATTGTAATGGCCATTCATTATATTATATTGTACTGAAAATTAAAATGCATTTCTTGCAATGGAAATTAGCATTTAGTTGATTTGCCTTAATATTGTTCAATAGCTTGTTCAGCATAAAGACCACATAAGCTTGTTCAGTATTATCATCATATTGCTTAGTAGCTAGTTCAACAAAAACACCACATAAGATAAATAAATTTAGTCAAGTAACTTGACTAATACTAAACTAGAGTAGCAGACAGAGAAATTCCTTTTCGAGTTCCTCTTCCACAGCTTTCGTAATCTAATTCTTTTATTCAAAAATAGAATCCAACACCAACTTAGAAACACTTGCTCAAATAACTAGAAGAATAGGGATATAAGCCTGTTAGTCTCTCCAAACGATAAACAAATAGTTAAAATTGTCTCCAATGGAAACTATGACATAACAAGTATATGCATTGACAGTGACTAAAAACTTTCCCCAACCTCAAAGACATTATTCTACACAGTAAATTTCATAACTACTATAAGAAAAAAAAATTCCCTCTTTTTCCGTCACTATCAACCATTTGTCCTCTTAATATTCACATCAGATACACTACCTCCATGGTCCTCTCCACATGAACATTATTGTTAATATAATCACTTTTCCAAGTCCAAGAAAGCATAACATATACATAGTTAATCACGATGCTTTAAGCAAATCATAAAGAACATTAAAACATTAAATGATTATCCTATATAGTTGTTTCACTAATGTGAGAAATTTCAATTGTTTTGGCATAAACTTCAAAAAATCAATGTCAAGTTAGAAAAGAAGTCCATACTTCTCAGCATAAACTTCAAAAGTCCATATCAAGCTCCTAAAACAACTAGTAAAGTTTTATGTAACAATTTGTGGAAACAAAAAAGCAAAAATCACTAGGAACATATTTTCAATTCATTAAGTTTTTAAGCTTTCCCCACAATCAATATGTACTTTACAAACTTATTGATAGAGTCCTCAACATATAAAAATATAATGAAAATGACAACTCTTTTAAAATCTATTTCTTACATTTTCCCCAAGTTTCATTTAAGCATATCATTATCCACAATCAATCATCAAATCCTAAACTTTAAGCTGTTACTAAAATTGTTAGCTTAAAGAACCCTTAATATTAACAAAAAAAATATCTTAAAGAGAGAGAGAGAGAACATACGAAAATTCAGGATAGATAACAGACTAGCATAATCCCATCTCTAGTGGCAATAGAAACAATATCAGCACATGAAAGTACCACCCGGCCAAGCCTTTTCAACTTCCTCCTAGATGAAATCAACATTATCAACACCTCTCAAGGTATGATTGGGTATGAAATGATTTTTATAACCTTTGTTGTCACCCAAAGGGACCAAAGCATCACAGTCCTGATCAAGAAAATTTCACAAAACATTAAGGCCAACTAATTAAATCCAGCAAATAAATGGCAGGAAATCACAACACCAAGATTAAATCAGAATAACGAATCGATACTCCCAAAAATCAGATTATAAAATTTTCTGTCTTGTTTAATATTTTAATAAAAAAAACTTCATATGCATACTAAGAATCACACTACACACAAGAATAGCAATACAAAAATTCACAAAGCCAACATAATTCAATATCAAAAGGCACTTCCTAGGCCATATATTAGGCAATGTAAAACTAATAAAACACCCCCATCAAAAAACAGAAAGCAGCAAATGTACATAAACCCACCCTAATAATGGAACTAGGCTTAATAATGAAACTCTACAAGAAACATGATTGAAACAAAAGGTATCTAATTCAAAATATAGAGGAAATAAAAGGAAGCACTAGAGTAATTAACACCACCATAAATAAATAAACAAAACCCCACTCTTCATGCAATCTAACCAACAAGATCTTTAATCAGTAAAACGAAGGTAATATTACAAGGATGTAAGGCAAGACCTGAACTCTCACAATCACAAACACGTATGTCAGAAAAAGAAAAGGCGTCTTCGATTAGATATTCTACATTTCCAAATAATGCATATGAATGGCTCAATCAAATGATATCCAAAACAGTAAAATTCTCAAAAGTTTTATTTAGATTTCCCGAATTATAAAAAAAATGAAGATGATCAACAACAGATGTAGAAACCAAAAATTATAATTGACACAAACACATATTCCTTCACCATTTACCTTTGTGGTTTGAGCATGATTTAAGCTGGATAATTACTAAAGGACAAGGACCCCTTTGTTAATCCATGAGAACCCGTAAGAACAGTAGAGAGTTTCACATACGTCTTCCAAGGGTTCACCATTTACTTGGGGGTGAAATCTTTTAAGTATATGAGTATCAAGTAGACAAAACCTTGCACAAAGGAGAAATACCAACCATAATTGTAAACCAATAAAATAAGTAAATATACTGATAAAATTGACAAATGAACAAATTAAAATGATGCACAAGACTTAAATTTTAACTGAATTGAAGCCGATTATACACATATTCCTGAGATCAGCCAAAAAATACATGTCAGTGCTCAGACAAGAAAAGGGTTTCATTTCAAGTAATTTGCTATTCATAGAATGAGGTAAATGGGGGAAATCAAATACCAATTAAACAGTTAGCCTAAGAACAGAGAGATAACAATACAAAAGGCCTAGCACTGATAAACCTTTACAAAATTTGTAGTACAACCAATGAATTTGACAAATTACACAAAAAGCTAAAGCTTACAGTGCAAATTGCAAAAGCCTTACACCTCTGTTTAGTTACAGAGAAGAGGTGGGAAAAGTGAAGGGAATTCAAACTTTTGGTTCCCAAAATTTCCCATCAATTTAAACCCAGGGAAACAAAAATCAGTAAACCCCCATTCAGATTTATAGTTATCATTTTTTTTCAAATCCAAAACAACACAAAACATTGAAATTTGAGATTCCATTTTAATCTCTTTTCCCAATACATTCTAAGCAACCAAACAGAGGATACCAAAAGGTTGAAGTGCATAAAAGATTAATTAACCGTAAACAAAACAACCAACCACCAAAACGATAAATACCCATCAAATCAAACCCCAAATCCTCCATTTGTATAAAACACATGTACATATTCTTGCAAGTTATGCTAAGCCCTCCACAAGTACTTTGTAGTTTTTGGCTGGTAATCTCCATTGCAAGCCATATCACTTACCCCTAGACATCTTTGACTTTATAACTAGGAGCAACAATGACAATGGTAGCCATCTGCAAATTTTGACAATTTAAGTTAATTACATCATTAATAAATCCAACATAATGATGCTGAATAGCATGGCTGCTTCATGGTGAAACTATCAGACAACTGCGCTACTGGCCGCTGCCATCATTCTTGCCTTCAATGCCCCATTGGAGGAGATCATGGTCAATAATGAGTTTTAGAAAGTGGTTTATGGTGGTTGTTACTACAATATTGGTGTCAACTCTCAAGGTTGACTGATTAATAAGCATTTTTAGAATTCAATAAGAATGAGCTAAACTTTCTCTCTATCTTCCAATTTTAATTTCAACATATATTAGCAAATGTGTACTTACGAGTTCATTGAAGGGATTTTGGTCAAAAGATGTTTCTGCAATTAATCTGGCTATAATAAAGGACGATAGATCAATCATCTAGAAGGTCAGCCAGTGAAATGTTGGATGATGATAGCAAAGTTGAAATAGTACCATTGAGTTGTAGCCACTAGCTCAATTGGCAACTCCACCCCTGGTTGAGAAAGTTGAAAGTGGGTTCAAGACTCACTGGTGTACGTGACTTACCAATTGAAAAAAGTCAAAACAATGAAATTACAGTCATTGTAATGGCTATAAAGGCATTGTTTGACAACTAAAAGGGGAATAAATTTGCTCATAAAGTGATAAAAAAGTGTTGAAGTATAGTGAATGCTAGGTTGTCATCAAAGACAATTCATATTAAGTTTGTTACAAGACTAATGAGTTCTAGCTCAAAGGGCAGGTCCTCCTCCTTGTAAGGACAAGGTGGAGGGTAAACCCCCACCCATATGTATAGTTATCATTTTTTTTTTCAAATCCAAAACAACGTGAAACATTGAAATTTGAGATTCCATTTTATTCTATTTTCCCAATACATTCTAAACAACCAAACAGAGGATACCAAAATTATGAAATGCATGCAAGATTATATAACCATAAACAAAACAACCAATCACCAAAACGATAAATACCTATCAAAACCAAACCCTAAACAAACACAAATCCTCACAAAAAATCAATAAAAATGTGAACTTAATCAAATTCTTCTAACAGAACATAGGGGGGGAAAAAAGTCAACTTGGAATGAACAAACCTCACAAATGCCATCATCAAGCAATTTTGGCGAAAACATGAAGCACAAATCAAACAAATTTGGGGAAATTTCAAACCAACTCTACAGTACCTAAAATAGGTTTCGATCGTTGCCATGTAAAACCCATTTTCCTGCACTGGCGAGGTCAATTAATGGTGAGGTCCTTTGAAAATGGAGCAAAGTCGAAGAGAGAGGAAAGAGAGCAATGTTGAGAGAGAGAGGGAACACAAGACAACAAATAAACAATGAATTTCTTTTGTTTGGTGAGAACAATTCCCTCGCTAGAGCTGGTGAGAGACCGTTCATGGCTTAGGGATCTGTTTCTTCATTTATGGGTCTTGCTTTGGGTTTTGTTTAGCAATCGTTGCTTTAGATAGGTTTTTGTGGATGGTTTGGACGAGAAGGATTTGAGAGACGAAACTGGAGTGGCATAGACTATCAAAAAATCGAGAGAAAGGAGAAGAAAGTCAGAGATTCAGAAACTGAGAGCAGAGACTAAAATTTTTTTATTATACGAAAGTGCGGCATGGTGGTACTACTCAATGTAAAGAGAGTACCATTAAATTTGAGAAAAAATAAGACTACTAGGGAATGTGATAAAAGTGCAGTGAGATGTGATATTGGTGCTGCATAATGTGAGGATAGTACTATCAAATGTGAGAAAAAAAAAAGGGAACTACCGAATGTGACAAAAGTATAGTTACATGTGATGTTGATACTGCTTAATGTGAGGATGATATAATAAAATGTGAAAAAAAAGGAACCATCAAATGTGACAAAAGTACAGTCACGCATAATGTTGGTACTGTGCAATGTGAGGCTGGTAACATAAAATGTGAGAAAAAAAAACAACGGAACCACCGAACGTGATAAAATTACAATCACATGTGATGTTGGTACTACGCAATGTAAAGCTGGTACCATAAAATGTGAGAAAAAAAAGGGAACTATTGAATGTGACAAAAATACAGTCACAAGTGATGTTGGTACTGCGCAATGTGATGATGGTATCATAAAATGTGAGGAAAAAATATAAGAGAACCATCAAATGTGACAAAAGTACAATCACATGTAATGTTGGTACTACGCAATGCGAGGCTGGTACCATAAAATGTGAGAAAAAAAATAAGGAAAATACCAAATGCGACAAAAGTACAATCATATGTGATGTTGATATTGCACAATATGAGGATGATATCATCAAATGTGAGAAAAAAAAAAAAAAGGAAACCACCAAATGTGACAAAAGTACAGTCACATATGATGTTGGTATTGCACAATATGAGGTTAGTACCATAAAATGTGAGAAGAAAAATAAGGGAACCACCGAATATGACAAAAGTACAATCACATATGATGTTGGTACTGCGCAATGTGGGGATGATATCATAAAATGTGAGAAAAAAATAAGGAAACCACCGAATGTGACAAAAGTACAGCCACATGTGATGTTGGTACTGCACAATGTGAAGATGGTACCATCAAACGTGAGAAAAAAAATAAAAGAATCACCGAATGCGACAAAAATACAGTCACATGTGATGTTAGTATTACACAATGTGAGGATGATATTATCAAATGTGAGAAAAAATAACGGAACCATCAAATGTGACAAAAGTACAATCATATGTGATATTGGTACTGTGCAATGTGAGAATTGTACCATCAAATATGAGGAAAAAAATAAGAGAACTACCAAATGTGACAAAAGTATAGTCACATGTGATGTTAGTACAGTCACATGTGATGTTGGTACTGCACAATGTGAGGATGATACCATAAAATGTGAGAAAAAATAAGAAAACTATCGAATATAACAAAAGTACAGTTACATATAATATTAATACTACACAATATAAAGATGGTAATATCAAATATGATATTATGGTAACCTTATATGACAGGGTTCCTATTAGTGGTACTGTACCAAAAAAAGTTACGCTAGAATTACCCCTTTTCAAATAATAAATACGTTTTGTTTTGTTTAAAAAAGAATTTCAGGTAAAAAAATACGAATCAATCCGACCGACCCGTTTCCCACGTCTAGATAGTAGATAGAGCTTAAGCATTGGTTGCAGAAGATTATTTTAGGCGACGCATATTAATGTCGTCGCTAAAAGTCAACCACTAGTGTATATGATATCTCTCTCTCTCTCTCTCTCTAGAACTCTAAAACTCTCGCTTCTCTCAGATCTAACCAGAGAAGAGAATTCGATTTTTGATCGAAGCTTCATCCATGGAGGAGGACAACAGCAGCAAAATCTACCATCTCTTCGTGAAACTATTAGACGGAAAAACCCTAACCCTAAGACTCCCTTCCCCAACCGTACCAGCCCTCGCGATCAAGCACCGCGTCCATGAAATCACCAAAATACCCCTAGGGCAGCAACGCCTGGTCACAACCGGACTCTGCTCCGTGTCAGACGAGACCCTGATTCGGTGCCCCGAGGGCACATCGTTGTTCCCGAGCGTGCAACTGTCGGGTCGACTCGCGGGCGGGAAGGGCGGGTTCGGGTCGCTGCTGCGTGGGGCGGCGACGAAGGCCGGGCAGAAGAAGACGAACAACTTCGACGCGTGCCGCGACATGAGCGGGCGGAGGCTGCGCCACGTCAACGCGGAGAAGCGGCTTGAGGAGTGGAAAGCTGAGGAGGAGGAGAGGAAGCTGGAGAAGATTGCTGAGGACTTTATCAAAAAGAAGGCCAAGAAGGGGAAGAAAGGCGTCGGAGACGGCCTTGCTCATAAGTACGTCGCCAAGTATCGGGAAGAGTCCGAACGCTGCGTCGCGGAGGTGCTTGATTCTGTCAATGACGCCCTCGCCCTCAAGAAGCGCAAGGCAGGTCCCGCCGCAACCTCCGAGGCAAAGCGCGCTAACATTTGGTGTGCATTTCATGGTTTTTGATTAAATTGTTCTGTATTTATGTGTGTTTGAATGTATGTATGTATGTTGCTATTTATGGTTTTGATTGGATGAATTTTTTTGTGGTTGGTTAGGATGGGAAAGAGAAAATTGGGCGAAAGTGATAGTGACGACACGGATGAGGATGAGGATGAGGATGAGGATGAGGATGAGGATGAGGATGAGGATGAGGATGAGAGGAAGGAGAAATCTGTTGTGTTGAACGGCGAGAATCATTCTGATTCGAGTAAGGAGGAAGTTGAGGGGAGTTCTGGTTCGGTTACTGGTGAGAAGCAGGTTGCTTGTGAGAGTGAGAGTGGCTCTGAGGGAGAGAAAGATACTGTTTTGCAAGAAATAGTGGAATCTAATGGATGCGCTGAGGTGGTTGAACCTGTGATCTGCGACAAGGAGATGTCTGAGACTACAAGTGTATCATTTTCAGATTCTACACCTGAGGCTGTGGCTGTGGACGAAACTGCCAATGTTTTGAACTTTGGAAATAGGGAAGCTTGTGACGAGAGCTTATCGGTTGATTCTCAAACCAATGGTAATTTGGACTCAAAATCGAGTGTTCATGAGGAAACAGTTGTGACTACTAATGCTGCAGAATTGGAAAAGCCGCTCAATTTTGATGAATTTAATTCGGCAGCAGAAATGGAGGTATGTTGTTAAAACTTAAATACAATCTCTCATTTGTACCTTTTGTGTTTTCTATATGCGTCCACAATTGCTTTACTTACAATTCTTGTGTGTATTTTCTTTTCCTTTATTTTCACCCCAAAAATGGATTCTAGTTGTTTTAACATATTCATAAACTTAATTTATGTATCATTTGCGTTGTTCAATGTTTACATGCTTGAACAACTAGCAGTAAAATTAAAATAGATAGAACTCAGCAGTGCATCTGAAAATTTGGTGTGGATCCCATTTATATACATCTTGTATACTTGGGTGAAGTATTTTTGTCAATAAACTGATATCAGATTATATCTATAGTCAGGACCACAGTCTATATGCATCATTTGGTGAGTGAGTATAGGATGAGTACATTCAAACCATTTGGATGAGATCTAGTATGAACTTTGGTCTTTAAGGCATGCACCATGCACAATTTGGGACTTACCAATTTGTGGCATTCATTCCATTTCACATTAGAGGTTTGTAATAGAAGATACAATTGAAAATGGTGCTGCACTTGGGAATTTCACATCTATACACAATTACACATGGAGGATTTCATATCCATGTTAGAACTTATGGTTAACATACTAAGAGCAAAGGACTCCAAACATGGTTAGAACAGAGGACTAAATGTCCTAGGGCCAGGCAACTTCACAGTGGATTAACAATGGTCCACAGTTTTACCACTATACTTACACATGCAACACCAATATACCAAAACAGTCCTTTTTTAATAAGGTGTCACCTGTCAAGAGCCCATGTTGCTGTCTGCATAAAGAAAGCAACATTCTTTAGAGCCGTTGTGCACCATGTACTCTTCCAGAGCCATTGTGCAAGATTTACTCTTCCAAGGAAATCTTCCATTGGACCCTCTTAGAGACTTATAGAAATTGCAAACACTAAACTTATTCAACTTTATCCTCAACTGATTAAAAAGCCATCTTCATTCAAGAAGTTGGAGTGTAAGATGTCGAACAGAGAGTCAAGTAACTCCAATTACTAATCTTTGAAAGTTATTGCACTCATAAATCTGTTATTGTAGGAACAACATAGGATATTTGCGAAAGATGTGAATATCTTCAAATTCTCCCATAGGAACAATCTTGCTCTTACTCAAATGCACTTTTAGTTTTGACACTGCTTCTAAGCATAATAGGAGGAGCTTCGTTGTGAAGACAAATAACCATGCCCACCCGATTAGTGCTTCACCCAACCCATTTTCAAAAAAACAACACAACACAAAACAAAACAAAAAAAGATCAGTGTGGCTAGACTTTGCCCACTCCACTATGAAAAGATACTTGCATCTGCCTTGGTTTGTTAAAAACCCTAGGCTTGCATTTGACCTGACCTATGAAGCCCACCTGACCTTTTCAGGAAAGAAAGCCTGAACCTTTACAACTCAGAACTTAATCCATTAGCAACCCACACTGTTACCCAAACCTGCAATTGTTTCTTAGTTGGCGAACTTCAGCCCTGAAATGGAGAGACATGTACCCAAACTTCTTGGCACACAAGCGTTCCATTTAAAAGGGAAAAAAAAAATCAATCCCTGTCCAAATTATTCCTTTACTCAACCAAACCCTTCAACCTACCTTGACCCCCATGTATACAAAAAAAGGCCTAACTCAAGCACTCCTTAACCCTACCCAGCACAAGGTTTGTGACCCATCTAGTGTTGGCATGAGCTATACTCAATGTGTCAAGTTTCTGATTCTCCCACCTCGGGAGAGTTATGAGTACACAAAATTAGGCCTATTAATGGTGATTGATTTTGTTGGAACTAAATGATCTTGATTTTTGTTCATTGACATTGATTGATGCTATTAGAGATATTTGATTGTTATTTAAATTTTATTTGCATATATGATCTAATGATTCTAATCTCATTATGAGTTTATTTTCTTTTCATGTTTGATATAATTTGGGGACTATTTAAAGGCCCAAAGTTCACTATTGTAACTAGTTGATGATGGATTTAAAAATGTTGGGTTGGATGTTTTCTTCCAATGCTTAGTGCTAATTCAAACCAAGTCCATGTGCTGATTACTGGGTTCCTAATATGGCTGGTATTGATGCTTATATTATATAATCTGTGTTATTCGCTTGGTGTTGATTCCATGCAATCCTAGTTACTCATTCCTAGGTCATATCCCTTTGCTTTATTTTTTGTTGTTTCCAACACTTACGGTCCTCTCCTAGAGTTTATTGTCTTGTATCATAAGGACTTGGCTTTAAGGTTGCCATTTGCCTTTGACTACACTAGGAGAATTGCAACTCATCCACCTGTGGTGTCCAATCTTCTGGTTCTTTGTAGAGCTTTTCATAGAAACCAACATTTTGTTTCTTAACCTCAGTTTCCTCATTATAGACATCCCCATCCATATCTAATTTTTAAATGTACTTATAAAAAAAAAAAAATTCTAATTTTTAAATGTGATATATTCACCAGTGTGAGTTTGCTAATGATCAAAGGATCTAATATTGCTGACCCCTTCCTAAAGCCATATTGCCCTTGATTTTTAGCACCATTAAACATCCTCCTACGTAGCCTACCTCTTTACTTCAGATTCCAACTCCTTATTGTGCATTTCCTCTTGATTCCTCTCTCCCTTTGCTTCTAGAACAATTTTCTTTCTGAGTGATCTTCTTTTATTGACCGCACATCTCAAAAATTCCTAGTTCCATAACATTAAATCCTCTGTAGTCAACATTATAAGTGATTCTGCTTTTCTATGTGCTTTCCTTGCACTTACTTTCTTTATCTTACTAGTGACATTTTCCTTGGACTTGCATCGTGTCGAAGTTTCTCCCATGGTGATTAGAAAGCATGAGTGATGCAGGACAATTCAAAAGGAATAGGAAGGAGATTATTGAAAATAGAATGAGGAAAAAAAAAAAGGGAAGATACAAGATGGGCGTAGGAATTAACACCAAACAGGTTGCTTGATGTAGGCCAATATACTCTTAAGAGCAGGACTTGTGTTTGGGCAACAAAAAAGAAAAAAACAAACAAACAAAGGGATAGACCTAGGAATCATTACCTAGAGTTTGCTTGAAATTAGCATCAAGCCATAAAAAAGAGGAAAATAGATAGAACTTAGGCATCAAAACCTAGGTCTGCTTGGAATTAGCACCAAGCATGATAGGAAGCTAGGTCTCAGCATCTGAGCTGAACCTCACAGCATTGGCTGATTGTGGTGCCAATAAGTCAAAAATCTTATGGTGGATTCTCAATCAGTCATGAAAGAGAGTTAGCATGACTTGGCTTAACAAGGTTTGATTGATTGGGCCAATTCTGGTGTGGAGGACTGCTATTTTTGGTGTTTGTGGATGGAGTGAGTGGGTTTAAAGGTCGGGTTTATGGTTGTACTGTTGATTGTGATTGCCATGATGGCACTTGGTAATTTGATTTTGATTTTGATTTTTTTCTCTTTTTTTGGTGATCTAGGTTGTATTACTGATAGCAGCTAGAGGTTTTGTTGGTTCTGAATTTTTGTGGATGATGAAGGGAGGAATTCATGGTGGTGGTGGAGCAACTTTACTTCTCGTTGTGGCTTCAATGGTTTTGCTTGGAATTCGGATCGTGTTTTTCACTGATACCAAATTTGATGCATGACAATATACTCTAAGAGGGGGACTCATGTTTGGGGGGAAAGAAAAGAACAAAACAAGGGGGATACGACCTAGAATCAGCCCATAGGGTTCGCTTAATCAACATTTACAAATAAAAAGAGAAAAATAGGTAGAACCTAGATTTCAGTACCTAAAGTTGCTTGGAATCAGCATTTTTTTTATTTATTATAAATCCGTAGGCCATTTAAATAGAGCCCCCACTTTTTTCAGTGGTGATTTACTAATTTACTCACAAACCCAATGGTTCTTGAACCTACGATCCCCCCTTCACCTAACATTGCAAGGAGAGAAGGTGCCAGTAGAGTTAGAGCTCATTGGCCCCCCAAATTACACCGAAGATGCAAAGGAGGTAACTTCATAATGAGATTGCATGATATGTGGAAGTAAAATTCAAATAACAACCAAACTCCTAATAGCATCAATAGCGATCAGTTTGGTCCAATGAAATCAATCGGTATGTATGGGTCTAATTTGGTAATCGCACCACTAAGCTTACTCTCCAAATATCAAGTAAATAAAGAATTTTTTGCATCAGAAGGAAGGCACTTTATTTTTCTGCATTTTGTTTAGATCTTGAGACTTAAGTTTTATGCATTATGGCTTTTGTTGAATGTATCAACTTTATTTCCACCCCTTTTGATTTATGAACATGACTTTTTTTGAAGGCCACGTGCAAGCAATAGTTATTTCATGTTGTCAATTTTATTACCAGTAATGTCACTGTCATTTCTTATCCTAATCCCAGATTTTAGTCAGTGGGGCACTGATTCTACAGCATCAGTCTAATGTTTTCTTTTTCCACTGTTATAATGATAGGTTCTTGGCATGGAAAGGTTAAAGTCTGAATTGCAGGCACATGGGTTGAAATGTGGAGGTACTTTGCAAGAGCGTGCTGCCAGGCTTTTCCTGCTGAAATCTACGCCTTTGGATAAGCTTCCTAAGAAGTTGCTGGCAAAGAAATGAGTCAATGTAATGTGTTGGGCACAATCATGGAGGAATTTCTCTCCTTCATTGTATGAGAACTAGGTTGAATCTTGTAAATTTTTTGAATTTCATTCAGTTGACTGATCATGTAGTTTGTATGATAATAAATGCTAGTCTGAGCCTAGACAGAAGGAATGCCAATGATTGTGTATGGAATATAAGTGTATAAACACGTAGGATGGATCTTACTTCTCTTTTATCTTTCCATTAACCATTTCTAGATTCTAAGCAAGTGACGTATCTTTTATCCTTTCATTAACCATTATTATCTTTATATCTTGGGTCCTTCAGAATGAAAATCTAGAGAATATCTGTAATGTTCGCATCAAATGCAGATCTATAACTCTTGGTTCATCTTGATTCTACTATAATTTACTTAACCTTTGTACGTTTGCACTGCTGATAGATAAGTAGTACGACCAAATAGAGATCTGATTAAGGAAATACAATACATGTCCAATATCATGCAATAATTATCTCGTGTTCAACAATTGCATCATCTCTCACAAAGTGCGAACCTTGTAATGATACAAAGTTCATTACGAAGTCTTCATATTGTGAGAAAGACATTGCGTAGTTCACATGAACGAAGTTCTTATGTTGTGAGAAAGACATTACATAATTCACATTTTGTGAGAAAGATGATGTTGCCATACTTTCTCAATATAATGAGATTAAGATGTTATGCTATTGTGATATATAGACTGAGACATCGAATTGCAAACATACTGACTTTACAATATGTGAGTATTTGCATGCCTTTTTAATCTATTGAGGGGCTAAAAATCATTTTCATTGTAAATTATGGTTTCATATTCTTTGGTTTCAATAAGTTGTATGATGTTTACTCACATGTTATTTTAAAAAAATTATAAGGGAAATTAGGGGAAATGATAAGACATGATAAAAATGGATAATTATACCCATCTTTTGCTAATTTAAAGAAATAGATAAGGGTAAATTTTGATAGTTTATATATATATATATATATATATATATATATTAGTATAATTAGAACACCTCCCCTCCAAATTTATGCAATTTGGAAGAATTAAAAATTAAGAAGTTTGATACCCACTATAGTCCAAATCCCCTTGAACCATTCCCCTCCCGTTTCAAAACACATCCAAAAAAGGTCAATTAAACCCTTCTCATCCCTCCCATGCCTTCCCTCTATCCCCCTCTCCTCACCTTCTATCCAAACTCACTGTAGTAACAACTCAATCATAGGAATTATTAATAACTGATTGGTCCCCTTTCATCCAAAGATTTTCAAAACCTACTCAACTATTTTTTAGACAAGGAAATGAAGAGTACATGCTAAGTGATTAAAAGCCTAAATTTAGGTCATTGCCATTTGTAGGGGCAAAGCATGTAGCTTTCAAAGTGCAAAGGCTGTCATATAGTCTCTTTTTTAAGCTCAATAACTAGAAGCATACCGCATACATATTCTATCAAAAGACAAGAAGCAATGCTTGTAATATTCCTTGAGCAAATGCACATTTTTTAACAGCATGGGCAAACTTTCATCTCTTAATACAATCCAACAAAGCTTGGCCTAACAAACATAAGAAGCAATGCCCATATCCCTTGCGTAAATGTACATTATTTTATAACAGCATCCAAAAAGTTTGACCCTAACACGTGAGAGGATCCTTTGGCTTTCACTTATTCTTTTTTTCCCTTTTCTTTGCCTCTCTCTGTGTGGTTGTTCTTTTCTTTATATATACGACGCATCAAGCTTTCGAAGTGCAAAGAGTAATCGTATAGTCTCTTTTTATTTTAAGTTCACACTATAACTAGAAGAGTAAATATTGTATCAAGACAAGAAGCAATGTTTATAATCTTCCTTGCTTATATTTCTTCTCTTAACAACACCACAAAAAGCTTTAGCCTACCAAACATCAGAAGCTCCTTTGATTCTTTTCTTCTAAATTTGTGTTATCTGTCTCCAAGTTTGTGCTTTACTGTATTCGGTAGCAAATCTTCTGACAATGCCAAAATGCAATGACAAGTTGTCCCTACATAATTGCCTTTAATCAAATGTCGAGTGTCCAGGTGGAAATCTTTGGCATTTTCCTGTTCATTATAAAAGCTGGAAAGAAGAAAATGAACATTACCTCAATTGATTACCTTCTCATCTTTCAGTTTCTTCTGTTATCAATCAAACTTCCATTTCCAACTATGGTTGACGCAATAGTTACCTATCTCCTGAAGCAGTTGGGTTCAATCGCTGCCCAGCAGGCTCAGCAAGAGATAAAGTTGATTGTGGGTGTTGACAAAGAAGTCCAAATGCTTAAAGATGGTCTCAGAATAGTCCAGGCAATGCTCAACAATGCTGAGGAAAGACAAGCGTCCGACGTAGCTTTGAAGCTTTGGTTTGATCAGCTCAAAGACGTATACTACATGATGGATGATGTGTTGGACACTTGGAACACTGCAAGGATCAAATCACAAATTCAGAAAGAAGAAGAAGAAGAAGAAAAAACTGATAAATCTCGTGCTGTGAAGAAGGTATGCTCTTTCTTACCTTCCCTATCATTTTGTTTCCGTCGTGTTAAAAACCTTGCTCTGCGTCATGAAATTGGTCACAAGATTAAAACACTGAGTGGAATATTAGATAAGATTGCCAAAGACAGAGTAACGTATGGATTTGACTTGACCAAGCAACATGATGTAGTTGAGCATATAAAAACTACTTCCTTTGTTGATGTGTCCAATATAATTGGTCGTGATAACTATAGGGGTGACCTGCTAAGCAACCTATTAGGCAAAGGTAGTCAAGAAGATAGAAAACCTCAGGTCCTCTCCTTAGTGGGCATGGGCGGTGTTGGGAAATCAACTCTTGCCCAACTAGCCTATAATGATCCTGAGGTGCAAGCCCATTTTCAAGTAAAAATGTGGGTTTGTGTTTCTGAACCTTTTGATCAATGTAAGATTGCTAGAGCAATTTGTCAAGAGCTTGACTCTGAATCCCCTCATAATATTACTGAATTGCAATCTTTATTGCATAAAATTTGTGATTTGATTAGGGGAAAGAAGTTCCTTCTTGTTTTAGATGATGTGTGGACTGAAGACTCCACGATGTGGGAGCCATTCAAATTTGCACTCGAATATGGTGCCAAAGGAAGTAAAATTCTAGTCACTACACGTAAATATAGAGTTGCAGAGAGAATGGAGAGTGTCCACATCATCAATTTGGGTGTACTTTCTGATGAGGACTGCTGGTTGATCAACAAAATAGTGTTTTCTGATAATGATCAACATAAAGATTTAGAAGACCTTGGCAAACAACTATCAAATAAGTGTAAAGGTTTGCCACTTGCTGCAAAGACTCTAGGTGGTCTCATGCGCAACAAGAGGAGTAGAGATCAATGGAAGAATATGTTGGATAGTAGTTTGTGGGAATTAGAAGATTTTGAAAAAGGTCTTTTGGCACCCTTATTATTGAGTTATTATGAATTGCCCTTAGCATTGAAACGTGTTTCTCATATTGTGCTGTATTTCCAAAAGATTATCTCTTTTCTAAAGATCAGTTAGTCCTCCAGTGGATGGCACAAGGATATATTGAGTCAAAGGTAAAAATGGAGATGGAAATCATAGCGGGAGAATATTTTGAAAATTTAGCTATACGCTCTTTCTTTCAAGATTTTGAGAAAGATGAGAGTGATGACAAGATAACAAGGTGCAAAATGCATGACGTAGTGCATGACTTTGCTCAGTCAATGATAACAAATGAATTTGTAGCAATTGATGGTGACAAGAAGTTGGAGATAGACTATAAAAGTGTTCATCATTTGCAATTAAAACTTTCAAAAGAAATGCTATTTCCTGTTTCTGTCTACCATGCAGAAAATATCCGCAGTCTCTTTCTTCTTTCTAATGAAATTGATTGTAACTTTAACATGCTCATATCCAATTTATTCCAAAATTTTAGATGTCTAAGGACTTTAATTTTGGATTGTCCAATTAAGAAAATTCCAGATGTGATGGAAAATTTGATACATTTACGATTTCTCCTTTTATAAACCAAGGTTGAAATAGAAGAATTGCCTGAAACCATTTGTAATCTTTGTAATTTACAAACTTTGTGTATTGATAATTGTTATCGTTTGAAGAAATTGCCGCAAGGGATGAGTAAAATAATAAACTTAAGGCATCTTATTTTTGATACATATGCAATGACACAATTTCCAAGAGGGATTGGGAGATTGATTTCTCTTAGAACATTAAGTCATTTCATTATAAGTGGTAAGGACAATAAAAAAGGATGTAAACTTGGTGAATTAAAAAATTTAAACCAGCTTCAAGGTACCCTTAGAATACAGTGGTTGGGAAATGTGGTAGATGTAGGTGAGGCCAAGAATGCACAACTCAAGAAGAAGACACACCTTCGTGGTTTGTATCTAGGGTTTGAAGGAGAGGATGAAAATGATAGAAGAATTAATAATAATGTATTAGTTCTAAATGACTTAGAGCCACATCCAGACTTGGAATATCTAGAGATTTATGACTATCAAGGCACCACGCTATATCCTAATTGGATGATGTCTTTGACGAAATTGAAAACACTTCGTTTCTTTGCATGCCCAAGGTTAAAGGGTTTGCCTCCCCTGGGGAAGCTACCGTTCCTTGAGTCGTTAAGCATAATTGATGTTGATAGTTTGGAAAATGTGGGTGTTGAATTTTTGGGATTGGAATCCAAATACGAGAATGACTATATATTCCCACAATTGAAATCTCTCAAATTTAGTTCTTTGAAAGAGTGGAAAGAATGGGTTGGGATTGGAGGAATGAGAAATGAAGAAATTAATGGTGCTACTATAATGCCATGTCTTCAAGACTTGACAATTTCTAGATGCCCTAAGCTAAAAGTTCTGCCATATTTTCTTCGTACAACTCCATTGAAGAAATTAGATATCTTTCAATGTCCAATTCTGGGTGAACGTTGCCAAAAGGAGATAGGAGAGGATTGGTACAAGATTTCTCATATCCCAAACATCAAAATTGATTGGAAATATGTGCAAACAGACGATTCTGAATGTGATGCTTGATTAGGGTGCTCCAAGCCTCATCCTTTCACAGGTTACTTCTTCTCCTTTGTTTTCTTCTTTTATTTGGCATATCAATTTACATAGTTCATTAAATCAAAACAAATTTAATAATTAATTATATGTTTTAAGAAATAGAAAAGTTTTCTTTATTTTCCAAAAACAAAACTTTTTTAGTTATTTATTTATTTATTTTATATTTGTCATTTAGAAAGTTAGAGATATGGACAACATGTTTTCAGTTTTTTATTTTTATATAAAAGGACAATTTTGGGTTCCGTGGTTAGGAGCTAAACATCATTATTGCATTTGTCATCTATGAAAAGTAAGGTATTTCTTTAGTTTTTATTATTGTTATGTTTTTTTTTATATTGACTTGTATATTTTAGGTATGTAAGACATTTATTATTTAAAATAATTAAACTTTACATGTTTAATAATTTTTAAAACTATTAGTATACTCTAACTATGCAATCTCTAAATTATTTTAAAAAGATATTGATTTAATATATTTAAAGAACATTAATTGTGGTTAGTATGATTTTAAATATAGTTCACAGTTTAATAACTAACTGCATGGAAAAAATCATTATTATTTTGTGTGTGCATGTGTGTATGGTAGATTCTTCTTTGATTTTTTTATTTAGCTCCTACCCACCTCCCCCCCAAAATATATATATATATATATATATATATATTATATATATATAATTTTGGCTTGCCATTGTCCTAATGGTTTGGCCTAAATCTCATTAAAAATGAATAACAACATTAGTTGATAAATGAATTAGACTTGGCCAAAATGGCAGATATTGACATTAGCATAAAGTAAAATTAGTTTTACTTAATTTCACTTTTTTTTTTTTTGTCCATTTTGGCAATGATTGTCTTTTATTTTGGGCTTGTAAGTAGTTGCATGCTTAAATTCAATTTTTTTCCCTTTCTTGTTCGTTTATGTTTTGATAGTATAAGGGTCATGTGATTTTTCTAAATTTTGGGTATGTAAACTTCTCTAATATGTCATATGGTTTTCTTTTGAGCATGTAGATGGATGATGAGGAAATCAATGACAAAGATTATGTGGTTGAGTTGTACAAAATTAAGGATGGTGAATGAGGAGGAGGATGATGAAGTAGACAATGATGAGGGGGATTTAAAAAGCTCGAGTTTTCAAGATGGTTGCTGGTCATGGAAGGGGAGAACTTATGGCCACAAGAACGGTGACGATGACAAGGATAAGGATGAAAAATGGTGAGGCTAAGTAAGAGGAGGAAGTTGTTGAAGAAGAAGATGGTAAGATATGATTTTAATTTTCATGAACATTACCTTCAAATCTATAGCTATGTTGCAATCTTGTGTCTATTATTTATTTTTACCTTTATCCTTTTATTTTGGATTTGTTATTTGAATTCTATTGTGTATTTATATTATTGATTATAGTCGTTAAAACTATATTAGTTATGTATTAATTGGTTTTACTGAATTTCGTGTGTGGGATATTATGGAATTTTACGTGCTAGGATTTTTTTTTTTTTTTTTTAATTACAAAAACCTCTCTTGAGGTTGTTGTGGACTCTTTTTTCGCCCTACATGGCACTACTTCATTGCAACATGCCACATCAACATATTATTGATTTTTTGGGTAAATCTCTTTAAAATCCAAAATAAACATATATCTCATGGATTGGGTTCACATGACCCTCAAGAACCTTACTTCAAGAAGCAGATTTATGGACCACATTTCCTCTTCATCAATTGGGATCATAACCCCATGACATCATCAACATCAACATATGGATCGAGCTCAAGCAATGAATCAAAACTCACGGCCCATATTACTTCTCTTACACTCATGGCAACCGGCTTCTTCAACAAAAGCTCTTATTTACGTAAAATGACAACAAAACCTAAGGTATGTCATCTCATCTTTAGCTTATGATCCAAGCTCATGAGTCTTTTTGGGAAAACTTTGGGAGTTGTGGTTTGGAGGGCCAAGAGATATGTTCAGTAAAGCTCCAGCGGTTTAAAGTTGATTAAAGAAACATGTTGTTTGGCATGTCTTCTCCAACTCCCTGAACTCTGACGAGTCCGTGTGTAGCGGAGAACATATGAGAAGCATCTCTTATCACATAGCACTTTAGATGATAAAACTCCCCATTACTCTTGTCCTAAAACTTAATATTTATCATATGACAAATACTCAATATCTCCAACCATCTAAATGCTAAGAAAATAACTATTCATTCAACCTTCAGCCGTTCCTATATAAATTTAGAAACTTCATTATATTATTCTACATAAGCTACATTACTTCTTTCAGCTAAAATTCAACTCAAACACATGGCCTAATCTGATTTGCTATCTTTAATCTCCAAATATATAGAATATTCATGATATCTTTAATATCCAGCTGTTGTCTGCCACAATCAGACCAAATATTCCTCTGCTAGCTGCTAGAGCAGAGCATTAAATGCTCTTTTTACTCACCAAGATTAAGTCACAACATAATGAGACATTGACTAAATCTTTAAAACTTCATTAACTTTCAACCAATCATTTTATTACTCACTAAAAATGTGTTGTAATAGAATCTTGGACCAAAAACACAAACACCTAAAAAAAGAAACATTTCCAACAGAACACCAGCAGTGTGTTCAGCACTTGGCACCTGGCTGAAAGTGATATCATCAGTCATTTAATGCCCAGTAGCCTGACATCTGACCCCATCTACTTCTACCCAAAGCAACAGTTGTCTTATGACAACTGTGATAGCTTTTCCTGACAGTTGGAACAACTTTTTCAGAACAGCTGTGACAGCTGAACATTACTAATTTTCCTCATTTGGCTAAAAACTAAAACCAACTAAAGAGACTATCTTTTTTTTTTTTTTTGTTAAACTACTTTCCCTTTCTGCTACTCTTTCCTTCAGCAGCTATTACCCAAAACAGCAAGAATACCTTAAAGCTAAACATACCATTTTTGGCCAAATATTAGGATGGATTTTCTGAAAATTTATTGCTGATTGAGACAAATTTTGGCTGAGATTATTTGCTAAAAACCCCCCTTAAACTTAGCTATAACTAGAGTCCCTCATCAACACACCAAAGGACACCAAGAGAGAAGAACAACTCTCTCATAAACTTCTCTAGTCTCTCTCCCTCTAATTATCTCCTTGAGCTCTTAATGAATTTTTGAGATTTTGAATTTTTAGCTTCCAAATTAGGAACTAAACTCTTCATCCCTTAGCTCATAAATATCCTTCATAAGCTCTATTCCATCCTTCAGCAGAAATTCCCAGTAGCAGCGCTAAACACACTACAACACCATTATTCTCTTATACTCATTCTCTCACTCTCTATATTCAAAAAATACATCTATCTTACTACTCTTATTTCCAAATACCTAAACACATCTCCATAATCTTCTCTTACAAAATCTTTCCTCTTGGAAAGCAATTTCTACAACTTCTCCAGCAGTTATAATCTTATATTTTTACTATCTTTAACCTCCATATCTCTCATACTTCCATATATCATACAAATTACAAATACTATATCCCACAAAACATCTATATCTTTTACCATTTCTACACTTCTCAAGAGATATCAAACACTCATACTACAAGTCCTTCCCATGGAAGACAATGTTATTCACAGCTTCACAACAACTAAAAGAGCATTGTCGAGGGGAAACTCATTTAAGTGCATGATAAAAGGGATAAACTTAACTAGTCTCTACACACAACTGGACATACTCTCTCTCCCTCTAGTTGCACCTATTTTTCCCCTTCAATCTTGAAGTTATCACGGCAAATTGTCTCTCTACTACTAGAGTCATTCTGCTAGAATGCTATCAATTTACTGATACTATACAGCTGGAGCTAGAAACCATACAAAAATAAGTGACTCTGCTTCCATATCTTTAAATTTACATCATTGAGTACATGATTACTTCACTTATAAATACATATTACTTTATTTCAACCTTTATTACAACTATTACTCAAAGTTATTATATCAAACACATATTTCATATTTATTCAACTATTATCATGATTTTTAGACTTTGGCTTTAATGGTTTTGTAGGTTTAAAAGTACATTGGTAGCCATTGGACCACGTGGCTCAATGTAAGTTCCAGATGCAACTCCCCAACAGGCCTAACAAGGTCACCTCTCCAACGGACAACACGTGGCAGTGCGACTGACAAAAGGCCCCTGAACAGAGGTTTAGTGGAATAACACTCCACTCAAAAAGTAACAAAATTGACAATCCCTTTCTTAAGGCTTGTAGGAAATCAACATATAATTTCTATTATTAATAACCTTAACAAAATATTCCATTTAAATATAAATATAAATATATATATATATGGTTAGTGAAGTTTCTTTTGTTAAATCTTATTGTTTAACCGTTAGTAACTAGTGTTGGTGTTGCGATTCCTTCATAACTTTACATTTGAAATTTGGTGTGAGTTTGGATACAGCTGAAATCCAAACTCACCTGCGTTTGTGTTTTAAACAGTGGGTCCCGTGCACTATTCATGGGACCCATAAATACGGAATTTGGCAAAATCAACTTTAAAACTGGGTCCCATGACACTATTCACACATTTAAAAATTATTTTACTACAATATTTTCAGTTTTCAGCAATAAACGGTATCCAAACAAACCCTTTGATTCTTTTAAAGTTTCGATGGTGATTCAAAGGTTAAACGTTTTTTAAAATAAATTTCTTGTGCTCATTTTTTATATCATTCAATTTTGTTTAATTGACTTTGTGTATGATCTTTGTATCCGTGGAATTCTAAAAATAAAAATAAATTAGGTGTAATTTGTGTACCTTTTGTGGGGAGTAAAAATACCCTGGTGGGCCTTTGGGCCATGTTAAGAAAGGCCGACCTGCTCTTGGGTCTAGAACTTGTTAGTACTGCGGGTTGGCCCATGCGCCGAGGATCCGAAGATCCAGCCGAGGGTGCTTTTTCCCTCGGATGGACACCGAAGAGCCCGGGACTCCATTTGTAAAGGTTAGGGAATGACACGGTAAATACCAACGGTTAAAAGGGGTGAACCCTTGAACAACCTAGAAGCACCGATGTTGGAGATATACTCAAGTTGAAGATTGTCACCTCCACATTAAAGACCCTGCACCTACCACCCTGGCCGCATTTATGGGGAAGTGACGCCTGAACAGTGGAAGTGAAACTTCTGGTTACTATTCAAAGGCACTAGGAAGGGAAATATCTAGGTCAAAGGGAGGTGAGGGCAACACGTGTCACAAAGATCGAAGTGAGTAGTATTTAAGGAGGGATCTGGAACAGAAAAGGGAGAGGTCCCTATTTGTAATCTAAAAAAGAAAGGAAGGGAAAATTATATAAGAACAGTCATCGGCTTATATCCGAAGAAGTGGAATTGCAATATTTCTTATCGTTTTTAAGTGTTTATAATTTTTAACTTGTCATATAATCCTTATACACTTCTAACCTGGGTTTCAAGCCCACACTCTACAAATTCATATTGTTCAAGGCTCATTGGGCCTGAGCCCATAACTGTTCTTAGGGCCAGGTGCAATTGTGCACTTACAATTGGCGCCGTCTGTGGGAAATCTAGTCTAGAAGAGGTAGGGATACTATGGCAGGCTTAGGTGCTTACCATGCAGAGTCACAAGGATCACAACCGGAGGATCAATTCGAGCGTCTTGAACGTCAAAGGGATCGCGAGGGGAGTGTCCATACAGAGTACCCAGATGCCAGCCGTACTCATGGTGGGGCTGGCGCCCCCCAAGAGGATGGTTCTAAAACCATGCAGAAGGAGATCAACCGTTTGAAGAGAAAGCTACGACGCGCCAAGCGTAGGCCTTCACCGTCCTCATCGGATTCTTCCTCGGAAGAGGATAGGCGAGGTAGCTACAGTTCGAGGTCGTGCTCACCTGCCAGCTCAGCGTCTTCCGGTGAGAAGGACGACCAGCCAGCTCGCAGACGCAAAAGCCTTCCTTCTAGGGGCTTAGGCAATGATGCTATGAGTAGGGCGTTGCACCAACTCTCCAAATCTCCGTTTTCACGAAGGATTGAGAAGGGGAGGCTTCCCAGGAGATTTACCCAGCCCACTTTTACCATCTACAATGGCCGGACTGATCCGGTGGAGCATGTGAGTCACTTCAACCAAAGGATGGCCGTGCACTCTCACAATGAGACTCTGATGTGTAAAGTCTTCCCCTCTAGCTTGGGGCCCGTGGCTATGAGGTGGTTCAACGGCCTCAAATCAGGGTCTATAGGTTCATTCGGGGAGTTGACTAGGGCGTTTGCCTCACGATTTATTACTTGTAGCAGAGTTCCTCGGCCATTGGACTCGCTGCTATCTATGACCATGAAAGAAGGAGAGACGCTGAAAGCATACTCCGACCGATACTGGGAGATGTTTAATGAAATAGACGGTGATTTTGACGAGGTGGCACTGAATACCTTTAAAGTAGGTCTTCCTACTGACCATGACCTGAGAAAGTCTTTGACAAAAAAGCCCGTCCGCAGTGTACGTCGCCTCATGGATCGTATTGATGAATACAAGAGGGTAGAGGAGGACCAGCAGCAAGGCAAGGGAAAGGAGAAGGTTATCCCTCAGGAGAGAAGGGATTTCAGGTCGGACAGATATCACAACAACAAGCCGAGGAGGGATTACTTTGGGCAATCTGTCTCGGCAGCACCGCAGGCTGTCAATACTGTGTTCCGAGAACCAGTGCATCAGTTACTGGAGAAAGTTCGTAAAGAGCCCTTCTTCAGATGGCCCAGTAAGATGGCAGGGGAACCTGCGAAAAGAAATCAAAATCTCTTCTGCCAGTACCATCGAGATGTGGGCCACACTACCGAGAATTGTCGGACCTTGTGGAACCATTTGGAGCAGCTCGTCAGTGAAGGAAAGTTAAAGGAGCACTTATGTCAGCCTACTGGTCATGTCAGTCAAGTTGGTTCTAACAACCAGAGGAACAATTCATCTCGGCCAGCATTAGGAACGATTAATGTTATCTTTGCTACGCCCGGAAGGACCGGTTCAGGTCCCACTAGGGTTTTGACTGTCTCCCACCCTCGTGCTGAGGATGTAGGCAATAGGCCGAAGAGGTTGAGGGGCATCTTGCCCGTCCTAGGTTTCTCTGAGGAGGATAAAGCGGGGACTATCCAACCCCATGACGATGCCCTGGTAGTTACGCTGAGGATAGGTAATTATGATGTGAGGAGGGTGATGATAGACCAGGGTAGCGGCGCAGATATCATGTACCCGGATCTATTTAAGGGGCTAAGGTTGAAGGTGGAAGACCTTACTCCTTATGATTCACCGCTCATAAGCTTTGAAGGGAGATCGGTTATGCCGAGAGGACAAATTCGTTTGCCCGTTCAAACCGGCTCCGAAACGGTGGAAGTGGACTTCATTGTCATTGATGCGTATTCTCCATATACGGCCATCCTCGCTCGGCCTTGGCTGCATGCGCTTGGGGCTGTTTCCTCTACCTTGCATGTGAAAGTCAAGTTCCCCTCAGGGGATTCCGTTGAGGAAATCCTCGGCAGCCAGTCTGTGGCCAGACAATGCATGTCCGCTGCGGTGTTACATCAAACAGAAGCCGAGTCTTCGGCCGTGGCCACTAAAAATTCATAGCAGTTAACACCTCCTGACGCATCTCGAATGCTGACAGGAGAGGAGACACATTGTGAGAAACTAGAGAAGTTTCCGGTGGCTGCCGATCCGGAGAAGTTCTTCCAAGTTGGTATACTTCTGCCACCCCAGGAGAAGATGGAGTTGTTAGAATTTTTGAAGAATAACATTGACGTTTTTGCGTGGGATCCTTATGAGGCCCCAGGCGTGGATCCAAATTTCATTTGTCATCACTTGAATGTCAACCCAGCCGTTGTTCCGAGGAGGCAGCCACCTCGGCGATCTTCTAGGGAACATTTAGAAGCTGTAAAGGAAGAAGTTCTCAAACTCAAGAGGGCTGGAGCTATTAAAAAAGTTTTTTACCCCGAGTGGTTAGCCCATACTGTGGTTGTTAAGAAAAAGAATGGGAAATGGAGAGTATGTGTGGACTTCACCGATCTGAACAAAGCATGTCCCAAAGATTCGTTCCCAATGCCGCGTATAGATCAATTGGTGGATGCCACTGTTGGACATCCTCGGATGAGTTTCTTAGACGCATTCCAGGGTTACCATCAAATTCCTTTGGCGGTGGAGGACCAGGAAAAGACTGCTTTTATTACTCCAACAGGAAACTACCATTATAAGGTCATGCCATTTGGTTTGAAGAATGCTGGAGCTACCTACCAAAGAATGATGACCAGAATGTTTGAAGAGCAAATGGGGAAAACCATTGAGGTCTACGTGGACGATATGGTGGTAAAAAGCAAAACAATACCCTCACATGTGAAAGATTTGGCCGACACTTTTCAGATATTGAGAAAATACAAGTTGCGTCTCAACGCCTCAAAGTGTTCTTTCGGTGTGGGGTCTGGAAAGTTCTTGGGATACATGATTACACATAGAGGCATAGAAGTAAATCCAGCGCAGGTCAAGGCTATTCAAGACTTGCAGCCTCCTCGGAACCCAAAGGAAATTCAAAAGTTAACAGGAATGATAGCTGCCTTGAATCGGTTCATATCGCGATCAGTCGACCGCTGTCGTCCTTTCTTTCAATTGTTGAATAAATGGAAAGGGTTTCAATGGACCGAGGATTGTGAGTTAGCTTTCCAACAACTCAAGCAATACCTTTCTCAACCACCCATCTTGGCTCGTCCGGAGGCACATGAGCTTTTGTTTGCATATTTGGCAGTAGCCGTCCATGCGGTCAGTCTGGTGCTGATAAGAGACGATGACGGGGTGCAAAGACCGGTATATTATGTTAGTAAGTCCTTGAGTGAGTCCGAGGTCCGTTATTTGCCCTTGGAGAAAGCGCTCCTGGCTGTGGTTCATGCCACGCGAAAGCTCCCCCATTATTTTCAGTCCCATACAGTGGTTGTTCTGACCCAATTGCCCCTGAAGGCAGTGCTGCGTAGCGCCGATTACTCAGGAAGGATAGCGAAGTGGGGGACCATCCTGGGGGCTTTTGATGTTAAATATAAGCCTCGCACCTCGGTGAAGGGTCAGGTCCTTGCTGACCTGGTGGCAGAATTTTCTGAGCCATTGTTGGAAGAAACTCTAAGAGACTCCCCCATGGGTGAAAAATCAGTTGGTGTGATCACAGCGGCAGTATCTTCGATTTGGAAAATGTATGTGGATGGGGCAGCCAATCAGAGAGGGTCCGGTGTTGGACTTGTCCTGGCATCCCCCGAGGGAATTATTTTCGAAAAGTCCCTGAGATTGGCATTCTCGGCCACTAATAATGAAGCCGAGTACGAAGCGGTACTGGTGGGCATGAAAATGGTGCATAGAATGGGAGGAAAGGAAGTCCATGTCTTCTCGGACTCTCAACTGGTGGTTGGCCAGGTCACGGGAACCATGGAGGCTAGAGACCCAAGGATGCAGGAATACTTGGCCCAGATTAAGCGCCAGCAAACTGAATTTGACTCTTTCGCTTTAACTCATGTCTCTCGGAGCGGAAATACTCATGCAGACTCCTTAGCCACGCTGGCAACGTCCTCGGATCAAGGTTTGCCTAGGGTTATCCTCGTTGAGGATTTGCTGGAACCCACTCTTGCCATTGCCAACGCACCTTGCATTCATCTAATAAGGCATGGTCCTAGCTGGATTGACTCGGTCGTGTCTTTTCTTAAGAATGACATCCTTCCCGAGGACAAGTCCGAAGCTGATAAGATACGTCGAAAAGCACCACGTTTCTGGTTGTCCGAGGATCAGAAACTCTACAAACGTTCCTTTTCAGGACCGTATTTGTTGTGTGTACACCCTGACTCAACGGAAGGGCTTCTGGAAGAGCTGCACGAAGGGATTTGTGGCAGCCACACTAGGGGAAGATCCTTAGCTCACAGAGCTTTGACTCAGGGTTATTGGTGGCCCAATATGCAAAGAGAGGCTCAAGACTATGCCAGAAAGTGTGATCAATGTCAAGGTTTGCCCCTAATATCCATCAACCTGGAGGAGTTCTTAATCCCCTTTCCAGCCCTTGGCCCTTTGCACAGTGGGGATTGGATATAGTTGGGCCGTTTCCGAGGGCCGCAGGTAACAAAAGATGGCTTCTCGTGGAACAGACTATTTCACTAAATGGGTTGAGGCCGAGCCCTTAGCGAATATTAGAGATGTTGATTCCAAGAAGTTTATTTGGAAAAATATTATTACTAGATTCGGCATACCGCACACACTTATCTCTGACAATGGTGTTCAATTTGACAGTAAGGCTTTTAGGCAATATTGTGGTGACATGGGCATTACAAACAGATATTCCACCCCAGCTTATCCTCAGGGAAATGGGCAGGCTGAGGCCGTCAATAAGGTCATTGTCAATGGGCTGAAGAAAAGGTTGGACGATGCGAAAGGTAGATGGGTAAAAGAGCTCCCTCATGTTCTGTGGACATATCGAACTACACCACGTAGGTCCACTGGAGAAACACCATTCTCCATGACTTATGGAGCTGAGGCGGTCATCCCTCTGGAATTTGGTTTTCCCACCCTAAAGACGAGTTCTTTCAATACTGAAAGCAACAATGGACTCCTGGAGAAAAGTCTTGATTTACTTGAAGAACGACGTGAGGCAGCTATGGTCCAAATGGCTTATTACCAACAAAACCTTAAACGGGGATATGATGCCCACATGAAGCTAAGGCCACTAGCACCTGGGGATTTGGTACTCAGAAGGGTTGTGGGCACTGCTAGGAACCCAGCTTGGGGTAAACTTGGACCAAATTGGGAGGGCCCTTATCGGATAACTTCAATAGCGGGCATAGGATCTTATCGGTTATCTGATTTAGATGAAAATGTTGTACCACGTCCATGGAATGTAAATAACCTGAGAAGGTATTACTATTAATGAATTGTATTTTTGTTTGTACCCAGTTTAAATTCAATAACGTTTTAGGGAGTTTAGGTCGCAATTTATAAGAATCAAACAGAAACTTGGTTAAGTGTAGTCCTCGGACCACAAACCTTGTGGAAATTGATCTCTTATCATTTATTAAACAGAACCTTAGTTATGTCAGGTCCTCGGACCTCCTACTTTGGGAAAATTAATATCTGAAGTTACTGTTCTTAAGAATCAAACAGAAACTTGGTTAAGTGTAGTCCTCAGACCACAAACCTTGTGGAAATTGATCTCTTATCATTTATTAAACAAAACCTTAGTTATGTCAGGTCCTCGGACCTCCTACTTTGGGAAAATTACTATCTGAAGTTACTGTTCTTAAGAATCAAACAGAAACTTGGTTAAGTGTAGTCCTCGGACCACAAACCTTGTGGAAATTGATCTCTTATCATTTATTAAACAGAACCTTAGTTATGTCAGGTCCTCGGACCTCCTACTTTGGGAAAATTAATATCTGAAGTTACTGTTCTTAAGAATCAAACAGAAACTTGGTTAACTGTAGTACTCGGACCACATGCATTTGAGCTTGATGATCTAAAGGATCCAGTGGGAACAATTTCTAATCGCTTAATATCTTGTTGTTTGCTAGATCAGATCTTAAATTTCTTATATTCTTAAGTGTTAAATAAAGTTATCCAAGGATTGAACAAAACCATAAGAATTGATTAAGCCTGCTACTCGGACCATAAACTTCATCCAAGTTAACTTCTTATTATGTTGGGGAGTCAGGGCCTTACTGGTCATTAATTCGGATCTTAAGTTTATTTCTTTAATTGTTAATTATATTTATGTAAAGAATGACTGTGTGGAGGTTATGGTTGTGCAATCCTTGAAGTTAAATTTGTTTACTTTAAGAAGCTTTAGTAACAAGTACAAACCGAATGAAGTAAAGACAAATGTAACACAGTGAAATTCAAATAAATTTGTTCTTTATTAATTACATAAACAGGTATTACATATAAGGGATAAGCATAGAGAAGGAGAAGCCCTAAGTTTAGTCCTAAACTCCTGGAGGAGGGTCTAGCTGAGAGGTGCTGGGTGCCTCGGTCTCTTTGAGCTCCACTTCAAAGGCAGACAGAATGTGTTTTCCTTTGTCTGCTGTTTTTGGTGGAGGGACGTTGGGTTCCACGGCTTGGCTGAGGTCTTTCTCGGTGTCTCCGTCTCCCTCCTTATCTTTGTTGGAACCCAAAAGTTCTGTAGGATTTGGAATTGGCTCCGGGACTATGGGGGGAAGGGCAGGAAGAGTTGTTTCTGGGGTGGCAGTAGCAGCAGGAGCCTCTTCAATCTCCTGTATCTCAAGGGGAAGCCAAATGTTCTCGGACTTCCTCAGATCCGAAGATAGAGGAATTCCAGCTACATTCAGGGCTTCCCCCCAGACTTTCTGACAATACTCACGGCACAAGGCCACGAAGGCTTCTGTCAGCTGCTCCTCTGTGGTGGCCACCCCTTCCTCAAAACTTGCCTGCTTAGCAGCTTTTAAAGATTGTTTAAATGTGCTAGCCTCTTCCTTCATCAGTGCAAGCTCCTTTTCCAAGGCCGAGCGTTCCCTTTGGGCTTGGGTCAGCTCATCATCTTTTTCGTGAAGGAGCTTGCGCTGCCCCTCTATCTGGGTCTTCATAGTCTTCAAGTTTGATTCGACCCCGTTTTTCTCCCTCCTCAGCTCAGCCACCTCCGAGACCAGCTTTTCATTCTCAGCAAAGGCCATTCCCAGGGACTTCTCAGTCTCCAGCCTGATCTCCAGCTCGGCCCTGGCCTTCTTTCGAGTGTCCTCTATAAATTTTTCGGCCACGAAGACCTCCTGAACAGCCTGTAATAAAATATGATGGAATCAAGCACAGAAGAAACTTGTGAATATTATTGAAGGAGGAATCTTCCTAAAAAGAAGTAAGCTTACCAGCGCCAAGTTCCTTTTTAGAGAAAGGAATAGTTGTGGCTGGCTCATTTTTTCCAAGGACTCCATGTCCTTGGGTAGCAAAAGAGGGCGCTCCAACACTTCGGCCAAGTGGTGAGCATGGTCTTGTTGAACCGCCCTTATGCTGGACTGGCAGGAGATAGGCGCGCCGTCTAGCTTCAAGTCCGGAGACCAGATGGCGGGTGGTCGGCGTACGTCGGCCACATCTCTGATCTCTCCACTCTCAACTAAGCGGGCCCTGCCCTTGCCTTTGTCTAGCTTTTGCTGCTGAGCCGGAGGGGGTTGATGGCGTGGCTTCTTAGGGTCTTTGCTGGTCACTCCCTCTACCTCCCCCTTTCTCTTTTTCTTAGGGTCCTCGGCTGGGAGTTTTGGCTCAGCTGGAGGAGGGGGAGGTGGCAAAATTGGAGGAGCCTGGGACGTCCCCGTCTTCTTCTCGGCTACCTTTGCAGCTCTCTTTGTCAGAAGACCCTGCATCCGATCCATGTCTTCCTCAGAGCTGTCTTCTGGCTGCGCAACGACGAACCCCGCAATGCCCGAGGCCTCGGCAACTTCTTCTTCCTCATCCGAGAGTATGACGAATTGGTTCCTTTGATGCCTTTCGGTATCTTCAAATTGAAATTGGTCTATTTCGTCGTCTAGAGTGTGTGAGGAAGATACCTGCTCTTCTGGGATAGCAGGTGCCTGGGAATGTATGGCAAAAGGAATGGCCGCTATAGGCTGTAGGTGCAAGACGGTATGAGGGGCGTCTGGAAGATCATGATCGTCCAGGAAATGAGGTCGAGCTACGTTTATTCTCCTTCGTCGCTGATCGCCTGCGATTATAGCGTTCTCTATCTCCTGGAAGTCCGAGGAGATGGGAGTATACCCTAGAATCAAATGAGAGGCTCGAAGTTGAAAGTCTTCGCTGACGAACACCTCGGATCGAAGTACTCGATTTAGGTCAGCGACGTTACAATGGCTCAAACGGGGACACATGTGTTGCTTATCTGTAAAAAATACATCAAACCAAACAAGCTTGGTCAGATTCGCCCAGATATGTAATGAACTTAAATAAGTGCGAATACGCATTTCTGTGTGTGTTGAAGGAAATGGTGTAGTGGGAAGGCTAGTTCTCAGGTGTCGCACCTGGATCCCCCCACTGTACTGGGCAGTGGAGGCCGTCGTGCCAGTTCCCAGAGACGATTAGGTGGTCATCCTTCATGCCTTTATTGGATTTGGGCAAGCAGGAGATTAGCCTAACGATACTGGAGCGGGATTTAATGTAGTAACCTACGTTGGAAAGCTTATGGGACTCACATAGATAGACAACATCGTGCCAGGTGAGGTTTAGACCCATCTGCTCGTTTAGAGCATCAACGCTACCTAAAACTCTAAAAACGTTAGGGAGGCATTGATCGGGACATAACCTATGGTTGCGAAGGTACTCCCTCATTACAGGTTTCATCGGGAGGGTCATCCCACCTTCTATAAAGGCTATCATTGGGATGATAACTTCTCCCTCTTTCCTAGAGTTTGCTACGGTTTCCGCCGGACAGTATTTTAGGCCTACATCACTGGGAATATGGTACTTAGCCCTAAAGCCCTCGATCCCAGCGACAGTATCAACTAGACACTTGAATCTACCCATTATAGACAAACGAAAGACGAAGCTTTTAGAGAAAGAATGATTGTAAGGATAGCCGAGGACAAAATCCGAGAAAAAAAAAAAGGGTGAGTGTAGAAAAAGTAAGACTTACAAAGTTGAAGGTGTGCAAACTTCCACGGTATTCTGAAGGTAAAATGTGACTGCTGATGTTTTGATGGGATTGGCCCCTGGAGAATTAAATGAAGGCGCAAGTTTCTGAAGCGTCACAACGTGCGGAAAGGCGGCCTCGAAATTATATTTGTCCCACCCAAATTTTCATGGAGTGAGGAGAGCCGTTGGATGCTCATCTCACCGTTGAACGTGGGGGACAAAATGTAACTTACGGTAATAAATGCGCGCGTTTTTGAAAATAAAATCGGCAGGTGGCATCTTCTGGGACGCGAAACGGTTTCCACGCGTGTAGTCATTTACCAAGTGTGTGGAGTAGATTCTTGTCGGATCAAAACTCTTTTTTTCTCCTCGGACGTCAAAAAATAGAATTTTTAGGGGCTATTGTGGGGAGTAAAAATACCCTGGTGGGCTTTTGGGCCATGTTAAGAAAGGCCGACCTGCTCTTGGGTCTAGAACTTGTTAGTACTGCGGGTTGGCCCATGCGCCGAGGATCCGAAGATCCAGCCGAGGGTGATTTTTCCCTTGGATGGACACCGGAGAGCCCGGGACTCCATTTGTAAAGGTTAGGGAATGACACGGTAAATACCAACGGTTAAAAGGGGTGAACCCTTGAACAACCTAGAAGCACCGATGTTGGAGATATACTCAAGTTGAAGATTGTCACCTCCACATTAAAGACCCTGCACCTACCACCCTGGCCGCATTTATGGGGAAGTGACGCCTGAACAGTAGAAGTGAAACTTCTGGTTACTATTCAAAGGCACTAGGAAGGGAAATATCTAGGTCAAAGGGTGGTGAGGGCAACACGTGTCACAAAGATCGAAGTGAGTAGTATTTAAGGAGGGATCTGGAACAGAAAAGGGAGAGGTCCCTATTTGTAATCTAAAAAAGAAAGGAAGGGAAAATTATATAAGAACAGTCCTCGGCTTATATCCGAAGAAGTGGAATTGCAATATTTCTTATCGTTTTTAAGTGTTTATAATTTTTAACTTGTCATATAATCCTTATACACTTCTAACCTGGGTTTCAAGCCCACACTCTACAAATTCATATTGTTCAAGGCTCATTGGGCCTGAGCCTATAACTGTTCTTAGGGCTAGGTGCAATTGTGCACTTACACCTTTGGTCATGGAAATTTGATGTTGTGTACCTTACTAGTGTAAGTAACTTGCAAAAACAAAAATCAAGCGGGTGTAAATTATGTACCTTACAAGTGAAAATTTGATATTGCGTAAAATTTTGTTACCCATGTAATTAACAAAAAAATTGTAAGTAAACATAAATTGTGTACCTAAACTGTGAAAATTAGATGTTGCCTATTTGTATCCGTGTAATTGGAAAAAAATTATATCTTTAACTTTTCTTTGTAATGTTTTGGTAATGAAAGTTAACTTTAAAAAAAAATCTTGATATTTTTGTGGTAATAAGGTAGAGAATGTCATGTCGAAGCATGAGTGAATAAAGTGGTTCTTGCCTTAGATTGAGAAACTAGAGGTGTTGATGTGATCAGAGTGTTAAATGTTAATTAAAATTGTAATATGGCAATGTTAGAGATCACGACCTAAAGGATAAATATGCCCACATGAATGGTTGATGCTGTGTTAATTGACTCTCACAATTAATGAGTGGTTTGATTGATCACATTTGTCCCCTAGATCGAATGTTTTACATGCATTTACAGTGTTTGAATTGAAATTTTTAGAAAGTCATATTGAAAATGCCTCATTTTATTGATTGAACTTAAATTTACATTTAATAAAGCATAAAAAGGAAAATTAAATGGGTTTGTTCTTAAATACAATCAAAGTCACTAGTTTTGAGGGGAGTGACTAAAAAATCTAAGGTGAAAGACCTAAATAACTATTTCACTACTAATGTCCATCGATCAAACTACTGTGGTGCTCATAGAAAAAGTCTTACAAAACTAGGCAAAAGGTGATGCATTGCACATAAAAAAGAATAGAATTATTTTCTAACCAGTGCAAAATTCTTAAAATGTAAGTATACACTTGTAAATGAATTGAAAATGGTATTTAGAAGATTATCAAAAAGAAGAAAATGGTATTTAGAAGACGTGAGAGTTATATGACTTAAATCTTTAAGTAAAAGTCAATTTCAAGTCATTATGATTAGCTAGTTATAACACTACATGCGTGGCCTTGGTTACCTTTGCTTCACTGTTCCTGTCTATGCAGTAGGCTTGGCTTTCTAAAGCTACATTTGTACTAGTGAGAGCTCAGTTAATTTGTAGAAACCAAGGGGGTGTTTGGTACCCAACATAAACAACAGTTTCAATTTTTAAACAACATTATACGTATTTTTACATGCTTTTTCACCCACTCGTTTTTCTAAAAAATACAAACAACGTTATTAGAATAATGTTACCAAACGGGCCCCAAAAATTTTTTGGTTTTAGAGAAGAGCAAGTCTAGTACCATAACCATTTTTACAACTTTACTGCAATTTTATCACGTGGCAACTCATAAGTGGTTGAATTATGAACCCACATGAATTTACTATTTTATTTCCACCACCTATAACTCATCACATAGGTAAGTTGTGGCAAAAATAGTGAAAATTATTGTGGCACTAGTTACGCTTTAGAGAACTATCATTAGCTCTTGTAAAAATATGTCATTTTAGCACACTATTTTACAATTCTCTGTCACTTATTCTATTCTTCAATTCAATACATTAAAATAATATATTCAACACATTAAAATAATATTAACTCATACTCAGCCCAATATAAAACACAAACCAGTGGCAAGGGCCACAAAGCAACAACAACTACCCCAAACACCATACAACCACCATCGATAGAGAGACCCACTATGTGAAAAATCCAGCAACCACCACCCACAACTCAGCCACCACGATCCACAACCACTGATGATGCCAAAAAATCACCAATAAGCTGCACACACTCCCAAATCGAAACAATACGTATAAAACGAAAAGAGAAAACCTAACATAAAGCATCGGTGTGGTGCCGACCAAAAACCCTCCGAAGGTCAAGTTAGAACTTTTTTTTATAACCCTAGAGTGCTAGAGTTGAGTCAATAATGCGTACCTTGACTTGTGAGGGTTTTTGGATATTTATAGTAGTGTAGAGTTAACATCCATGCCTTGACCACGAATTCCTTTCCTGCTGCGATAGAACCTCTTCGACTTTGCATGTCCCCTAGAGTTATTTTCCTTATTGGAGTCTCTTGATTAGGGTTAAGTGTGTGACGCAAGAACTCTTTTCATACACGCTTGCGTGGGGATTAAGCAAAGCCACATCAGACCTAACGTGAGACGCAAGTCAATTTCATTTAGGAATCCTTTGGGGCCAAATCTGGAAAGATGATTGCTACGTGTCGCTTGCGTTCGTCCACTGTGGGTTAGTGCTCCTTGGATCCGTCGTCTTTATACCGTCACATCTGTTCAAATAGACCCGTCACATTCATTTTTATTCCCCTTCAGTTGCCCCCTCATTCCATGAGTTCGTCACCTATCCTCTACAGGCTCATGGAATGACGGTTAGTTTTGATCCTTGATAGGTGTGTCGTAATTGACAGGTTGGAGCAGAGTCATAAATGCACAAGGGACACATGGCGAAACCTAATTGATGGCTTGTCGGAATCGAGGCGTCCCTTCGTCTTCCGCTCCATTCCTTCTATATATGTTGTCCATCCCTTTCATTTTCACGTTTTGGAAAAATTTCGGCTGATCAGAGCACAACTGTCCACTTCGCGTGATTTGTCGCCTTGAGAAGCTGCTTCTTATCGTCCTTTCAGTTTGTCTGTCGCTTCATTCGTACCGTCCAGCCGTAAGTACCTTCCCTGCTCATTAATTTCTGTTTATTTCACATGTTGGTCCCTCATCAGTATAGATCTAGAGTCTTAGGTTTCCTTTACCCGTCATCTGTAGGTGTCAAATGTCTAGTGAGGCATCAAGTGGTCAGTCTTATGTCCGTGAGGGAGCGGGCTACAAAGAGGTGTTCCCGTCAGGTCAAGCAGACCCGGACACCTCTAGCAAAGAAAGGGAATCGTCAGCCAACTCTCCTTCCAATGTGGAAGATGAAGGGTAGGATGAGGACGGGTCAAAGTATGACTTGAACGATGACCTAAACAGTATAGATCCACCGATCCAGTCCGTTATAGGCCATGATGGTTTTAGGGAATTTGTCATGCTTCCTTTGTGGACGGTGAATTATTTTATCTCTGGCATCAAGCAGCTACACTTCAATATGCTTAGGCAGAAATATCAGATACATGATAACATCCCCATCCGTCTACCTTTCAAGTCCGAGAAGTGCTATTACAAGGGTCTTGAAGACATTGGTGTGTATGAGCAGATGCTCAAAGCGGGACTACGATTCCCATTAAGTGCTTTTCACCGTCGTCTCCTCCAGTACCTCGGTTTGGCCGTCAGCCAAATCTCACCAAACGTCTAGAGGGTTTTTCCAAACGTTGAGGTCTTGTATGGCATGATGTCAGACGGGGCAAGACGGTTAACAGTGGAAGAGTTCTTTCGTTGTTACCGTCCATCTGAAATTACCAAATCGAAGGGCATGTACAGCTTTGTGCCGAGGAGTCTGGTGCTTAGGCTAGTGTCCGAGACCCCAGACTCCAATCGCAATTGGAAGGGTCGATACTTCTTCCTTCAGGGGGACAACTGGATGTGTCGTCTTGACGACCATGAGTTCATGCCAATAGATAAGACTTGGGGGATAATGCCTCCATCCAGTATGAGCTAGTCTTACTTGTTTTTGTTAACCATTAAAGTTATCTTAATCGTTCATTTTTTGCAACGAAAGACCATCCACTTGTTACCACAGAACAATTTGGTTTCTTAGAGAGAATCTTCCAGACCACCAAGTTGTCGGATAGAACATGGACCAAGTTGGTCACGTTGGATACTCTACACTAGTACTGCGACAGTCCTGAACCTTCAACTTCTGCCCGTTAATACGACTCAGGAATACGCAAACATAAGTTTCTAAACCTACCACCGTTGCTCTAATGTAGACCATTATTTTCATCCATCTACTTCTTTGCAGAAATGGATGATGCCAAGAGAAGGGCCCTTATCAAGCAGGCGGCTAAGAAAAAGCAAGGAGATGATCTTCCTCCTAAGACAGGTTCATCACATCCGTCTATGAACAAACCTTCGTCTGAAAAATCTGACCGTCATAGCAAAAAACAAAAATTGGTGATGGGAATACCTGCCGGCCAAAGATCCAGCACAGTGAAGTTGCACCCTAAGTTGGGCATAGGCAAGGGCAAGGGTCTAATGACCAATCCTGACCCCGTCAAGGAGAAACCTCCCGTCTTGCTCTGAGAAGACCCTCAATACGCACTGACTCAGGTGACCTCCATTATCACAGAGGAGGACTACGAGGATCTGGGTAATCACGCGATGGAAACTATGGGGGAGACGGCTTTGTACAGTCTTACTCAGGTTAGTACCCGTTGTGTACTTGTTTTGTCCTACTATTAATACTTTTACTTAATCATTGTTGTCAGTGTAGACGGTCTTAATGGCTAAAGGGTTAATGGACCGTTGCCTTGCTCAAGAAAAGACGCTAGAGCGTGTCCATGCAAAGTCAAAGGTGACGGTGGAAAAGCTTGACGAGCTTAAGCTTTGGAGGATCTGTCATGAAGAGAAGCTTAAACTGTCCGAGCAGGCTCGTGAGAATCTAGAAAAAGAAGTAGAATTGCTGAGGGAGACTCTGAAGGCTAAAGAAGACAGTCTCCGTTAGGCAAAAGTTGAGGCCGTCAAAGAGTATCAAGATTCCGAGGCTCTCTTGGGTGAATTGGGTACCTCCTTTGCCGAAGGATTTGATGACTGTCTCCGTCAAGTGAAGGCATCGTTCCTTGACCTGAACCTTGTACATATCAACATCGACACTGAAGGTCAGACCCCTACTCGGCCGTTGACTCTAAAGGAACGGACGAGCTTTTTGGCGAAGGTCCTGGTGACGATGAAGCCCATAAGGTTGACGAGAGGGTATCCGTCGTTAATGATGTCCGGCAACCCTCACCTAAAGGCCCTGATAACCAGGAAGATACCGTTGTAGTCCAAGAGTAACACTTAACTTGTTTATGTTCAGAACGTATGGGAAAACAATATATCGGACACATTTTGGTCCATTGTCTTATATTGGTTTTGCATTTGCACTTTTGATCAGATTTTTAAAGCATTTCTATTGTATGCTCTCTGTGGTCCTTACTTGTTATTCGTAGTTTATTATGTTGGCCAAGACATGCTTTGCAAAAATTGATCCGTTTGTTTGAATAACTTTCATTCTTTGCAAGAGGATCCGTCCACTTTGGGGACTAATTTCATCCTTTGTAGGATGATCCGTCCTCTTTATGGACTTAAATGAATTTCATCCTTACAGAATAATTTATACACTTTATGGACTTTAATAAACTTTATCCTTGGTAGGATGATCCGTCCACTTTGTGGTCTTTATGGATTCATCCTTCATTGGATTATCCGTCCACTATGTGGATATGTTAAATTTTTATCCTCCTTGGGATGGTTCGTCCACTATGAGGACTACCGATTTTCATCCTCCTTGGAATGATCCGTCTACTATGTGGACTTAACAGATTTTCATCCTCCTGGGATGATCCGACCACTATGTGGAGCATATAGATTTTCATCCTTCTCGGGATGATTTGTCCACTATGTGGACTTGACAGATTTTCATCCTCTTGGGATGATTTGTCCACTATGTGGAATAGATAGATTTTTATCCTCCTTGGGATGATCTGTCCACTATGTGGACTTGACAGATTTTCATCCTCCTAGGATGATCCGTCCACTATGTGGAATAGATAGATTTTCATCCTCCTTGGGATGATCTGTCCACTATGTGAACTTGATAAATTTTTATCCCAGTTGGGATGATCCATCCTCATCATGGACTAGGTAGATTTTCATCTTTCTTGGATGATCCGTCCACTGTGTGGACTTGATAAATTTTTATCCCTCTTGGGATGATCCGTCCACATCATGGACTTGGTAGATTTTCATCCTTCTTGGATGATCCGTCCACTGTGTGGACTTGATAAATTTTTATCCCTCTTGGGATGATCCGTCCACATCATGGACTTGGTAGATTTTCATCCTTCGTGGATCCGTCCACTGTGCGGACTTCATAAATTTTTATACCTCTTGGGATGATCCGTCCACATCATGGATTTGGTATATTTTGAGCAAAATATATTCCATATGCTCTGAATAAACTCCTTTTATTATAATGGATTGGTAGAATATCGTTCGTAACAAATAAGAAAAACGCCTTTTGGCTCAAAAGTACTTGTAGGAAATAAAAACTGTAACTATCTACTGGAAAAGATAAACTGGAAATGAGGAAGGTAATGTTGATGTCGTCTATTAGTAGTACTTCTTCAGGTGCTCCGTATTCCATGGATGACTCAACTTTTTCCCGTCTAGTGTCTCTAAGTAGTACATTCCCTTCTTATGCCATGCAATGATCTTGTACGGTCCTTCCCAATTAAGTCCTAGCTTCCCTTGGGAGGCATCTTTTGTAGCACTGAGTACTCTTCTTAAGACCAGATCTCCAACCTAGAAGTCCCTGTGCCTAACCTTGGAGTTGTAATGCTTTACCATCAGGTCCTGGTATCGCGCTAGACTCTGCCCTGCTATGGCCCTGACTTCGTCCACAAGATCGAGCTGCAAACGCATGGCTTCGTCATTTTTGCTATTGTCTTAGTTCTCTACCCAGTAGCTTGTTAGCCCCACTTCTGCCGATATGACGACCTCACTACCATACGCCAATCGAAACGATGTTTCCCCTGTCAGTGTTCTCGTCGTTGTTCTGTACGCCCATAAAACACTTGGTAATTCGTCCAGCCATATGCCCTTTGCCCCCTCGAGCCAGGTCTTGATAATCTTGAGCAATGACCGGTTTGTGACTTCAACCTGTCTATTGGCCTGCGGGTGGGCGGGTGACGAGTAGTGGTTCTTGATCCCTAGCTGGGAACAAAAGTTTCTAAATGCGTCATTGTCGAATTGTTTTCCGTTGTCCGAAACCAACACCCTCGGAATACCATACCTGCAAATAATATTCCTCCATACAAAACTTCGGATATTCTTCTCTGTGATAGTGGCCAAAGTCTCTGCTTCCACCCATTTGGTGAAGTAGTCAATGCCAACTACTAAGAACTTCAACTGCCTTACCGCTGTTGGGAACGGGCCCATGATGTCTAATTCCCATTGTGCGAATGGCCATGGGGCCGTCATAGGAGTGAGTTCTTCCGTTGGTTGCCTTATGGAATTTCCAAATCGTTGGCACTTGTCGCAGGCTCTGACGTATGTGTTGGCATTCTTCTGCATTGTTGGCCAGTAGTATCCTGCACGAAGTAGCTTATACACCAAAGACCTAGATCCAGAATGGTTGCCGCAAACTCCTTCATGGACCTCCCTCATGACGTAGTCCGCTTCTTCGTGGTCAAGGCATCTCAGGTACGGTCGGGAGAATCCTCTTTTGTATAGGACGTCTTTAATCAAAACAAATCGGGTAGCTATAACCTTCAACTTTCTTGCAACCTCTTTGTTGTCTGGCAGTTTGCAATCCTTGAGATACGCCATTATTGGAGCCATCCAAAAATGCTCACTGCTTACCTCCTGCATGCTAGTGCCATCTAATAATGATGAGAGTTGGACGAAAAATAAAACCTAGTCGGGGATGATCATAGGTTCTACTAAAGCTGCTTTCGCGAGTCGGTCGACATCTTAGTTCTCTTCTCTTGGGATTTGAACCAACTTGATCTGGAGATTGTTCGCTCGACCCTTCACTTCCTCGAGATACCTCTTCATTCTTTCATTCTTGCACTCGTAGCTTCCATTAACCTGACTGATCACAACTTGAGAATCGAAGTATATGATCAAACTCTTAGCTCCTGCGGCTATTGCGAGGTCCAGTCCTGCTATTAAGGCTTCGTATTCTGCCTCGTTATTGGTGGTAGAGAAATCCAGACGAATCATGCATTCGATCTTATCTCCTTACGGGGTGTGGAGTACCACTCCGGCCCCTCCAGCATGTTTATTGGAAGATCCGTCCGTATAGATTCTCCATATGGGAGTCTCTTCTGCCCCCTGTTCTTTCATGATGGTGAACTTAGCAACGAAATCTGCTAATATCTGTCCCTTCACAGCCGCTCGCAGTTGATACCGAATATCGAACTTACTCGACTCGATCGCCCACAATGCCATCCGTCCAACAGCTTCAGGGCTACTCATTGCTCTTCGCAAGAGTTTATCTGTCAAGACATTTATGGTATGTGCTTGAAAGTATGGTTTGAGTTTCCATGCCGCAGTCACCAATGCGAAGGCGAGTTTCTCCATCTAAGGGTACCTTTCTTCTGCTCCTCTCAGTGCCCGGCTTATGAAATATAAAGGCCTTTGTACCTTATCTTCTTCTTTAATAAGAGCCGCACTGACAGCTGCTGAGGAGCCGGCAAGGTATAGGAACAATTCTTCCCCCGGCATAGATGTGCTGAGCAACGGCGGAGCGGAGAGATACACCTTTAAATCTTCAAATGCCTTTTGGCACTCGTCTGTCCATTCAAATTATCTTCTCAGCATGCGAAAGAAGGAGAGGCATTTGTCCATCGCCCTTGATACAAATCTATTCATGGCTGCTATCTTGCTGTTCAAACTTTGTACTTCCTTTATCGTCCTTGGAGGAGCCAGTTCCATTATCGCCTTCATCTTCTCTGGGTTGACCTCGATGCCCCTTTGGGATACCATAAATCCCAAGAACTTTCCTGCGGTTACCCAAAACGCTCACTTGCTCGGATTTAGCTTCATTTTGTATGACCGAAGAGTGTCGAAAGTCTCCTGGAGATCGCTCATGTGATCGGACTCCCGAATGCTTTTTACCAACATATCATCTACGTAAACCTGTACATTTCTACCAATTTGGTGTGTGAACATCTTGTTCATCAATCTCTGATATGTGGCTCCTGCGTTTTTAAGCCCGAAAGGCATTACTTTGTAACAGAAAAGCCCCTGACTTGTTACCAACGAGGTTTTCTCTTGATCAACCTCATCCAATTTAATTTGGTTGTAGCCGGAGAAGGCATCCATGAAGCTCAAGAGTTCATGTCTTGGGGTGGAATCTACCAAGGTATCAATATGTGGGAGTGGGTAACTATCCTTAGGGCAGGCCCTATTCAGATCCGTGAAGTCGACACACATTCTCCACTTCCCATTGGCCTTTCTTGACCATTACTACATTTGCCAACCAATTCGGGTAGTACACCTCGCGTATGAAGTCTGCTTCTTGTAACTTCTGTACTTCCTCAACTATGACTCGATCTCGTTCAGGGGCGAACACTCGCTTCTTTTATCGGACATGAGAGAATGAGGGTGATACGTTCAACCTGTGGACCATGACCAACAGGTCGATCCCCGGCATGTCCTCTTGACTCCATGCAAAAACGTCTTGGTTTTCCTTGAGGAATATTGCAAGTGCTTGTCGGACTGTTTGGCTGGCCAAGGTACTGATTCTTATGGTCTGTTCGGGCCTAGAATCATCGAGGTGTACTTCTTCTAACTCTTCCACTGGTTCTGCTACCGTTTGCTGTTCTTCGATATTCATTGCTTGCAAGTGGTCGTCCATTTCCATCATGGCGACGTAGCATTCCCGTGCGGCCACCTGATTTCCGCGCAGTTCTCCAACTCCGTATTTGGTAGGAAATTTGATCATTAAATGGTAGGTCGAGGTTACAGCCTTCCATGCATTGAGAGTGAGCCGTCCGAGGATGGAGTTATAGGCAGATGAGCAGTCGACCACAAGAAAAACCACATCCTTGGTTATTTGCTGGGGGTAATCTCTGACCGTCACAAACAACGTGACAATGCCTAAAGGGTAGACCATTGTCCCTCCGAAGCCAACGAGTGGTGCACTTGTTGGGACTAGTCACTCTCTACCAATCCCTATCTGCTAGAACGCGGGGTAGTAGAGGATATCCGTCGAGCTTCCATTATCAACCAAAACTCGATGCATGTTGTAGTCCCCTGCCCGGATACTAACGACAAGCGCGTTGTCATGTGGGTGGTGAAGGCGTCGTGCATCTTCTTTCGAAAACCCAATGTTGGGGTTATCAAGTCGCACCATTTTTGGTGAGGAACCCGTCAGCTGGGTGCTCTGAACCATCCGCAAGTATGTTTTTCGAGCCTTTTTAGATGACCCTACAGAAGTAGTGCCCCCTACAATCATCCGTATGTCTTCTACAAGTGGTCTAGGACGCTTGTTTTCCCGTCGGGGGGTTTGTTCCTAGGGTTGATCCGTTCTTTCCTTCCTTACGAACCTTTACAACCTTCCTTGCCTAATAAGGGCTTCAATTTTCTGTTTTAAGTCATAAAAACCCGTCGTGTCATGGCTATGATCGCAATGAAAACGACAGTATTTGTCCCTTGGCCTCTTGTTAGGATCTCCCTTCAACTTGCCAGGAAACGTCAAGGCTCCATCTTTAATCTGCATTAATACTTGGTCGATTGGGGTAGTGCAAGGGGTGAAGTTCGTGAATCTTCCCGTGGGTGGTTTGGATCATCGATCCTCCCGTCGCTCTCTAGTTCTAGCCATCTTCTGTCCCCTATCCGATCGCGCGTCTTCCTGCCTTTCCCTTTTCCTAGGCTTTTTTTCTCACGCCATCATTGCATCTTCTGCGTTCATGTACTTCGTTGCCCTATAGAGCACATCTAACATTGTCTTCGGGTCATTCTTATACAAGGAGAATAAGAACTTACCCTTCCGCAGCCCATTTGTGAAAGCTGCTACCAGTATCTTGTCATCTCCCTCATCTATCGAGAAAGCCTCTTTGTTGAAGCGGGAAATGTATGACCTTAGCGTCTCGTCTTCCCGTTGCCTAATGCTCATCAAACAGGTTGTGGACTTCTTGTAACAGTGGCCTCCAATAAAGTGTGAAACGAATTGAGCGTCTAACTCCTTGAATGTGCCGATCGAATTCGGCGTCAATCTGCTGTACCATATCCTCGCAGGTCCCTTCAGCGTAGTGGAGAAGGCCCTGCACATGATCTCATCTGGCACACCCTGAAGGTGCATCATGGTCTTGAAAGATTCTAGGTATCTAAGGGGTCTTTGGACCCGTCATAACTCTCCACCTGAGGCATGCGAAACTTTGGGGGAAGGGGGCATGAACTAACAAGCACTATGAAAGGCGAATCGGTTCGCTGGATCAAGTCATCGAGGTCGCCGGATACTTGACCCTTGAGGGCATTCATCATCACATCCATCTGTTCCCTCATCATCTGCATCTCATCGGCTATGTGAGGAGGGAGAGTGTTCGAGAAAGGTGGTTGGTTAGTGTCCTGCCTCTCCGGTCTACTCGGAGCATGGCTACCTTCGGGTCCTTCCTGATTTCTCCCTTCAACACTTGTTCCTTCCTGGTCCTTCTCTTGTGTGCCAAGGTGCGCATTCCTTTGTCGCAACTGCTCCTCCAAATCATGATTCTACTTGGTTAGGCTTTCGACCATTGCCGCGAGCATTTGGACTTGCCTGTCCAAAGCCGTGGCGTGTTGTTTGTCGCCTTGATTGTTGGTTGTTGCCATCAATCAAGTGAGTACCATGCAACTTTTTGTCTCAGAAATAAAGCAAAGGCTAGTCACTCACTTTGCCCCACAGACGGTGCCAACTGATGATGCCAAAAAATCACCAATAAGCTACACACACTCCCAAATCAAAACAATACCTATAAAACGAAAAGAAAAGACCTAACAGAGAGCACCGGTGTGGTGCCGACCAAAAACCCTCCGAAGGTCAAGTTAGAACTTTTTTTTACAACCCTAGAGTGCCAGAGTTGAGTCAATAATGCGTACCTTGACTTGTGAGAGTTTTGGGGTATTTATAGTAGTGTAGGGTTAACATCCATGCCTTGGCCACGAATTCCTTTCCTTCTAGGATAGAACCTCTTCGACTTTGCATGTCCCCTAGAGTTCTTTTCCTTATTGGAGTCTCTTGATTAGGGTTAAGCGTGTGACGCAAGAACTCTATTTATACACGCTTGTGTGGGGATTAAGCAAAGCCACATCAGACCTAACGTGAGACGCAAGTCAATTTCATTTAGGAATCCTTTGGGGCCAAATCTGGAAAGATGACTGCTACGTGTCGCTTGCGTTCGTCCACTGTGGGTTAGTGCTCCTTGGATCCGTCGTCCTTATACCATCACATCTGTTCAAATAGACCTATCACATTCATTTTTATTCCCCTTCAACCACCACCAATGGAGATCCACACCTAAAGAAACCCAACAACCACCAGTCATAGCCCAGAAATTTCGATCCACAACCTAGCCACCAAGATCCACCACCACAACCACCACAGATGGAGACCCACAACTAAAAAACCTAGCAACCACCCTTCACAGCCTAAATAAGCCGATCCACAACCAACCACCACTAATAGAGAGACCCACACTTAAAAGAAACTGAGTAACCATCATTATCATCACCATCGGAGAGAGAAGGGGACAAGATAGGAGAGATGTATGTGAAAGAGAGAAGAAAGGAGAGAGGAGATCTATTTGTGAGAGAAAGAAAAGAGATTTGATTTTTTTTTAGTGAGGTGGAGGTATGGCGTGGTGAGGTTAAGAGTGTGAGTGAGAGAGGAGGAGAGGAGATGATGGGTATGAGTGACAGGAAGAGAGTCTGATTGAGAAAAGCAAACGAGAAAGAGAGTGAAAAGCCAGTGATAGGAGATTAAAAAAAACTAGAATAAAATAACATTAAAAGTTTTACAATTTCTAGCATTTAGAATCTCTCATGTGGGAGGTTTTTCAGTATTTAGTGTGTCAAATGTCAAATATTTAGCCTTTAACACACTTTACCCTAATGTTCTTATCTGTGTTTAGTTGCTCTTATGGGAGTCCAGAAAGTTTTTGAGAGTATAATCAAGGTTTTGGGAGTTTATTCACAAATTCATGTATCTAATATGAATCTAGGTTCATGTGCATTCATTTTATGTTGTATATAATTTTGTAGTTTCTTTACCTTAAATCAATTTGTTGAGTTTTCTTCAATTCATTCCTAGTGGTTTGAAGTTTTTCTACAAATAAAGAGAAGGAAAATCTAGAGCACATCAAATAGGAAAAATGCATAAGTTTGAAAAATAAACTTACATATTAAAAAAATAAATAAATAAAAATCTTTGAGCATGCCTTTAGGAAAGCTAGTACATAATACTAAAGCTCTATTTTTGGTAAAGTTAAGATGAGCATTTAAACTTGAAAATGGAATGGCAGTTGGCACCACCCACTTGTGTGTATCTTAAGATTTAAACGCATGCTACAATTGAAAAATGGGGATGTAGCTCATATGGTAGAGATACAGGGTATTGATACCCTGCATCTCCACTTTTGAAAGGGCGTCGTTTTGGCACAACCCACCTGCTTATCATGGAAAACAAAACTTCTTCTTCCTGAGGCCTTTAACCAGAGACTGTGTGACCAAACCACTACATATAATGGTCTTGCTAGCCTAGGTATTGATTAAGGTTGTCCACGGGTCGGGTCGGGCCGGGTTTGTGCCCAACCTAGACTCGACCCTACATTGTCGGGTGGGAAAGATTTTGACCTACAACCGACCCGAATGAAGTTTTGGATCAACCAGGTCAGGTCATATCAGTTTTCGGGTGTGTATTGATGGATTTCGGGTTTGCCAATATTGCAGAATTTTGGCCGAAATCTGGCCGGGTCTCATCAGATCTGGTCGGACCTAACGAGATCTGGCTAATATTCCTTCAAATATATGGAAATTTGGCCGAGATCTCATTAAATCTGCTGAGATCTGGATGACATTGCCTAATATCGACGGAGTTAGAGTCGGTCTTACTAGAGATTCGACCGAAACTCGCAATTTTTGACACGAAGAGAAAAAGTCTTCGAGCAGGTCAAGTTCGTCAGGTTCTTAGACAGCCAAACCACCACTCGAACCGACAACATTAGGTCCTAGCGCTGGCAGCCTGCGGCTAACCAAACCACCGCTTGGATCGGGCAGTTCTCGGGTGGAGATCGTTGAGTACGGGGCGAGTCTTCGAGTTCGAGTTGGTGATGGATAGCCCTAGTATTGATTTGATTGAGATTAGCAAGAAAGATTCTTCCCAAATTTATTTTTCATGTTAAATAAACGCTAACTAATGTAAAATTATAATAGGAAGTTAGTTAGCAATTCAAGTATTACCTTAGTCAATGTTTTCACGTATTGAATTTGAAGGTGATTGTTGGATGTCAAAAACTTGGACTGGTTAGCTCAACAATTTTTTTTAATACAAGATAGAAATTTTATTCTAGCCTAATCTAAGTATATATGTGTGTGAAACTCCGTTCTGGAGACTTAAACCTTGGCCCTTACCCCCGCATCCCACAAACACTTATACTATGAAGTGACCACGCAGTGGTTAAGCTCTACAATTAATAATGAGGACTGGCTATTTTAAAGGATTTAATGCAAGATTTATTTATTTATTTTTGCTCAAGGGGTGGGGTGACCAAAGAAATAATTGTTGACAATCAATGAAATCAGAACAACAAAAATGCTTCCTGATGCTGGTTGCAAATTGATGATATCAGCACATTATCCTAAGATTAGCTCATGCAGCCAGCATATTGATTTGGGGTGGATAGACCTCACCTATTGATTTGTTGATCAATGCTTTCTTCTTCGGTATGATAAGGAAGCAATTTATCTTTTGGTGGTTTGTAGGCTTATTATTAAATATGCCATAAATATACTACTATTTAAGGGCTTGCTTCATTCTATTACATCTGGAAATTGATTTTGAAAACTGTAGGGATAAAGGACCCAAGAGTATATATTGGGCCGTGGGCCTTGTTCGAAGACGCTTAGTGGTCTGAGGACAGATAGACGATAGAGAAGACGTAAGAGTAAGAACTCCACGAGCAAACTATGACTACGAAGGTTTGGGAAGGTGGTCCAAGGGGGAATGTCTCCTCGACTAAGCAAAGCAAAGGTCAGAAGGATTGATCTCCCCTCGAGGGCCAAGCTTCGAAAGGTTCTACGAGGATAAATATCAAGGAAACATAGGACAAAGGGAAGTTAAGAAATATCTAAGAGAAAACTGCTACCAACGCATTGACTACTCTGCAGCTAACCCTCTGGCCGCATTAATGTGGAGGCGATACCTGAATAGTGGTCAACAACCTTACAACTACTTCCAAAGACTTTAGGAATGTGCTAATGGGACAAAGATCAAAGCCAACAACTTGACCTACACGTGGACGATGGAGATGAAGAAGAGAGGGGTATCTAATAGAAAAAGAAGCCCCTTGCAGTGGGAATCGGAGATTTGAGAGAAAAAACACTGTAACAACAAGAACTAGACTTGTAACAAATTTCAAAAGATATATATATATATAAGAACTAGTCTTCTCAGATTATGCCGAGGACGATTTTCTTTGGACAAAACCAATTTATTCTTATTTTCTTGTCATCCGGGCTCATTGTAATCACTATCTAACTCATTAAAGCCTAATTTTTTAGCTCACTCTCTACAAATTTATTGTATTAAGCTCTTTGGGCCTAGATTCTTTTCCTTTTGAGCTTAGGCACCAAAACTGCGTCCTTACAATAACCATCTTTGGTACTTCGTAAATACCATTATCTGCGTGTTTTAAATGTTCTACTTGGAAAAAATCCTAATGGCCAAATTGCTTGGGTTTTAATTAGTTGCAAGGATACCACTATCCCATAGGCTCCCACATCTTTTCTAAAAGCTTTGTCCTTCATTCCCTTTGTTACATTTTCCCAAAACCACTCAGTGGTGTTATCACTGATCGAATTCCGTCGTTGCACTTGCACACAGTTAATCCATCTAAGATGACTTTCAAATGTTTAGTCACTGAGCTTAATTCTTCACTTCTGCTGGGCTCATTTTTAATGCCATAGGTATTTGTTTCATTGCATAAGAGGTTTCGTGGCTAATGGAATTGCAAGACATAGTGTCTGCTGACATTAAGGGATAAAATGCGAAAGTGTACAAAGGAAATTGCATAGAAACTCTCTTTTGGTAACATTTGCATACTTGTTGTTCTGACTTGCTGCAATCATTGGCCTAGAGTCTCAACTCTTTTTGGTTTTTGTTTTGGGTACCAACAGGGAGAATTCACAACGTAATTTTTTTTTTTTCATCAAATCCATTAGCTTCTAATCTGTTTATGATGACTTATTTCTCCAACTTGTTTGTTGATATTTTTGTAGCTCCGGGAACGCAGGGGTAGCGGAAGAAGCGATGTCTTAAGTGAGGTACAGTGGCCCTTGATGAGATTCGGCAGGTCATTCTACCTGCTCCTTTCATCAGAGTTGAGCTCATTATCTTATTTTTATACATGAACATATATGCATAGATAAACGAACGTTGGTATATTGTGTGCTAGAATACACATTTTAGAAAAAATGTGGCTCTGTTATTGATAAATGAAATTACTCAACTTAAGTAAGCATTGATTTTTGTGAAATTGGGTTTGCTTTTATGACTGCTTTTCTTCAACTTATTGGAGTCATGAGGAGAATCGGCCGTGTTCAGATGATGTTAGTAGTGCTTATATTGGCATGATATGTGGCGTGCTGACTAGCCTATTGGATATACATAGACATATGGGTAATATTCTAAGATGACCGATCTTTTTGATATAGATAAAGCAAGTGTCAAAAACATGAGGTCGTCAAATTTTCCCCCCATTGACCCTTGCACGTAGCAACTAATTTCCAAAATCTTCGCTTGGTCTTTTGAGAATGTATGTGTTTTTCATACATTATATTTCTAAGTAAGAAAGTATTATTGAGAGAGTTTCTAATCTAACAAGCTTTGTAAGCTTGTAGGGATAATCATCAAGGTGGTTGAATTGTTGTATTTTGGAGGACACACACATATTGTAAGTCTATTACACATTTATACCTAAAATTTCATTGATAGCCTGTATCGTCTCAAGATAGTAACCTGATCCACGCCTTAACTTCACCACTTAAAATATTCATGAATTGACGATAAATTGTTTATTAAATTATGATATCTAATTTATGCAAAATATTATTATTTAACTGATAATTTGAAAATTATTTATTTATCAATTATTGTTCTTAAAAACAGCATACTGTAACTATGGATATACAGAGTAAAGTAAAGACTCAAAGTTACAACCTCCATGTACAATCAAACGGAAGTATACCTCCAAAAATGCTAATTACAATTATCAAACAATGTCTGAAGTATCCTGATGAGCAGTAGATGGATACTTTCGGCAGACTGGACAAGTTTTATTCATTCGGAGCCATTCATCAATGCATTCAACATGGAAGCAATGCTTGCACTCCGGTATACATCTCAGTGTGTCTTTGGGGCAATATTCTGATAAGCATATTGGGCAAGTGTTGTCATTGGGTCCGGGAAGTTTTTGGCTCTCTTCAAGGACTACCTTTTCATAGGATTGAATGGTGGATTCATCAAGACCCATCATGACATCAGGACGTTGTGGTGTCACTATAGCCGGGGGGTTGGACCTACTGCCTCTTGCACTTTCCATGCAACATGTGAAACATGCAATCCCAATAACACAGGTGATGGTTGGTAAGGCAATAGAGAAGCAGACGATCCTAAAAATTCGGAGACCTGTAGATAATTGGCCTGAAATTTGAAGCAGTTGAGGTCTAAATTAAGTAGCAATCAAAGGGATCAGATACAGTTTAGAGCTAAATTATCACCTAATTCTACATTCATTTTAGATTTCATATTTGAATGCTTTGCAAAAAAGGATGTCTATATTCTATCCCATGAGAGGGGAGAACAAGCACAGAATTTGGAATCAAAATAGATATGTAGAAGTTTTATTAGGCTTTGCAATCAATGCCAAGTAAATGTAATGGAAAATTAAAGCTGTTGTTATACTGCAATTTGGTACAAAGGTCTAGAATCTTTTTGATTTTGGTAACAGAGATTTTAGAACTTAGTGGGAGCTTTTTCTTGTCCTTAGGAATATAATATGCTCTAAATATCTGTAGGTTAGTTAAATCCAAATAAATAGTTTGACTTGAGTGAGAGATCTCAACAAATTAACTACGTAAATAAAAATTAACATGATTAATTTAATTTAATGGGGGCAAGTGAGTTGTTGCATCTTTGAGTTCCAGCAAATGGAATCAATAGGATAACCACCAATATGCTGTTGTTCAAAGCTAAAGGAACCTAAAATTTAGATATCTAACAATACCCTTAAAGCCAGTTCAGAAATTAAGTGCCGATTAGGATGTCTAATGAGACGTCATTGTAGCTTGACAGACTAACAACAAAAAAGGGTTGGCAATTAAGGTCGGTAGAACCTGAATTTTAGTGATGGACTATCTAACTCATTGTTTCACAAGTGAATCTTGAGTTTGACTCCTCTCTCCATTTTTTTTATAGAAAAAACAGATAAGCTCTGTACTAACATTATGATACACCTAGACATTTAGGCCGATATGTGTGTTAAATTTGTTAAATATGAATTAGAGATGGAAATTTTGTTAATATTTTAGAACTATTCAAATTTTTATTATTCGTTTAATAAAATTATTATTAAGAAGAACCAGAGTATATTTTATTAACATATCAGCTCTAATAAATTGTAGGAATTCTATTTCCTATATTTGAAGTATAAATTATCAATTCTCACATACCCTACCTGTATTAGAATTACTAATGTAACACTTGAATTCAACATTTCACTTTTTTTTTCCCCTTAAAACTACCTATATAAAGTTAATTCGAGAGAATATGATATTTTGGGCAAAACTTAAATACAGTACTTAGGTGCAGTTCCTTAAGTTCCCCTTCTAAGATTCTTCCATGTGAAATTTTTTTTTCATGAGATGGAAGTGTATTTTTTAATTTAGTATTCATATGGCTGAATTTTAAGAAGGGAACTTAATTAGGAAACAGTACTTAAGGTACTATACCTAAGTTTTGTCCTAATTCTTTATATCCAAAATTAGATATCTATTAATATGTTAGAAACAAAATTTTATGGCTTAAAAGATTATTCTTAATTAGCGGTCAAAATATCAATACCAATGGATCTGTTTAAGATTATCTTAAACTTCAAATTTTATACTTCTTAGATATAGTGTTGTCTAAACTACAATATAATTGTCAGTTCTATCAATCCTACGGCTCCCATTCCATTGACATTGTCTTCTCTCTCTATTTTTTTTTTTTTCCTAATCAATACCAATAATAAAATACGAAGAATGTGCATGATATATATACACTATCCTTTTCGAAGTCAACGACCTTAATAAGCGTTACAACATTGTTATCCGTAGGCCCAAATAAGAATATATAGACCTAGTCCGAAAGCTGACATGCCCTCTCTCTCTCTCTCTCTCTCTCCAATTCATTATTCATTTTCAAGATCTACGTAGGGTTTGATGGTTCTAAAAACGATTCTAATTCTATGTTAAAGAAATTATATACGTCTGTTATCAAATAAATAATGGAAAACAAACAAATAAATAAAGAGAATATAGAAAGGAAAATGTAAATTAATTACCTGCTCGAGGTGGAAAGAAACAACCAATTTGTTGAGTAGTACTATTATTTGTCCTGAATCCACACACACCGCCTTGTGTTTCACAATCTCCACAACCGGGTATGTACCACGTTAAAAGAAGATCCTGATTGAGGTCATGATCTATGAATCCCTCATAATACTGGGATGGCCAGGTGACCGGAACCGGCGATATGGTAATGACTTTGCATGAAGGAATGGTAGAATTAGCAAGAATCAACGAGGATGTAGCTAAGATAGAATGTGTGGAATTGCTGAGGCATTCGATGACAGAGAGACCAAACTTTCTGTATTGAGATGGGCAGCGGAGAAATACGTATTCCTGATTGAAAGCAGCAACGAAAGGTGAGCCAGAAAGATTGAAGCGTAGGAGCCTTCGTGAAAGGCAACGATCAGGGTCATACAACTCTATCCTCTGGTTCGGATAGTCGATGCTGCGCACAAAGAATTCACCGGAATGAGGAAGTTTTACAACTGTTTGACTCTTACTATTGCAGCTGAGGTCGAAACCTGGATATCCACACTCATTACTATCATTATCACGCCCAGATTGAGATTGTAATTGGAAGGGAAAACGAATAGATGGGCCGTTTCTGCCACACTTGGAGGCTGGGCAAGGTCCAGCTCCTGCAGCTTTAATTTTAATAATGATAATAATGGGATTGGGAGAGAGGAACAAGAAGAAGAGGACAAGAGACAAGACTTGGAATATGCTCATTTTTTTTCTTTGTTGAAATTGAAAGCCCCCCTGAATCCAGGGCCTTAGGGGTGAGATTGGGCACCCCTTGCACATATATATAGAATTTAATATATAGACTTAATTAAGTAGCCTGTTTTAACTTTAAAAAGTCTCACCATCATTATTAAATAAATTTCTAAACAATTCTAAAGTCAATGTTTAAATTTTGATACTGATCTGGCATTTATAAATTATAACTAACTGCATTATCCAATCAACACTGGTTGGTAGCGGCCTACTGACCGTTATTGTTACAGTTACGTAAGTACGTGTCTGTCTAGTACTAGTACAATATAATGGTACGGCTGCCATGTAAATACTTACCACCTATAAAATTAATTTATTATATTTGCTTCCAATGCTTAAAATATTTTCATTGTCCCCCTAATTATTAGGGGAAAAGTCATACATGAACTATTTATAAAAATATTGCTAAATATTAGGTAGAAAGCTGCAATTGAGCATGATAATATTAATAGTTTAATATCATGTAATATCTTATCTCAAGACTCAAGTAATGTGAAATACTTTTACGCATTTCATGTCTATAAGACTATAACGCATGACCGAACCTGGTTTTGTAGACTTAAACCAATAATTGAAGTAAAAAGTTTTTTTTTTCTATTTTTAACCACCCACTTTTCATTTTCAGTTCTTATACATTCAATTAAAATATTGATATTCTTCTCAAAAATATATATATTAAAATATTAATCATAATTTTTTTAATTTTGTCTAGGGAGTAGAGAGAATGGAAATAGAATAAGTTAGAAACTTAGAATATAAAAACAGGAGAAAAGTTTTACAAAACGCTACAGTACTCCCCAAACTTGTTGAGCACTAAAGCATTTTGCAAAATTGTGAATAGCGTTGAAGAGCCAGATGTGAAACAATTTTGGATTTTCTTGATTCCTATACTCTCCAATTTGGCTGAAAACAAAAAGTTCTGAGGAGCCAGATGTTCATGCCCATTGCTCAATTATAGCCTTACCATTACTACTTCGCACTATTCATCCATGCCATCCAAACACAGACTGGCCGCCCCGTATATTTTTTATGCATGCATATCCACATGTAAGTGTACGTAAGTACAGGTTCATATATACATACATACCTATAGCCTATAGGAGCAAATGTTTGTCATTTCTATGCTGCCACAGTATAATACGGTACAGTACAGTCCCAGGGGAAACCAGACTCAATGTTTTATGTACTTTTAAGGAGCAACACAAAGGATATTATTATATTACCAACTGAATGGATCAACGGTTTAAGTAGTACTCTGTCTGATATGTCGAGAAGGGGAATTTTACTTTCCTTGAAGAGAAAAATTTTGCTAAGACCAAGGGATTTGAGGAGAATTACAGGAGTTGCTGAGAGATTCTAATAGAAACTACTTCTCCATTAGTTCCAGCTCTCATGGTGTGGAATTTGACATTAATTCCTGTTTCCAAGAGAATAGACAAATCAGAAACAAATTAATCATAGAAAAGATTATTGCAAACTGCAGCCTTGAATAAACCAACTATAGGGAATGCAAGCAATGATCTGATTGTCTGTTTTGAGTAACTATATGACTAGTTATGGAATTAATAGTGGGGGGCAGAAATTAAAAGACTACTTTGAATTTTCTTTACCATCATTTTCTTGTAAATTGGTGTTGACTGCAACTGCATGGAGAGTGATCATAGCCTTTGGGTGCAAGTCATTGATTTTCCCTACCCATGAGTTGAGATTAAAGACAGCTGCCGATTCATTTGGAAATTAGACAATGCCATATTACTTTTAAATAATCAGCAATAGAACAAGACACTTGAGTTAGTTTTCCTACAAGAAAGTTAATTACACTCTTAAACCCCTTCTAATCCCATTAAATAAGCAAAACTCATGAAATCATTATGCCTGACTTGTTGAAGAATACCATTCTAATGTTGTTGATAGTTAATAAAAAATAACTCACTCCTTGATGTGAAAAAGTACGTTATCCGTTCTCAATACATCAGTTAGGATCAGACAGCATTTTCAGGTATATCATGTTATAGTATAATTTTTTTTTTCCTCTGGTGACAGCAAAATGATACAGTGACCTCAATTAGTGTAGAGTGTAAAGAATTACCACACGATGAAATGTCCTTCAGGTTTTTGACATCAAAAATGGCCCCAGAAGCTCCAGCTACACGCTCTTTAACATCATGAGATCCAATTAGCTGGTATTCCCAGCTTCCCTTTTGGTACCCATCATAGAGGAACAGCTCTATATGCCTTGCATCTAAAGTCTGCATCGTTCCTACATAAACAACGATATTAACTCATATCATGGAAACTTGTGCAGGCTTTTTGTGAGACATCAAAATGCCAAAACAAGTGATGTTTTATGCAAAATTTTGTTTTTATTGATAATTAAACAAGCGTCCAGTGGATCATGAACCCACAAGCTCACCCTCCACCTTACTCTTACAAGGGGAGGAGGTGCCATTTGAGTTAGAGCTCGCTGGCTTGGAACTTGTCTCTTAGTTGACAAATTTGGCTACTGCATTGTAAGATTCATCGAACGATAGCACGTATCAGTCAATGATAGGGTGTCTCAGTTATCCTAACTAACAACAGTATCAGCAAATAAGACATGCATGTCAGCTCATTTAGTATGGAAGTACATTAATATGGATTCATGGATTAATTTTGCATTAAAACAGCAAAAATACACTCTACTGAATAGAATTCTAAAAAAGGAAACAAGCTTATGAGTGACTGAGTCATTGCAAAAGTAGCTAATCCTGTGAAGATTTTTCATTTATTAGCCTGGCCATAAGTTACCACCACCCAAACTCTGAGCTAGTAAAGTTTAACTCACAGAAACAATACCAGATTATCTAAGTAGTCACATTTCTCTTAATAGTATTTCATAGGCACTAATCTCATGAACCAAATAAATCAACAAGGGAATTGATACATTGTACTTTTATTGGTATTAATGCTTTTTTTTTCCTGCTCACCATCACATGTATTGAGTTCGCAGACTGGGCATCGAACAAGCTGCAGATCTGAAAACATGAGCCCAGAAATAAAACAAAGGTTAATTGTGGTGATAAACTTGGAGCATAAGATCCTTTTTTTTAAAAGACTTATTAGAAGTACCAGCTATCCAGATCCCAGATTTAACATTGTCTAACACGCAACAGCCACTAGACTGCAACATCTTCTCTACAGTATCTTCATTCGGGATTTTGGGTGGAGGGCTTAACTTCTCTGTTAGGAATACTGAAGAGTCAAGCAAAAATGCACCAATTCGCATCCAATCTGACATTCCCATCACAACAAAATATTAGTTAACAACTCAGCTGGTCTGCCAATGCAGGGAAGGGAAGGTTGTTTTATGACTTATACACAGATTCATATCATTCGCATCCAACTGAAAAGATGAAAATTGCTTTCTTCCTCCTACAGTTAATATTACCACTACCTACAATAAAAATAAAAAATAAAAAAAAAATTCAATAACAACATTCAATGCATAGCTCTTATGCAATTCAAAAAAATAAGTGTAAGGGCCCAATATTTTTCACAACTACTAATTGGCCTGTTTTAATTAGCACTAATAAAAGTAATGTTAATTGTAATAAATAAAAATATTATCTTACTTTAAGTATTTTACTTTATACTCCACCAATCATAGTGTGCACTTTTTTCTTTATTTTTTTCTTATAAAATAAGCAAAGTTTAAAATGAAAAAAAAAAATCCAAACAAACACATGATATTTAACATAAATTTATTATTAAAGTCGTAGCGTGTAAAAATGAAAATGACATTGCTCCAATCACAATTTGCCACATCAATTGTAAAAATGAACTTCTTTGAAATCCAATATGCTTGACGAATCAAACTCACCAATATGCTTCTCTTTTTGGTGAAACTTGAAAGAGTGACTGCCATCTGCAAAATCAAAAAAGCTGATGATTAAGACGTGGAAAGCAAGCAGAGTAGAGAGGCCATGAAAGTGTGAAATTTTTATACAGACCGAAGGCAGAAGTGTAGAGGTTGAACCATTTGAAATCCACGTGTTGAGGAGGAGCAGGGATCTGAAGGTCGCGAAGGCACACGAATTTCCAAATGCTATCATCCATGATCACACGCTGGAACCATTTGCTCGTCACAGCCAGCTTTATCAGAGACCTTCCGTCTAGAAACTTCGCAATCTCTGTCCACACGTCCTCTTCGTACCTTCAAAGACAAACAATTAACAATCAAAAAAAAAAAATTAAATCAAATTAAATTAAATTATAAAAAAAAAAAAAAAAGAGTCTAAAACTTAAACTCTGTTGTTTGAGTTTTGTTTTTAGGTTCTCTTTTAGTTGTTTGAGTCAAAAGTAAGTTAGAGAGAATTCAAAAAAATCTAAATGAATTCATGTTTGGCTTCTGAGAAAACGCAAGAAATTGACTAAAGAAAAAACGAAAACAATATTTGCCGCTAGTGAATAACAATCATGATTCGAAATCAGATCAATCAGTCAAGAGTATAACAGCATTCACTTCAAATCACAGATCGGTACTTTAAAAATCATTTCAGTAAAAGATTTTCCAGATCATAATCCAAACAGCCGTACTAATATGAACGAAATTCATCACTGGATCGAGATTCAAAGGTTCACTAAATGATCAAAACGTGTTCTCCAAAAAACAGAGTTACGAATCAAAAATTAGCTTCTCTAAACAAAAGAAAAGAAAGAATTGATTTCCGATCATTCTAAGAAGCACAATCGGATTCAGAATCTCACACACACTCAAATACACACCAAAACCTTTAAAAACTCAACGTAAAATTTAAACAAAATTATAAAAAAAAAAAAAAAAAAAAAAGGGAATCAAAATGAATGTACCAGGAGAAAGAGGAGCGAGAAGGTTGAGGAGGAGAGGTGCAAGAGCAAATGCGTTTGGCTGATCGCAATCGCTTTCTCATGTGCTCAACTACGCTCTGCAATTGCCGCTTTCCCATGCTTTCGATTTTTGAAGCTCACAACCAAAACTCACTCTTTTACTCTCACTCTCACTCTCTGCCTCTATTTATTTGTTTCTTTCTTCGCGCGCCAAGTACTCCCATTCAAATCAAACCCACCAAATTATTATTATTATTATTATTATTTCAAATTGTTTGATATTTTGATGGGCCTCAGGTTAGCCCACAATATCTACTTTTGTGTGGGGCTTGCTTTATGGACCCTAAGTTCATTTGAAGAACCTATTCGCTTTTATTAATGACTTTCATGCATAACATAAAATTATTTATAGGTTTTTTTTTTTTTTTCCTACTTTTTATCTATAATTTTTTCTACAAATTTTAAGTTGTGAGTAGTATTTTCTCAACCAAAAAAATAAATAAAAGTGGTGAGTAGTAGAGAATCATTTTTATATGGATTCACTATTAACATTGCTTTACTTTTCATTGTTACCTATCATTTTAGCAACTTTTACTTTTAAATATAATTCCCGCTTTTGTGTTTTTTTTTTTCTTCTTTTGTCATTTTTTCATGGCATTATATTTAAGAAAAGTGTCACGTCCGCATCGTTTTCACAACAAATTCTAGGTAGGAAATTGTTAATGGTTCTAATTTAAACTCACGGCTAAAATTACTTTTTTACCTACCAATAACAACATTCTACTTAGAATTTTTTGTGAAAAATATTATGGACCACATTTCCTTATATTCAATGTAATTTCTAAATATTATTCCAAAAAAAAAATTGCCCCTTTATTCATTCTTTTTTTTATAAGCATACAATTTACACACTATAAATTTGTTGGATTACCATTTTAGTACATTAAGTTTAAATTTTGGATATACACTACTGTTAGTTTCTTTAAAACCTTCTCCCCTCTCCCCTTGTGTGTGTTAAAAATACTTAGTATTCTCAACAACAAAAAAAGTTTAAATTTTATCATCATAGTAAGTTAATTTTGATAACGTTGTCATTTTAGTCCTATTCCATTCTAATGTCATTTTAAATCATTTTTTGATGTTATAAAGGTGAAACAAAGTAGTAAAATCTCTTCTCTTATCATCGAATAAGAGACATAGTATTCAATCCTTGACTATATCAAAATTTAATTAGTGTCTTAGTCTAATAATAAAGATTAATATAAAAAAACAGATGTCATAAGTTAAAACTCTCTCTAAAAAAATCAATTTAATTCCTTCCAAGAATTCTTGTCAAACTCTTTTTAAAGTAATCTTGAAATAACTTTGGATCCTAAGATAATAATAATATATAATAAAGGTGATGTACATAGAGATCATGTGATATTAGGTTAGTCCTCTCAAAGGGAGAAACATAGACTTCCATTTAGAAGAACTAAGTATGATGGAGAGGATATGCACTGATATATCGATATAGAGATCCATTGGTTTAAAATGACAATTTTTTCCATAAGAAGGAACTTCCATTCCATTCTCTATTTTACTTTTTTCCACATCCACTTTAATTCCCTCAATTCCTTAATTGCTTTTCTATGCATAAGGTTTTGGACAACAATTAAGTTCCGATGAATGACGAATTTGGATGTCCCATTTTGCACTGATTAATAAATTCACATATGCTATCTCAATGAAGAAGTAATAAAGGTGTAATTGACTCTTTACATGATGATACTTTCTTAAGAGAATTTAAGATAATCCCGAGTCAAAAGTATTAAAATTTTATGTTGTGACATTTATTCACTCTAATACGTCACTTCACAATATACAATGAACATTTAAGTGATTTTATTTTTTGCATTAGAAAGTAGCCATCTATGAATTTAAATAGACACAAATTTGAATTATTTTATATTTAAATGAGTAAGATATGACCGTTTGAAATTAATGTAACCGTTTTATCTACGAATCATTCGCATGCATACACACTTGATATGTATCGTAGACATAAACGAATCATGAGTATACAAAACAGAGACAAATACTCTAATTTTAAATGATTTTCATAACTTAAACTTTTAATTTGATTTAAAATTTATGATTCTCAAAAAAAAAAAAAAAAACTTTTTAATTTAAAGTGCTACCCACACAATGGGAGACTCAAAAAGAAAAATATATATATATATATATATATATATATATATATATATATATTTTTTTTTTTTTTTTTTTTTTTTTTTTGAGGGGAAAGACGAAACTCAATAAAAACACTGATAAAGTTAAGGTTATGTTTGGTAACAATTTTTATTTTCTATTTTCAAAAACTTGTTTTTGAGAATATAAAGAAAAAACAATTTTCTTGTATTTTTGAAATTAAAAACATGTTTGGTTAGTTGAAATTAAAAATATATATATAGTTTTTTGAAGAAAAAAATAAAAAATACAAAAATATGTTGTTACTAAAATTTGAACTCTAATGCTAACTCATTAAACGAGTTAGATTCATTAAATTAAATGCATATTTTCATTGACTTTTGAAAACTAGAAACCGAAAACAACTTTTTACATGTTTTCAATTTCCTTTACAAATTGAGTTTTGAGAACAGTTTTTTGTTTTTTATCCATTTTGGGTTATCAAACGAGTTTTTTAGTTTCAAAAATAGAAAATTGTTTTTGAAAACAGGAAATAAGGGGAAAAAACAGTTACCAAACATAACCTAAGTTTTTTTTTGGGGTGGGATTTTTAGCTTACACTAGATAAGATAATAGGTTTGCATTGATTCACCGATGAAGCTCCCTTGCCTTTGGGGATTCTGCTTAGGACTTAGAAGGGTGACCTCTGCTAAAATAAGCTTTATATCGCTTCCACTACCTCCCATCTAGTTACGTGCCGATGATGCTCATAAAACAGAGCCAAGAAGTCATCTAGACCCAGAGGATTTGTAAGATTCCAAACTGCAATTATACTTATTTAAAATGTCTGCCTCATTAGGAGCTTGACAATAAAACATCATTTTTCCAAAGTCAAGATCTTTGGAAAGATGATATTTCTAAGACCTCTAGAGCTAGAGAGTTTGAACTTGTGTTCAACAAAACAAATCAAGAACCAATAGCCACTCACATGTTTCCTTTTAAAAAATCTATTGAATTCCTCATGTCCCTGATGAGTGACGACTACAATCAGGTAGGAAAAACTAGTCTTGAGATTACTGGCTATCACTCGAAAGGTGCCGGCTGCAGCTTATACATATATAGATGTCCTCAAATTCATTGATTGGATTGGCATTAAGATTTAAGACCTCTCATCATTTAACAATTCTAAAGCCTTTCGATATATATTATGAACCTATGATTCTGCTTAATCAAAGAACCATAACGTACCACTCACCTGTTTGGCGGGACGGTACCCGTACCTCCCCAAGCCTTAGAGCTTGGGTGTGAGGGGGTCACAGGTTCTAGCTCTAGGCGAGTACGTTAGGATAAATTTAAGATAAATTTCTATCCAGTTTTTTTTTTTTTTTTAAGAAAAAAAAAAGACCATAATATAAAACTGCTGGAGTCTTCTGCTACGTTTCCCTCTGTTTCTTGTCCATTCTAATTCTGTTGTTTGAGTTATTTTTTCTGTGCTGCGTTCTTGATTATACAATTACACTTTTTTTTTTTTTTGCTAAGCGTACAAATAGACAAATTTATTTACAATACAAATGGTAACTCATTCAATTTTGGGACCAAATTGGCATGGTGCGCAGTCATATAATATGCAATTTTTTTTCAGAAAAATGGCACCAACAAAAAAGTTGGTGAATTTACATTTATTGCATCTATATGACTATAATACAAATGTGGGTTAAAAAAATTACAAGCTCACTCTGAAAAAGAATGAATCCTCATGGGTTAGGACTAAGGAGGTAAGCGGCCAGTGCAAGCTGCTCCATGCAGAGATAAAATGGCAAAAAAGAATGTGCAACTTAATTCATGAATTTCCTACAATTGGGAGTTCTACATCGGCAAGGAACTTTCAACTCATCAAGCTCATCTGGATCGAACAAGTAATCATACCTGTGGCAGAAAGATTAAACAATTGTTTATTCCCAAACTGAATTTTAATGCAGCAATGAGGTTAAATTTTAATGCATACGTTAATTCTTCACCAGCAGAAACATTTGTCTTAGCAATAAGAACTATCCTGCTCTCCTCATCACCCAAACTCATGATCCTTGCATAGCAGTTGGGCATGCACTGCAGTAAAATGTGATTGAATGGTTAGCATTGTAAGATATAAGATGCATGTATAGAACCGTCAAAAAGAAAAGATGCACGTATAGAAATCTTATTTGCCTTTCATTTCTCTCTGTAAAATACAAAGGTTGGATTTGGGCCGCATAATATCTAGAAAGGAACCCTAACCCAAGCCAAATCTACTTTAAGATCATTACTATGGTCTTACATGTTAATCTGCTGCTCTACTATTATAGTCTCAAAATATAAGCTAATATCTTCCAGGCCAATTCCTCAACAGGCACTGTGACCACAATGCAAATTTGACCAACATGACAAAAGCCAATCAAATTCCCAGTTGGGATCAATTCAAGTTAGAGGTCAAACCAAGCTATAAACAATCCATCAAGCATAAAGATATGAGCCTATGCTTTTTGAAGCAAATGAAGAATAGAACAAGAACTTACCGAATGATTGATTAAACGTGCTATATTCCCTTTATTTGTGGCATCAATTACTACTTCCTCGCTGATCTTGAAGAGCTGCATAAAATTTTTCATTGGACTTTAAAAACCACAGTTAAGATAGATAAATCAGATGAGATAAACAAGAATTTAACCTGCCAAAAAGAGGTGTTTGGGTAAAAATAAATTAAAATGGGGCATACTTAAAATCATCAGGTTAGGTCAGTAAAACAAAACGTAAGACTTACTGTATTCTATATATGGTTTATCATGACCAGTCCCTTATTTTTAAAAATATAAATAAAATAAACAGACCGGTCATAAGACATGAGAAAGTAACTTCACCCTAACTTAAAATAAATTCAAACATTTAAATAGTCACTCATATACTACAGCGCTTTCACCTAATTATCAAATATGGAGTAAAAGGCATGCAATGGGTACCTGTGCCTAAACTAAACATACAATGAGAGTTCCCCAAAATTTCCCTTACTGCAATTGAGACATCATAATACTTTTCACGACTTCCAATATAGGCATATGGAGGTCTAACAATATTAGCAATTGCCAAGAGAATGCACATGCAGACAAAGGGAGTATTAAACAAAAGACTCACATAGCAATCTTTGCCTTCTAATTGGTACTTTGCCTCCCTCAAATCTGCAACACTACGCCGCACCTGCTCACCACGATACTCAACAACCTGGAGACATTCATACCTAGCATCAGTTGTCTGACCTTCCAAAGAAAAAAAAGAATGACGCAGAACAAAATCAAAACAGATGCAAGAACAGAAAAATAAAAAGATAGAATCTAGGTGTCAACACCAAGGCTTGCTTGGAATCAGCATCAAGCAAGGAAAAGCAAACCTAGGGGTCAACACTTAAGGTCCGCTTAGTCGGAGAAGTAGAAAAGTGAGAGGACAAAATATGGTGAGAGGATAGAAAAGATTTTATTTTCTCTCCTTTTTGTTTGGTTGAGAGTTGAAAAGTGGAGGGATGGAAAAAATGAATTTGAATAAATTTACTCATATACCCTTATTAAAGAATAATGCTCAATTAAAACAAAAAAGTGACAGATAACCACACACAAAAAAAGTGCAGTCACCCAAATTTATTAAAAAAATAAAAATCATGTCCCAAAAAAAATCACATCTAGTTAAAAAGAAAAAAAAACAACTATCATGCCCAAACCCTAGAAAATCAAATGAAAAAAAAAAAAAAAAAAAAAGAAGAAGAAGAAGAAAAAAGGCAACGTTACTGCCCAGAAGAGGGGGCAAAAAAAAGCCGTCAGGCCTAGAAAATCAAAAGGAAAAAGAAAAAAAAAAAAAAAGGCAACAAGGCAACATCAGGGGAGAAGAAAATAAAAATAAAAATAAAGGCAACCCATGTGCACATGCACATGGGTATTTTTATCAATCAAGAAAAAATTCATTCTCACTCAGTTTTTTCTCCATTTTGGAGAGATAACATTTTGGTGGGCCCGGAGAGACAACACCTGAGCCCCACCATATATTTTATTTCCTTCCTACTCAACCAAACACACTCCAAAAAAAATTTCCTTCCCATTTTCTCTCCAAAATTTTTCATCCACCCTATTTCACCTCCAAACAAACACACCCTTAGTATATGTTTGGTATGTTGTACTAGGTCTTGTAATGGAATGGTTATTCTTGTGAAATAGTTGTTTCTTTCTAAAAGGGCTATAATATTCTTAGTAAGTGTAATTACTTATAAAATTAATATATTTCCAAAAATACAAATTTTCCATATGCACCTAATAATTATAAAAACTATCTCTCAATTTTTTTTAAAAAAAAATCTGTTTTTAGGAAATATAATTGTATAAGATATTGCATAAAACAAATCCTGAATTATTCTAATGTTACAACCAAAACATACGTATGAATAGATTTAATTATTCCATTACAACATATGTTATTCCAAGTAACAAAAATTATCATTCTTATTGTAATCTCCCAAAACGAGCCCTAAGGTTGGTTGGAATAGACTCCAGACCGTTGAACAATTTTCAAGAGAACTATTCTTAATCAATCATATTATAAACTGTCTACATAGGGGTATGATAGCGTGCTTATATAAATCTTAAACCCTAATTCTAGTTAAAATTGACTTAGAAAACCAAGTTTCAAATGATTGGGAAAATCCCACTTATTAAATTACAAAAATGCCCTTGACTGTTAGAAATTAAATAAGATCCTAACTAACCTAATTAACTAATAAGACTTTAAATAAAATCCAAGTGACTAACAAAAATGCAATTGACTTCCAAAATTACATAAAGACTAAATCAAAATAAAAATTGTATTCCTCCTTCCACATCAACGAACCAACCCACTAAAATACTTAAATGTTGAAAAGGGCAGAGAAAAAGTAGACAAAATGCTATTATGTCAACTAAACAAGGGAAGAAGAAAGCTACCACAACATTGTCTATTGATTTACCAAAAAATCTTTGGGAAGTGGTTATCCAACGAAAAATTCTCAATATCAGAAATTATGGAAACATTATAAGCAATGCATATACACGTGTGTGCACGAGTGTGTCAAAAGCATTCAACTGAACATAGTACCATTTCTCCTTCTTGAATATTCCTACGCGCAAAGAGACCCCATCCATGTATACCAGATTTACCAAAGCAAACCCGATAACATTCAGTTCTCTGAAGCCATGAACAAGTGTTAATAAAAAAATACTAGACCAAAAGCTAATGAAATTAGAAATTATATCAAGTAGGCAGTACGCAAGTACCCATTTCATATTAAAAAACCATAGCTACCTGTAAGTGGCAAAGTCGTTCCTTGAAAGACGTGAAATCCTTAGAAACTTCTACTTCCTTTTAAAAGAGAACAAAGTATGAAAATGGATATTAACATGTCGCATTACACAACCAAAAAGGCAAAATAAGGTTATTTCCTTCCAAAATGCAAAAGTTTAATATCTGAGGTAAAAAAAATTTAAAAGACAAGAATTTACATTTTTTATGCTCAAGCTACTTATTGCATCTAAAGAATGATGGCTTGGCCCCATCAGTCGGTGGAATATTGGCTGTCCGTCGGCCTTCTGGCAAACGAAAAAAAAAAAAATTGAAATGAGACCAACAAGAGAGACAGTTGATGATTTAGTTGGCAAAATGCTAACAACAATACGATCAATTGGGCTCATCCCTAACAAAAAAAGGAAATTAAAGCTTTGCAGTATGGAAAAATTTTGTTAAGAAACAAGTATTCTACTGAACTGAAAATTACAGAGACAGATAAAAGGTTGCTACATAAAGTAACCTTATTCTTTGATCTTTTGAAGGCACGACATCTTGCAGAAGAAAGGGGCTCAAACTCATTAATCTCTGATGTTGGAGACTCAGGAAGTTCAGTGTTCTTCAATGAAGCCAGCCTTGAACCCCTGAAGCACCCCTGCTGGTTTGGCATCAAGCTTCTAGCAGAAAAAACCCCTGCAGGAGTATGAACAACAACGACAGCATCGGGGCTTGGCTCTCTGCGTGAAAACCAAGGTTTAAACCAATAAATGTGGTGCATAATGCAGTTGAACCAAAAGTAAAAAATAAAAAATCATTTCCACTGGAAAAGAAAATATTCAAACAAATTGTGGGGCAAAACCCAAACCTGTGATCCGCACAATATATCAACTTTTTAGTCATTTGTGTCCCATTCCTTTCTGAGCAGTGCAACTGAAAGTTCAACAGATAATGTTAATGCAGTCCCTTTTTCCATCCTCAAATTTTTCTCAAAAATTACAAGAAAATATTTTGAAAAATAAAGGCATGCATCATACAGACATGCAATGCAAGCACCAAAACAGGACAACACAATTCAATTCAAGAATATTCTATAATATTAGTAGTTTCAGGCAGACCATTGGTCTGTTCGTAATAACTGTGAAGACTTACTTCCATGCTATATCCTGCTCTCGATGCACACATTACATGAAAATAGGTAGTACACTTGCAGCACTGGGTGCAGGAACCATGACTCTGCTGGCAGATTACACAACGCTGCAGTCCAGAAAAATAGGGTATATTTAGATTTCAAGCACCAAAAAAAAAGGCATTACCACACAGCAAATTAATCTCATAAAGTTTGGTTTGCTAAAGACCATCCCACGAGACTTTCCAAAGCCTTCTACTAACCATCAACGAATTGAACTCAATACTATGAAATTTTACAAGAGACTTAGGCTACGTTTGGTTAGGTGTAAAATATTTTCCAGGTGTAAAATATTTTCAGGTGAAAATATTTTCGGACAAGGAAAATAATTTCTAGTGTTTGGTTGCAATTTTAAAATTATATTGGAAAATAATTTGAAGTGTTTGGTAATATTCAGAAAATGCAAATTTTCCACTAATTTCTCACACTTTCTCAGCTTCCAAACAAGTTTTATATAAAAAAATCTACCAACACCCACACAGCACCCACAGAAAAATCCACCACCACCCACACACCAGCACCACACAACACAAAAACCACCACCCACACCACCGCAACAACAACAACAAAATAAGAGATCAAAAGCCACCAAAACACCAAAAAAATCAGAGATCAAAAGCCACCAAAACGCCACTACCCACAACAGCGACAAAAAAATCAGAGATCAAAGAGAGAGAGATTGAGGGAAAGAAATCGGTAACGACGGCCAGATTGAGGGAAAAATGATCGGTAACGGTAGCCAGATTGGTAACGACGGAGGTGGGTTTGGGCTTGGGACGGTGGTCTCGTGGCTCGATCTTGCCGGCTCGAGCTCGCCGGTGTGGTAGCGATCTCGCGGCTCGATCTCGCCGGCGCGAGCTCAGCTGGGCTTGGGGCTCGGTCTGGGCTTGGGGCTTGATCTCGTCGGCGCGAGCTCGTCGGCTTGTCGGCACTTCTCTCTCTTCGTTCTATGTCTCCCTCTCTTCGTTCTCCGTCTCCCTCTCTTCGTGCTCTCTCTCTCTCTGTTTTCAGTCAAAAATGTGATTTGAAGGTAAAATGGAAACGGATTTGATTTTCCATCATATAAGGCTTATTTTACGGTCAAACTGTAAAATGATTTCAGTTGACCAAATTTTCTGTGCCTACCAAACACACGTAAATGCGAAAAATAATTTCTGAAATTGGTTTACCGTTGAACCAAACAGAGCCTTAGGCTGTGTTTGTTTTTATGTAAATTTTATGCATTTCCGGGTGTTTGGGAGGACTGAAAAGCCCGGTCAACCTGAAAATGTTTTCCCTTTGACCATAAATCAATTTATACTTGATTTTCAGTCACAAGATTTTACAACCTCACACTCCTTCAAGCACAAAGAACACAGAGCACCCAACCAGCCTCGTGCCAACCACTGTGATCCATCCACCAGACTGCCATGACCCATCAAGCCACCACGAGGCCCGATCTTCCCAAACCAACCTCCGTTCGCCTCCATAACCACTGCATAACCCAATCCCAGCCACCTCCCGAAACCACTGCAAAACCAACTCTCTTCATGGCTGTTGTTGCTGATTGGTCATGGTTGTCCTCCGCCAGCCACTTAGCAAAAATTTGTCATCCTCCACCAGCCACTCCACGAAACTTAGCCATCCTCCACCAGCCATCAACACCGCTGTCCTAAGGCAGATCTCAACATCATCAGTCGTTGTCACCGATCTCTCTCTCCTTCTCAATCTAGCTCTCTATCTCTCTCTCTCTCTCACAATCTCTCCCATAAAATCTGGTTTTGTTCTCCATTTTTTGTTTCATTGGATTTTTATATTGGAATTTTCTATTATAGTATCAGTTAGGAACCTGGGAAAATGTGAGGTAATAGTAGTAGAAAATGTGTTTTCTGAAGCATTTTCAGAAACACAACCAAACACCCAAAAATATTTTCTAAAACATTTTTATGAACGCAACCAAACACTTGAAAATATTTTCTTTTCCGGAAAATGTTCACCTGAAAATATGTTATGGTCATATATTGATTTCAGTCAAAATAAACGCAGCCTAACATAAATTCATTCATTAAAGATTTTGCAATTGAAGCACCAGAAAATTAGAAACTGTCTAGACAATTATTAGGAACACAATTTTACCTTCAAAAACGAATTGGATGGAATTCTAAGGATTCCAACAGCAGGCTCCATTTTCTCATGATTTAAGAAACCAACTTCAGGCCGGAACCAAGCACACGTGACATGAACCCACAGCATCTCAACATCAGTTGGCTTCAGAGCACCCCCTATAAAAGCAGTTTTTAGAGATATTAACATGTTAGCATTTGTATACAATCAACTTTAATAATCAACTAGCACAAGCATAAAAAATTTATATACAGTCATTATATTTGCATGCAACTTAGTGGAAAAAGAAGATACTAGTAAATTTGCTGGAAAGGGGGGGGGGGGGGGGGGCCTCTTAATGAGTATCATCCATGTTATACTGAAATCAACAAAAAAGGATAAGGAATGCAAATATTCCAAAAAAAGGGTCAAAAAACTACTTTTCTGGACATACAAAGAAGATTCTCTTCTAGACAGACAAAGTAGTGTCTTAATAAGAACTTCACAATATAATCGTATAAAACTTTCAACACAGATTGAATAGGAATTTTTAACACACTAATCTAGATGGCATACCTTGTACAGGACAAAGGCAACATTCTCTCTTGAGATCAGGTGATTCACATGCTCTACAAACCCATGAAGTAAAATCCTGAACAGATTTTTCCCCATAGCATTCTTGGTGGACAGCTATTTGGCATCTATACACCCAAGGAAAAAAAAAAGTCAGAACTTCTTTCAGCATTGAAGCTTGTAAATAAAATCCATTCTTCTACCAGCAAGGGAATTTTTATTTAAGCATCCAAAATACACAAAGTGGGCATTAAGATCCAATGAATTATGGAAACACCTGTTGCAGATAATAATTTTGTTGTCATCCCAATCTTCAACCCATCTACAAATAGCACATCTTTCTGTGGTCCATTTGGCACGAACAGTTCATACTTCTCTGTAGCAATTAAAATAAGTATCCTTGCTGTTGAGAATTACAATCAAAAGACACCATGGCTGCAGATACAGCACCACACAAACACCAAAGATAGGACTAGCCTTCAACGTGTAAAGATTCCAGTGAAGTGCATATTTTACCTCGCAAAAACCCAACTAACTGCTGCTTGTCTAACTTCAAAGGATCCACACCATGTGCATTATACTCTTGAATCTGAAGCATCTTCAATGTTAGCAGAGAATTTTATAGGGGCCATACATATAATTCATTAGCTTTAACCAAAGATGAAATGAGGGGAAAAAAAGAAGGAATGCTTATAAAGTCATACATAATTTTCCTTAAAAAATAGCAGTTGTCTAGTATCACACACATTGAAGCAAGAATTTTTGTGTGTGTGTGTGTGTGGGAGGGGGGGGTTTGGATTGAGGACTATGTGTATGTGTGTGTATATAAACATTAGATAATTTTTAATGTAACAAAATATAAATTTCTTTTCATAGATTAGTCCTAACTTAGCTGAGTCATTCTCTAAGTTCTTTCATTGTGTTAAATCATGGATACTTCACCCTATACTAAATTTCAGAGTCATCTCCCTTTCTGTATGCACAATCATGCAATCACCCAAAAACTCATTGGGAAGATGCTACCAAAACTTTGGGACATCAAAAAAAAATTAAAATAAAAAAATAAAACCCCACTTTCTCAAGTTGTTTTACGAAGAAAAGTTACTTCTATCAGTTTTATAACACTAGAATACCATAAACAAGTCAAAATACAGAACACGGAGAAACTGGTTGTGCTTTTAAAATTAAGATAATTGGTACAGACCCATTTTTCTAGTGGCAGCATTGTGCCCTTCACTTTCACACTATACTTCCACTTTTTAGCTCTGCAACCTGTGTGCCGTTCCCATTCGCTAGGTGTATACTTCTTTGACCCACATGAACCGCACTTGCACATAACTCTAAGATGGGGGGAAAATAAAATGATAAATAAGCATCTTAATGAATCCTTCAACAATACAAACAGAAAGTTGCTGTAAGGAGTGCATAAGAAGAAAATGAATGTGGTGGTGAGAAAAGAGGGCATAAAGGTCCTACAAGAATATTAAAGAAAAATATGTCAACATACATGTAATATTTAGAAACTAGTTCAAGGCTTACATATGAAGGTTCGGAATATACGTTCCTTCCATGCCATTGCACACCACAGCTACCTTCTCAGGTAGAACATTTTGTCCACTATTTTCCAAAGACCTGCTTCAAGAATTGTCAAAAAATTAGGCTTTAAACCTGATGATAAACCTTAGTCTATAAAGTCAAATATACAATTGCCCCAAAAATCAACTAGAGGGAGAAGAATTGCACACGCACACACACAAAAATAGCGCAGACATACTTCACATTTGGCTGGCATTTTTCTGAAGCTGATAACTCATAATTAGACTTTGCTTTACAATCTGGGCAATAGTAATCTACATTCTCCAGATCCTTTAAACCATACACAAGTCAGTGAGTAAACACATATATGGCAGGAACAGAAATTAACATCACAATTCATAAGTCAAGTATACTAAGCACACCTTGAAAAGCTTGCTAGAAATATTCTCACACTCAGCATGCACCCAAACATTACAGCCATCACAACACACCTGATCAACATCTCTGAATTCATTGAATTGTTTTTTAAAAGGAAAAAGAATAGGAAAAATTATAAACCAAATTCAGATTTGCTGGTAATCTCACCCAATCCCCACCATCTGAATGGTGCCAAATCTTCTTGCAAATGCCACAATATTGTTTTGATTTACATAACTGTAAAAATAAAGAGGTGAACATCATTTAGAAAACAAGAAGCTATATTAATGCTCTTCCAGAAAAGGTTCTCCACAATTTTTATCTCTTATAAGTAAAACACTTAGCACTGACCTTAGCACAATGTTTACACAAAAGCTGGGTTTGACGGGTGGAGCCCTTCATTTTCTTCATATTTTTCCAAGGTAGAAACAAACCACAGCCGTCACAGGGTCTTGTATCCTTGCAGAAATCCTGCAAACATAACTAAGTCATGGATGAATTCTTTAACTCAACAGATCAGATTCCGTAAGCATTTAACTGATAAAGTAGTAACCTGAACATGGAAGCAAAAATTGCTTTTGAAAGTACATGCACACAAACACAAACCAAAGAAAATTTTCACACGTCTAGATGATCTGTTGCTACTAATAAAGCAGCATTTTGACATGAAACCGTCACTAAAATGACTGCAACCAGTCCATGATCAACCCATTTTAGTGCCTATCAAGCAGCATCTAAGATGAAGAACCATAGAAATTACAGAATGAAAAAATATCTATGCTTCTCAGTACAAGGCCCCAAATAAGCATGTACATGTAGTTGCCATGGACAAGAGAGTAGTTTATGGAAGGGTATTGGGGCAAGTTGGGACAGCTTTTATTTATATATAACTTAAGAAGCAACATATCCATAGAATGAGTGTCGCTGAAAAGAGAATGTTAAGATGGATAAGTTGAAATAAATGGAAAGATAGGGTTCAAGATGAGGAAAGGTTAAAGAAGAGGTAGTGTAATGCAGGAAATTTCAAGATTAAGAAGGAAATATTGAAGACTGAGTTGTCTGTTTAGAAACAACGCACAAAGTTCAACTCTTCAAGAGCTTACTCTTGAAAAGAAACAATCTGTCTTTATTATCAAAACTGAGTATTTGACACAGTCAGTGTCTTATTTATACAAAGCACTCCAAATTCTAATCACTAAGCTAGTAAGCTGCAACTAATTCAAGATCCAGCTGGGATTGGCTGACATCAGCATACCTGAATTCTATTACAGCCTGATGTAGGACAAAGTAGGAATTTGTCTAACGTTTCGTTGTGGCAGGTTTAAAATTAGGAAAGAAGAATTAGAGAGAAATTAAGGCTGTTTAGGGGCTGTGTGAACAGTAACCTTAAAAAGAAAGAAAAAAGAGAAGGCAAAAGAAACAACACAATACATATATATATATAGACTCTTACTTGTACTAATAGTATTAGAATTCCTACTAGTATCAAGGTTCCTACTAGTATTAGGACTACTATTTTTAAACCTACAATATATATACACACACATATATATATATATATAAGACTCTTACTTGTACTAGTAGTATTAGGATTCCTACTAGTATTAGGACTACTATTTAAACCTAATAAAGACTCTTACTTGTACTAATAGTATTAGAATTCCTACTAGTATCAAGGTTCCTAATAGTATTAGGACTACTATTTTTAAACCTACAATATATACATACACACACACACACACATATATATAAGACTCTTACTTGTACTAGTAGTATTAGGATTCCTACTCGTATTAGGACTACTATTTAAACCTAATAAATTAAATCAAAACCCATACATAAAGACTCATAATTATATAAGACTAATTAATAAAACCCATGGCTTATAACCGGGCCCATGCCCAACAAATGTAAAATTACTAAAATACCCTTGACTCAAGAATAACTAAATAAAATATAAAAACTTAGTTAACTGCCATGGGCACTTATTCTTGGGCTTTTTCTTAGCCTTAGGCTTCCAAAGTGAATATCCATTCTTTAACCATGTTATGATTCTGCCATCACAGCCACCCCAGGTGTTGCTTGTAACTAACTGATCAACTAACTCACTTATCTAAGTACATATCAAGTTTGACTATTTATTACAGATCAAGACACTCAGATTACAATTGCTCATCACTTGTGAGACTGCTAGATAACTTGTCAAGCTGCTGCCTTAATGAATTGCCAAGTTACTTAGTGACAGATAAGCTGCTGCATCATCCCCCCCCCCCCCCCAATTGATGAGAAGATGAGGGAGAGTTGATGAAAAGAAGAGAGAGAGTCACTTGAGATGGTTTGATCATGTTTAAAGGAGAACAATTAATGCACCAGTAAGGAAGAGTGAGTTGATCCAAGTTAAAGGATCAAAAAAGGTCAAGGAAGACCAAAAATAACATTAGTAGTAGTAGATTTGTAGATGTGGGCGACAAGCTGAAATGGAAACTAAATAGGGGTAGAATGTTTGTTCATATTACGAGGCCGTCCAACTATCTAAGGTACCATGCCAACTTCTTTCCATTGGAAGAGTATTTGGTGTATTAAGAATCCAAAGAGAGATTCTTTTTTTATTTGGACAGCAGCATGAGGATTCTTACTTGTGATTATCATTTTTTACTTGTGATTATCTGATCAAGAAAAGTTTCGATTTTTTTGGTTGGTGCTCTATGTTTCGTCAATATAGTGGGGAGACAAAATCATCTTTTGATACATTGTGATGTTGCTTTTGCTTTGTGGAACTTTGTACTTAGAGCTTTTGAGATTCAATGGGTTGATCTCTTGTTTGGATGAGGAATTAGTTTGGGAAACAGTTCTCAAATATTTGGAACCTATAGCCAAAAATAAAAAAATAAAAAGAGTAGTGTGCAACGGTTTCATGGACAAGCTATTTGTTTCAAGTTAACCTAAACCAACACAAGTTAATAAAAGTCCAACCATCCCTTTCTCTCCAAATTATACACATTCAACACGGAGAAATTGACTTCCAAATCTTCCAACTCCCAAACATAGAAAGCTTGCAAACAAAGCAATTCCAAAATAGCGTTCCCCACCCCTAGGGTTGTAAACAAGCTGAGCAAAGCCGAGTATTAAAAATTCATGCTTGTTCATTTAATTTTATTTCGAACACAAGCCAAGATCAAGTTCATTGTCAAACTAGATTACATGTTCAAGCTTAGTTCATATTCTTATCGAACAAGCTTGAACTTGTTTACAAGTTACTTAATTAACTTATTCTTTTCCCATATACAGTAAAACCTTGGATAAAATTTCTTACCACTTCACAAATCTATTTTATTATGAATGAACTGTTTTTATTGATGTTAAATTACCGATTGTCCCAAAAGTTTAAGTTATTGGCATAAGGTAATCTAATTACTTAACCACACAATTCTAACACTCTCCCTCACATTTGGACTCAAATCCTCTTAATAGGTGAGGCCCAACACGTGGGATTTTAAATGGAAGGTAGAGTGGAGGAGACAGGAATTGAATTCGGGATCTTTGAGCTTGGCCCAACACATTATTATCTTTGAGTTTAGCTTGTTTAATAATCAAACCTAAACTTGTGTTTGAGCTTGACTTGTTTGCTAGACAAACGAACATAAACAAGTTTTTTCCCAACTCGAGCTCAAGCTATTCATAAAAGAGCTAGGTTCATTTACAGCACTACCCACCCCTCCAAACTACACCAAAAAATAAAAATATGATAGACGCCTCCTAAACTACTAAGGCAAATAAATTGGCAAATTGGCCTCATAAAGGAGAGTTCCCACAACACAACTCAAGCCAAACAGAACTTGAAAAGCAGGCCCCTATGACAAACTTTATTAAACATGAAAGTAAATCACAGCCACGTCCAATGCCTTTCCATAAGCTAGGTATATGCAAACCCCTTTCTACTGTAGATGCTCAACAATCCAAGCCTCTCCCTAACGATAATCCACCCCAGTGACACATCTTTGCAACTGGACCTATTCTGAACATACCTCAAAAGTTGTTTTCCTGATAAAGTTTTGGTTAAAGATGCTTTTAATTTTCTATCATCCACCAACCAAGCCAACATTTTAAACACTAAATATCTGTAGTTTGATGGTTTTTTATTTCCTTAAACAATGTGCTGAGGGTGACCTAATTCTAAATCTTTACAGCCCTATATTAATTAAAAAAAATTATATCTCATAAATCATCAAAGTGTACAAACCACTTAGCAAAACTAAGACTATTTCTATCCATGCACGTAAAATAATAGCCATTCAATTAAAACCTCTCCACTTCAAAAGCTCGGTCAACATAAGCAGATATCCATCCTACGGTAGAAACTGGGAGCTACCCAAAAAATAACCAACTCAGACAGTTACATGGTCGAGCCAAAATTTTAAAAAAAACAGACAAACAAACAAAAAGAACACACGGAGAGACATCCAGATCAGACGAATGGAAAGCAAATTAAGTTCCGAGGAAACCTGCCTGATTCTGATAGTAATATTGGTCCAGATTTGAAGCAGTGGCTTCTCGGAATCCATTGGGAGTTGCATCTGAATTAGCCATTTGCCCAGCCCCAAGGTTTGCGTCCAGAATACCGTTTTCTGCCAACAATGCCTCCTCCAATGCCATTTGAAAGTCACTCGGTTTGCTCTTGTACAACTGGGTCTGCCCCTGATATCTGAACAGAGCAAAATTCTAGTTAAGTGCTCAACGAAAACTACTCTTAGAAACATCAATCAAAGACCAGCTAGCAAGCAACATACCTGTCCATGAATTCCATAAATGGAAATATCATTCCCTGCTTCACCCACGCATAGTCCTGCCCCATCAGAGTTCACTAACAAGTTAAATTTTAACAACAAAAAATATCAAAGCCAACAAAAAAGAAGAGTGAATAACTTACCCTTTGTGTTCCATTCTTGGAATAGCCAAAAAACATGACACATATGGCACCAGGAACACAACATTTAAGAACAGTTTCTGGAGCCTGCAAAATGGGATCGATCACTACGGCCGGCCAAGCCGGATATCTCCTCCCACATTTTGCCCAAACTATATCTCCTAAAGCAAAATCCTCTGGCTTATACAATTCCTTCCTCTTCTGAACACTCTCTTTTGACATCACTCCACTATAACTAAACCCGGTTTTATTCACACCAAATGCATTCGCCATTGAACTACTCGAATTCAAATACTTTCTATAACCAAAATTCTTACAATTTACACCACCAGGTCCAACCTCTCCTTCCCCCTCCTCAAATGTGTAGAACTTGGAGTTCTTAAACCAGGCTTTTTCCTCGTCGCTCTTTTTAACAAACCCCACATCTTCTACATGGTCCAACTTCAACTTCGATTCCCCAGTCTTCCATATATCAACAACCGAGTCATACAACCTCGAAGGCAGCGTCTGAACCCGCCCTCGTGACGATTTCAACAGAGGTGGTTGCCGCAACCGCTGTGCTCTTTTACCATTCAATCGCTTCGTATTCAAATTCGACTCCAACTCTCCGACTCGGCCCCAATACGAACCTCCACTCGACCATGAATCGCCTGAGCCATTGCTCATATCACCATTACCCACTAAGTGATACCCATTGCTTTTCCTTTTCTTCGGATTCACCGAATACGCCTATCTTCTTCGCAATTGGGATCTTCTAGCTTGCAACGCTTCAATTTCGGCATTTCGAGCTTCGTAGTTCGTTTGATTATCATATTCCTAACCATTCAACTCGAACAATTCACACTCCCAACCCTAATTTCATGCCGATAAATCCAAAACACTTGGAACCTAATTTCCTCCCCCAAGGTTCCAAGTATTCGAACTTCGATTTTTGAACACCAGCACTGACTCTCACCGGCTTGAATTCAATTTAGAATTTAATAAACCCTAAATTCGGATTCGAAACCCTAACGAGGTAACCTATAAAATTCAAACGCTTCCCCGTAAACTTTTTCAAACTCAGAGAGAAAATTTGAAAGAAGAAGGATAAAAAATAAAAATAAAAATTATAGAATTACGATCTCCGAGAAGATTTCTCACAGAGAGAGCCAAACAGATTTTAGAGGAAGAATTTTCCGAGAAAGGCGGAGGATATTACAGACAGAGAAATCTCGGAACGTGTAAGACTGAGGATCGGTTCATCTAAAACAACAAACGCCATACAATAGCAATTTGCTTTTATATAAGCCTGGCCCTCGACATTGCTTGTTAATGTTTTTTTTTTTTTTTACTTTAATATTGTTTATTAAAAATAATATATATTATTTGTTGTCTTAATATATTTAAACTTCATTTTTTTTTCAATTTATAAAAGTTTAGAAATAGAATTAGTTTTTGTTGTTCTATCAAGAAAATAACTTTGGTAATTCAATGAACTAAAAAGATGTGTTATAAACTAAAAGTTAAAATATATATTGCACATTTAAAATTTGATTGATTCTCTAATTATATTTTTGTTTAATTGAGTTATTTAAATTTTAAATTAATTAATGACGAAAAGGTTATTTTGAAAAAAAAAATCTCAGATAAAAAATCTATAAATATATTTTTATTAATTTTGTAGATTTTTTTTATGTGAGAAAAAGTTTTAATAGCAATTTTTTAACAAAATTGAACAAAATATTTAAATTGAATAAATTTGAAACTTAAAATATTTAATTGTATAAAAATAAAGTTGAAAAATTAAAATAAATTTCCATAAAATTTTCATCAAACTCAAATGATGCAATTTAAATTTTAGCTTAAGTGTGCATTTGGATAGAGATTAAAAATGAAAATTATTTCACTATTCAACTTATTTTTGCTATTATTTATGAGTCTCACTGCACTTTTTAAAACTATTCATAAGTCTCACTGTATTATTTCAATCAACTTTTACATTTATCTACAATACTTTCAGCAATAATTTTTCAATTTCAACAAAATAAGTAGTATCTAAACACACTTAAACTGAAATTAAGATGTCCAAAGTTCAATATATTATATTATAAATTTATTAAATTTCAAGATGTTTCATTATCTTCCTATTAAAATATCAAAAGGTAATTATTATAATATATATAAAAAATAAAATAAATAACTCCTCCGTTTTAAATCTAAATGCATACTGATAAGACCCACTCTTATGATAAAAAATAAAATTAACATTGTTAATTAAAAAGGAACCAGGTAAAAACAATTTGTTAATTAAAAGCTTGAATATAATATATATATATATATATATTTTTTTTTAGAGAAAGTGAACATAATATATTAAAATGGAGAGAATCACTTTTATCAATTAAAAAAAAACACACACACACGGAACTTGAGATAGTTTTGGCTCCAAAAATTGGGAGTCCAATTTTGCGGAGGAGGGAAACGCTGAATTTATTGTTTGCGTGGGGAGCGCCAATTGAAATTTTGGGAGGTAGGAAGGATGGATTCTTTGCGCTACTTTTCGTTATTTACAGTTGACAGTCGTGGACTTTTTTATTATTATCAATTTTTTTTTTTTTTTAACCTTGTGGACTAGGTACTTTGCTACTTGGCAGTTGCATGTTCTTCTTGCTAGTTTTGGCTACCTGCTGGGTTGACTTGTCCATGTACTGAGAATCAGAGAATGTACTTTCTGACTTTCTATTGGATCTTAGAACTTGAAACCCATACGTCTCCACAGATAATAGAAACAAATCTATAATGGAATAAAAAACCAAATAAGGAACTACTAAAAATTATTCAAGATTTTTTTTCATTTTTTTTAATTAATTGAAATGTTATTCATAAACTTAAAAATATTGTTCTTATATTGATAAAGACACGGAAAATACACTAGTCTAGCACTCTTCTTTTTACTTTTTTTTTCTTTTTAAAGTCAATATTATAATTTAGAGTTGCTATATTTTGCGATCACAAAAATATTTAAAAGGTATAATGATATTTATATAGTGCTCAGATAATATTAATTTATAGTATACTAGGCATATTGAGATTCAGACATCTGTCCAAAACTTGACACATATCTGAATCTCAAAGTGTCCAATACCTTATTACACTAAACACAAGTTATATTTATTAATTTATTATATGTTTATAAAATTAACTTGGAATTTATTTTTTATTTTTTTTATATAAAAAAAAAAGGAACTTGTACTGCCGTTTTATTTGTTTCTCACTTCTATTGCAATTGAGGATTTTGTTTCCACTATATCTCTACAGTATCTAAGAAAAACAATGCTCCTATAGGGTTGAAACAATAGATTTCGTTATCCCAAATCTCTCTATAACTATCTAATGCTCATGGCTTCTTCTTTTTCTGAATAAGCTTATAGTATTTATTTATTTAAGTTACAACAATTCAATGTAATGAACAACTTGATTTAAAGTTCTAAACATTTTAAAAAGAAAAGAATAAAAATTTTATACAACAGGATGTATAAATTAACAAACCCAAATTTATATATAAAAAAATCCTAACAACGTTAAAACATATGCAAATGTATATGAACTCTGAAGCACAATCTTAGAAATGACAAAACGTCCACCCCTTGAACAGTAGAGATAGGATAGGGGGAAAAATCATGTATAAGGTGAGGCAAAGTGACCATAGTGTGGACTATGGAGACAATAGTCAGGAATGAGGTCCCTATTTGACTCCAACCAAACTGACGGTGCACATTGTTGCTGGTTCTTGGTTCATGTTAAGGGGGCGTATGGTTTGGTTCGATGTGATGTGCCCTTGATGTAATGCACATTACAATAATGCGACATTAAAATGTTTGATTTTTTTATTAATATTATTATAATCTAAAATTACAAAATATATTACATCATCTTAATATCATCACCTTTCTAAACAATTTAAAATTGTATTATTGTATTAAATTACATTGATGTAAGAATACAATAATGTAATATTACGGTGTAATATAATATCACAACAAACCAAATGCTCCATGAATGCTTATAGATCTACAAATCACCTACACAATTAAAGTGATATATATATGAAAATGAATGAGGTGAGAGATACACAAAAATGAAAGAGGTTGTAGTAAGTTATACATTTATCAAATCAGTCTAACAAGAATTCCAATGGCAAGCCTCCCTACACTTTTACATTTTTCAAATTTAAAATATGAAATCAATCAAAAACAAACACGATTTAGGTGCTTTATGTATAATACGACATTAAGACGAGAGAAATCTGCAATATGAAAAATTTAAAGATGCAAAGCCCACTTTTATGAAGGCTTTGGGGATGTAACAATTAGAGAAAGAGAGACCAAGAGAAAGACAAAGCAATATAATGAAATTTATTAAAAACAAATTATATAATCATAACTTCTTAATTGAGTTTTGAGCGATTGTCTTCCTTCGAAGATCCTTTCTAGGATCTCTTCTCTCTTAAATATGCCTATATGCTTAATCTAATATTCTAATGTAGTAATTTAAAAATATATATATTTATATAAGTCTAATGTAGTAATTGTTTGTTATTGGGGATATTTGAAATTGGTGGAAACGTGAGAATAGATGTGCCGAATTGAATTTGTTTTTTAGAATTTGAAGAAGAAAGAGAAAAAATGATTAGGATGGAGAGACCCATAAAATGAAGTAACTAGTTGTTATTGGGGTAATAAAGTTTGTCAAAACATGAGAGTAGATATGTTCGAGAAAACACAAGGAAAGAAATAAAAATTTTACACACGCTTTGTTTTTTTTGTTGAAAAACTTTCTATAAATATAGTTTTTCACATTTTCTAGTGTTTGGTAGCACAAAAAAAAATCAGTCAATGAAAAACTATATTTAGTCAATAAAAAACCCTAATAAAACAAGGCTTATTTTTTATAGGTTATTTTCCAAAATAAAAAAAGTTGGAAAACAATCTCTCTCTCATGCATCACGTCTCCTATAAATATTATCTTATTTTATAGCCTTAATAGCCGCTAGAAACATAATTTTTTTTGCCACCCTCTCTCTCTCACACACACACATTAAGCTCTCTCACTTTTTCTCTTCTCATATTCTCACTATCACCGCCTCTGGTCTCTCCTTTTCCCACAAATCTCTCTCTATCTGTCTCTCTTTTCTCTTTTCTCCATGTTTCTCTTCCCAGGATGGAGAATGCCTAAATTGATCGTTGATACAAAACTTGATAATGAAATAAATTAAAAGGAAAGTTAAGAAGACAAATAAACATAACCACGATTTGGAAGTTCCACTGTTTTGGAACTTCAACAATATGGTTATATAAGAAATGATACAAAACTTTGGCATAAGGCCTCTACAGGACTATCAAAAAAACACAAAAACCATATAAAAGAATTTGAAGGTTTAGTTCCACTCACAATCAGCTGTAGCACTAAACAATCAAGTGAAGCTAAGGATCTGCTTGGTTAGGCATTTTGGAAACCTAAAAAAGCATTTCAAAACTTTATTTCACCACAGAAACTCTTGGTAACTTTTGGAAATCTAAAAAAGTGTTTTTAAATCTCAAAACTCTGTTTCACAATGGAAACTCCTAGTAACTTTTTTACAAACGAAATTCATACTCGTTTTTTTTTTTTTTTTTTCATGTTGATTAAATTAGTTGGGTTTACATAAATTTCATATTATACATGTTTTTAATTATACAATAAATGTTACAAAAAGTTGTGTATCTCAAGCCTATTTTCAAGGTCGTTACGTAACAATGGTAAATTATATAGTTTTCTAAAAAATATTTTTTGGAAAATGACCAATTTTCCAAAAAACGTCAATGTTGAAAAAACAAAGCAATAAATGTAACTGATTTGTTTTTTTCCTTTTTTAACTAGCTTTTTTAAAAAGAAAAAAATGTTTGTTGATATATATATTTTTTAAAGAAGTTCTTTTATTTTTAAATTTAAATTTGACAAATAAAAGTGGAGAAGAGGGTTTTTTTTTTTGTTGATGAAAGAAACTATTTTTTTTTAGTTATCTATAATTTAGGAGCTATTTTATTTTCTTTAAAAAAAATTGTTTTTATTTTTAAATTTGAATTTGTTAAGAAAGATCTTCTGATGATTTCCAATTTGGTGAGTTTGATTGGCTAAAATTCCCTTAAATAAAATGAATTTCTTGAAAAAACCAAAAAAAGTTACTGGATTGTAACCCATACCTTTTCATACAACAAGTTGCTACGCTTAATCATAGTTGCTACACTCTATTACCTTTTTTTTTTTTTGGTAGAAACCAAAATGCATTAACAGAACTAAGTAGAGTCAACATACAAAGGTCGCAGTTTCTCATAATACAAACCATAATTGTCATAAAATAACAGCATACATAAATCCACAAGCAGACTATCAAAAAACTTGAAATCTTGACTTGAATCTCTAGCCAATGCGTTCGCACATTTTTTTGCTTCATGAAAACAGAGCTCCATCTTCACTTGAGGAATTTCGTAAATGAGGGTCCTACAATCCATGATAAAAGAAACATGATGTAAATCACTATTAAATTATTGGCAAAAATGTACTTTTAGTCCCTATATTTTGCATTTTTTATATTTTGGCCTCTATATTTTATTTTTACAACTTTTAGTCTCTAAACCAATTAATGTCCGACTTTTAGGTTCTTTCCGTCACCCAACTAATAGCAAAAGCTGACATGGCTGAGGGTGGAATAAAAAAATAAAAACTCCTTAGTTTTTTGGAAGAACGTGACTGTTAATAATCTTCATGTTCTCCTTCTTCTTCAGAACATGAACGTCATGTTCTTCACGAAATCAAGACAAACCCAACCGGCCAACATTCATAATCAATCTTAACACAAAAAATTATAACACGTTCAACATTGAAACCTCTAATAAATCAAACCCATAAATCCAAGAAATTGACCCATAAACCCATAACCAAAGAACTTGAACCCAGATCAAATAACTCTTTCCCATAAAATTTCTATCAAACCAAACACTAAAAAAATTCACATCTAAAAAGCCAATGCATCGTAACATTTTCTTTCCACCCAAAACCATAAATTTTCTTATAAAACAACGCATGCACACAAACTTAGACAATTCGACTCACAATAACAACAAACCCAACTGAACTCATAAAATTTTCTTGAACAATCATCAACATTTTCCCCATAAAATAAATATTTTCTTTCAAACTAGACACTAAAATAACTCATGTTTAACAAACAAACTTAAACGCAAGCCCAAACATTTTCTTTCAACCTGAACCCAAACCTAGAAATTTTATCTCTACCCAAACACAGAAAAATCCAACCACCACATCCACCAATCAAACCCAGCCAACAAACATAAACACAAACCCAACCAACAAACTTAAACACAAACCCATAAATTTTCTTTCCACTCGAACCCAAACCTAGAAATTTTCTTTCTACCCAAACATAGAAAAATCTAGCCACCACCTCCATTAATCAAACCCACAACCACAGCACTTATCAAACAATCAAGAGTGAGAGAGAGAGAGAGTCAGGTTTAGATAAAGAGAAAGTCATAGATTTAGAGAAAAACAACCCACCACCACCGATTGAACTTGAAACCATCAAACTTGCTAGAAGAGTCGTCTGATCCCCGGACGGTTGCCTCACTTCGACTCGGTCTCGACTCGCACCCAGCAAAGCCATGGACAAGCCTAAGAGTCAAGTTACGGCGTCAACTCGAGAACGGTCTTGTCATGGAGAAGCTCAAGGTTGTCATCACCCTTGCCGAGAGAGTGAGAGTGAGATTGAGAGGTAGAGATAGAGGTTTGGAGAGATTTGATGGGGACTGTGGAATAGCTTAGATAGAGGAGAAGATAAATTTTTGTTTTTGTTTTTTTTTGATAAGTGGAGAAGAGAAATTGGTTTATAAAGATTTTTTTGGTTTTAGTTAGGAATTGTAATTGGAAATGGAATTGATAGAAAGAGATGGTCTGAACATGTTTTTGACCAGATTGGGGAAAAAACATGTTTTTCCGAATATTCAAATGAATAAGAAAATTTTTCGAATATTTTGTTTTTTAACTCTGTTCAAGATTCTTTTTAGATCTTAATTTTTGTGATTTTTGGGTTTTAATTATGTTTTTTTATTTAGTTAAAATTAATAAATTAATTTTTTAAAATTATACGCTGATATGGCATTTTTTAATACCAAAACAATTTTTTATTTTATTTTAATGTTTTTAAATGATTTTTAATTCTCTCCGTCAACCAACTCAGCTTTCACCATTAGTTGGCTAATAGTTACGACCTAAATGTCACGCGTTAATTGGTTTAGGGACTAAAAGTTGTAAAAATAAAATGTATGAACCAAAATAGAAATGGGGTCAAAATATAGAACCAAAAGTGCATTTACGCATAAATTCTTTGGTAACCTAGGCAAGCACAACTTTAGCATCAAGCTGTATCTTAGTTTCCAAAAGGTTTAAACTAATACAAAGCATCAAACCATCCCTAAGAGCCTAAAGTTCGACATCAAAACTAGATGCTACCTTTATAGATCAGTTAAACCCTTCAACCTATCTCCCACTATGGTCACAACTAAACCCCTTTTATTAGCTATTTCCCAATTTCTCAAAGAAGTGCCATTTGTGTTAAGCTTCATCCAGCCAAGATCGAGCCTGTTCCACCTAACATGAAAAGGGTGCTTCCTTTTGATCAACACAGACCGGGAAGCACAAAACAAAAACATGTTGGCAGACTCCTTTGAATATTTGGATTAAATAGGTAAAAGCTCATTAGGCTATTTAATTAGATGGGTCTAAACCGATAATCTCACTACTCCCCACTAAACCTATCTAAAATCTAAAATTTAAATAAACAACATAAACTCTAAAAATATAAACCAAAAATTCGGCAAGCTCTCAGTCTCACTCTCCTCAGCGTTAAAATACATTATTTCCCACAGATTTTCTCGATAACCAAACAAGTTAGAACTTCAAATTAAGGAAAATCTAGAAAGATAAGGAAGGTACCTGAAGAGCAAATTTGAGGTCGAGCTTCGATAGTGGTGTAGAAGTGAGAAGGGATCGTTGAAGGTCATGTCTATTTGTCTCTCTTGCTCACTTTCTCTCTCAGAAACTTGTCGAAGGCCATCATGAACTAGGTTTCCAATCTTCACATTAGATTTCTCAGGTAAGTCACTCAATATTTAGGTTGAGTACTAAATTAGAGTTTTCAAGAATTGTGGGTTTGGAGTTTTCGAAGACCAAAAAAAATATTCTAGTTTTTGCTGTAATTTATTGTGTAGACGGAGGGAAAGGCGGCTAAGTGAGGTTTGGTGATGAGTTTGTAGATTCCCGGAAACAAAACTATCTACTACCATTTTATTTCAAGTAAATCTCTTTCATAAATTTATCTTTCACTCTTTGTTGCTATATAATTCTTGTTTATAGGTTTTTGTATGTCTTTTTCTTTTCTGGGTGTTTGATGATTTGCATCTATCCTCTTTTAATTTTTGGGTTCTATTCAAATTGTCCCCTACATTTTTGTCTTTTGTGATTTTGGTTGATTTGAAATATATATTTGTAGAAATTGTCATTTTGATTGTCTTATCTTTTAAGGTGAACCATGTCTATAACTGAGGGGATGGATGAATTTGAACAAACAAATTCAAGTGCTAGCAAAAGAAGTAGGGGCAGGACTTCTGAAGTGTGGAATGATTTTGAAATGTTATCTTTATATGAAGATGGCCATCGAAAAGGCAAGTGTAGAAAATGTACTAATATTTTAAAGGTAGATAAGGATAATGAGACCAGTAATTTACGCCGTCATGCTAAGAAATGTCATCAAGGAAATAATAATGGGCCTTATCATCCTCCCCTTGATCAAGATATGTATCGTGAAAAGATTGCAATGGCAATAATTAAGCTAATTATTCATTTTCATTTGCAGAGCATGAGATTAATAGAGAGATTCATATCCTTCTAAATCTTGATGTTAAGCCAATATTTCGGAATACAGCAAAGTCAAATGTTTTGAAAATCTATAATAGAAAAAAAGAAAATCTCAAACATGCTTTAAAGTTAGTCTCGGGCAGGATTTGGTTAACATCAGATTTTTGGAAATCTTCCACAACGGATGAGTAAATGGTTCTCATAACACACTACATTGATGCAAATTGGGAGTTGCAAATGAGGGTTTTATGTTTTTCTCATATGCCACCTCCTCATAGTGGTAAGATTTTAGCAGAGAGATTGTTGCCTCAGAGTCTGCATTTAGCATTGGTGGTTGAATTCTTGATAAATACTGTAGTTGTCTATTGCCACAAAATGCAGAGGTTTTGTTACATTCCCGCAGCTGGTTGCTTTGTGGGTAGGGTAATTTTTATGCAATTCTCCCTCATCTACTTGTAATTTTTATTAAATTATGCATTCTCCCTTTTTATATTTACTTACTAGTTTGTTACTTTGCTAGTTATACCTGATCATGATGAGTAGTACCTTGTGGAGGATTTTGAACACCTATGCATTTCTGGACAAATTACATATAATGATGAGGTTTAGGTAATTTTAATAATTCCATCTCAATTAGTTCTAATTAAATACCAAGATTTTTTTGGACTATTTGTTGTTTTTAATTTATTTCTTGGTTTTCTTATTCTTGTACTACATTTTGATTTGGCTGAAAGATATGTAGGACTGTAGGAGCTTGTGAATTTGTTCACTAGTGATATTAATCAATATATATTAATGGTATTTGATCCATAATCCTATTTTTATAATCTGTGGCAATTAGGTAAGTACAAATCAAAAGTATGATTGTTCTTTGAATGGCTATAGAAGTAGACTGTTCATAGCCTAAGAAATTTAACAATGATAGATTAGGAGATAATAATGAAGCTCTAGTGCTCTTCAGTATAAAAGTGTCCTTAACTTAAGGTGAACCCCATAATTGTTAAATTTGGTGGTGAGTTAAAAATAATGTCATTAGTTGGGGCAAATGCTTACAATGACTAACAGTTTGTTTTTGAGCTGGTTTGTTCAATTCTTAGTAATAATTTATATGTGCACTGACTTTTAAAGAGAATGTTGGACCACATGATGAATATATTTAAATTTCTCATTATATCGTCATGTGGTGGAAGCTTATAAGGTAGTAATCATATCAGTAGGGTTTGGTGGTGCAAGATCTAAAATTGTGCCTTTGTGGCCCAGGGAGTTGATGGTTATTTATTTATTTATTTATTTTTAAGTCATATAGTCAACTAATGAAGATATTAGAATAATTGGACAGTTTCAAGCTTCAGTGACTTAAGAGAATTTGTTCAGTGTTGAGTTACAAAGTTTAAGTGCTTACATTATTAATGAATGAGAGGCTAAAAAATTAAACTTTAGTCCTTTAACTCATGTTCAAATAGCTAGCAGAGCAATGATAAAAATTGTTTTGGTGAATTTACTTGCTACAATGAGTTGTGGATTCATTAAGGTCATTTTTTGGTTGATTGATGATGTTAAAAGCCATTTACCAAAGATTTTAGTGGTACCCTTATCATAAGTTTTTATTATGATTATTTTATGTTCAATTAGTTTGTTTCATTGTTGAGCTAAGTTGGAAATAGAAAAGTCTAGTGAACAACTCTGTTTCTGCATAGTAAAGGTCTTAAAATTCATATAGATATGTTGTTTAGTTATTATTACATTTTTGTAGGAATGTGAAAAAATAACTTTAGTCTCTTGTTTAGCTGTTAGCTCACCTCCCTTCTTCTCCCTTTTTAGATTAGTGCAATGGACTCTCTTAATGCAACAAATTGGTGACTATTGGAGCTATGAACTGAATTGTGCTTTCTTCATGACCAAACGTAGAGGATATTTAACCGTTTGGATTTTCTTATTTACAAGTGGAATTTTTAAACTTCTACTCTATAGGATGGAGAGGGGTTTTATATTCACTATTTTTTTTTCTTCTCAATCTTGTTATGAATCAGATGTATATTTATATCTTATTTTGATATAATTCTATCAGAATTGTGCTCTTTTTAGTAATGATTTATATCTTATTTTTGAGCATTCAGCTGCTTATAATCAGCCAGAGGTATATTCTTGTAGTCCGTTAGACCTTTACTTATTTTTAATCTCTCTCTTGGGTATATTTGTATGTGTGTTATTCCTTTGGTGCTATGCTATGTATATACAAGAGCAGAAGTTGAATTAGCCAAAACAACAGTGTATAGCCTTTATATGATGGGTCGGGGTACTATGCTTCTTGACACAAGTCATGCTGGATTTGAAGGAATAAAAATTCAGGTTGAATTCAACTATTCTAGAGAAGAAGAGTATCACATATGAAATAACCAATATACGAAGATAATAAATAGGCCAGAAAGTCAACCATGAGCAGATGCAGGAGCAGTGAACGCTTGGCGAGAGTTCCAACATAGGCATGTGCTAATTTTTTTTTAAATTGGGCTACAAGACCATGGCTTGAGTTGCTGAGCTGTATGCCTTGGCTCTAACCAGCTAGTAGTAAGGTTGACTGGAGGCCAAATCCACGGGCTCAACAAGGAAATATCTCTTGTTTTTAATTTTAAATAAATACTTGGTATAAGCTCACGACCTAACTGCAAGTACAAGACATTTGATACTCTTAATGACATCGTCAACGACCACTCAAAGAGGCTTTTAACCCGATTGCTATGAGTGAGAGTGTCAAGGCAAATAAGCAACTATATGGCCCAGGCAGCGGTGACGGGCTAATGGATGAGGTGGCCTCCCAACGGGGGCGAGTGACAGCTTCTATTGTATTTTGGAAAAAATGTGTAAGGTTAATTCTGCTAACTTTAACAACGATTTGCCTTCAAAAAAAAAAAAAAACAACGATTTTATTATACACAAATAATAATATGCAAATTACGAATATACATACACAAGGATTAAAAATTACAAATTCAAATTCTATCTAGACTCTATATTCCAACACTCCACCTTAAGCTGAGGTATAGATATTGCACATGCCCAGCCTGCTTAGAATGGTATAAATTAAAAGCTATACTCGAGACTACCTTTAATTTAAATATTTGCTAGTTGCTTCTCTGTTTTCACAAATTAAGTATAGATTTTTTTTTTGATAGGTTCTAATCTAGTATAGATAATGGCATCATCCAGCTTCTCCTTGAAGAAATGACTGTAAATCTCAACATGTTTAGTCCTATCATGTTGTATGGTAGTGCGAGCAATATTAATAAGTACCTTGTTGTCACAATATAGCATAGGTTCTTGTGTATTAAACACCAACTCATTCAACACCATCTTCACTCGAAGTTCACAAATGTACCAAGAGCTAGCAATTGCACGAAATTCAACCTAGTACCGCACTAGTCCTGCTATATCAGCTTGCATCTTGCTCTTCCAAGTGTCCAAACTTCCTCCAACAAAGGTACAATACCCGAGCGATATCTTTTATCCGAAATAGAGTCTACCCAAACCGCATCTGTATAGGATTCTGCTAATAAGTGAGGATGATTGGAGAAAACTAATCCTCAACCAAGACTTGACTTCTATCAAAGGATACGGTAAACAACATCCATATGGAAACTCAAGGTGCATGAATAAACTGGCTAACCAAACTAACAAAATAAGCAAATCTGGACAAGTGTGAGAACAGACAAATCAATCTCCCGACTAGGTGTTGGTATCTCCCTTTATTGGCCAACACCCTTTGGATCTTCATCCAATCTATGATTTTGCTCTATCAGGGTATTTCTAACCTTGCAACCAAGCATTCTTGTTTCTTATAAAAGATCAAGTACATATTTCCACTAGGATATGAATATACCTTGTTTAGATTTTGCCATTTTCCAATAAAATATTTCAAATCTCCAAGGTCCTTGATTTCAAATTCCCGAGCTAAATTTCCTTTTAAATTATTTTATTTCCTCAAGACCATTCCCTATTACCACCATATCATTAACATAATCAATAAGAGCAATAACCTTACCTAGAGATGAGTGCTCAGGGACGGAACCAGGATTTGAACTTGGGGGGCAAAGCTTAAAACAAATTTTTTTTTTTTTATGAAAATAAAAATAACATCTTTTTCATATTTAACAAACACTTCATATAAAATAAGTGTTTTTTAAAGATTTGATATTATAAAAATGTCAACAAAGTATAACATATAAAATAAGTGTTTCTTAAACATTTTAACATATTTATCAAAATAGAACTCGACGCTATTTTAGAGAAGATTCAAAAATATATATATTTAAGGGCATATCTTTTTTTTTCTTCAAATTACATATGTATACCAGTTTTTATTATTATTTTAATTAGGGGCTATTAAGACTAAAATTTAAAATTTCATCACATATATATATATATATATATACACATTAGCTTTTTTTTTTTTGGGTGGGGGCAATGGCCCCCCTGCCCTAGTGTGGGTTCGTCCTTGTGAGTGCTTGATTAATAAAAGGTGTGATTACTGTGTTTGCATGTATCCATAGGTTCACATGATGCAACTAAACCGTTAAGCCATGCGAGATTATTTCAATCCGTACAATGATCTCTTCAGCTGTATACCTTCTTGTAAGTTGAAATACTCCTGGAACTTTGAGGAACATCCATATCAACCTCCTTCAAAATCACGATGGAGGAAGGATTCTTTTACGTAAAGTTGATAAAGTATCCAGTTCAAATTGGCTGCTTATGACATAAGGATATGTTTGGAATTCACCTCAGCCAGACAGCCGCAAGAGCAAATGTCTCTTGATGGTCAATCCCATAGGGCTGAGTGTACCTTTGCAACCAGTTTAGTCTTTTACCTCCTTATAGACCCAGCAGCCTTTTGCTTAATTGTATATACCCATTTGCAACCCATTGTCTTTATCTCTTTAGGAAACTGGACCAATCCCCAAGTAATGTTTTTATGCATTACCGTCATTTCCTCAATCATAGCATCTTTCCACCTAGGTTCAGTAAGAGCATCATGTACACTATTAAGGAATATGAACTGAAGATAGTTGGGACACAAAGTAACAATAATGAGGTGAAAGACTTTGATACGAAGAGCAAGTGGTGGCAAGGTAGCTCAATGGTTTAAAGCCATCCATGCAAGGTATCCTCGTGTTACACTGGCTTTCAACTGTTTACAAGCCTTATAGCCAAGTCTTATTGGTGGAGAAGCAACAAAATCGAAGTTTTTCCAGGCATGGAAAGCGTGTTCAAAGCTACTTCAAGGCTGCATCCAGCTATTCACCATAAAATAGATCCATAAAATAGATGTGTAGTTCAGATTGTGTAACAACTTAACTAATAAACAAAGAAAAAGCTTTATTTCTCTACTTATGAAACTCCAACATACTAACCACTTATAATCTGATCCAAAAAAACATTTTAAAAAAAATCATTAAGGCAGCCAGCTTCACTGAAGCATTTTATCAAACATATACATGTATATGTCAGTTAAAAAAATAAAAAACACACATCTCTGTAAAAAGAAAAATTCAAAAAACAAAAAAAGAAAAAAGAAAAAGAGAAGACCTTCTTGCAACGTCAGGTGTTGGAAGTGGTGAGAAATCTTCCAACGTTAGGGGTTGGGAATAATGAGAAGGAGAGACAATTTTGAGCATTTTCCAACAGGACAAAGGCAAGTTTGGTTGGAACTGGTGATGTTCAGCGAGGCATCTCCATCTCTGGAGGCAATGCTACGCAGTGGCTGTCGAGTTTTGGAGTTGAGAGAGAGAGAGTAGATGGAGGTAGGGGTGTGCGCAGTTCAGTCGAGCGGTTTATTCTCAAATTTATCACCGAACTAATAGGGATTGGTTTTTCCATAACCGAAACCAATGCAAACCGACAAGGATTGGTTTCTCGACCTACAACGGTGCGGTTTTTTGCGGTTAGTTTCAACGGTTTGCAAAAAAAAAAAATGTTAGTCCTTACTCAATCACAATAAGGTTCAACTATAACAATAACATTATAATTTTTTTGACCAAATAAATGTTTTACAATGAATGAATCTTATCAGAAATATTATTTGTATTTTATATTATTAATATCTTAAGTTAAGTTAGTATTAGTGCTTTAGTGAGGGGAAAAAAATTCAGTACTAGTGCAAGCCAACTGTAAAGTGTAAATCATGTAAACTATAAAATTTTAGAGTATCCGCATCAGTTTGATCACAAGTTAATTAGAAAATACCAAATTACCTATACATGAGAATAGAGCAATAATTCATACTTTAAAGTTATAATAACATAAATAAATAAAAATCATATATACACCACCTTTAACTATTAGTTAAAAAGATTTTTTTGAAATTTATAATAAGAAGGGAGGAGTATTCTTATTATCTTTTTCTTTTCTCTTTTTTGTTAACTATGGACTTATTATCTAAAAAAATCGTGTAGTGGTTTTCTGTTTATATATATATATTTTTTTTGCTGAATACTATTTTTATATTTTCAGATCAACGTGGCACTCTAATTTTTATAAAACTAAATAAAAGAAAAATAAAAAAATGTTGGGTAACTTAGGCCCCGTCCGTTTGGAGTGAAAATAGAGAGGATGAAAAACAAAAGGAGGAAAATAGATATTTTTTACTGTTTGTTTGGAGAGAAAATAAAAGGAGGATGGAAAACTAGGAGGAAAATTTTCCTCCCGGGCTCACAAATATTTTCCTCCCAAATTAGGAGGAAAATTGTGGGGAGAAACCTTTGGGATGGGCTAAAGAGCCCCCATCCCTCCTAAACGTTTTGTTTTTTTGTTTTGTTGTTTTTTTTTTCAACGTTATTGAACGTTGTTTTTTTTTTTCAACATTACTTGAACATTTTTGTTCTCAAAGTGATCTAATCTAATTTTACATTATAATAGTAAAAATAATAATATAAATTTATATATATGATGTGATAAATTTTATATTGTGTAATGAGTACAAATATATCTATTTCTTATCTATTATGTAACAAGGGTATAATAGTCAATTTATATAAATTACATTTTCCACCCTTCCACTTTTTCACCCCTCCAACCGGACACACAAGAGGGAAAACTAAATATTTTCCATCCTTCCATTTTTCCATCTTCTTAAAATTTTTCATCCTTCCACTTTTCCACTCCTCCAACCGAACAGACTTTTAAGGTGGGTTTGTTTGGAGGTGAAATAAAGAGGATGGAAAACTTTAGAGAGAAAATATGAATGAAAACTTTTTTAAGTGTGTTTGGTTGAGTGGGGAGGAAGAAAATAAATTGTGGGGCTTAGGTGTTTTCTCTCCAGGCCCACCAAAAATTTTCTCTCTAAAATAGAGAAAAAATTGAGTGAAGATAATTTTTTTCTTAATTGACAAAAATACCCATATGCACGTTATTCTAGTTGCCTTTTTTTTTCTTCTTGCAATACGTTGCCCTTTTTTTTTTCTTCTTCTTTTGGTTAGTTGCCTTTTTTTTATTTTATTTTTATTTTTTTTAACTGTGCAATACCATTGCCCTTTTATTTTGTTTTTTTTCCCTATTCTTTTTCTTTTTTTTTGATTTTCAGTACCGTTGGCCTTTTTTTTTTTTGCCAGTAACATTGCCTCTTCTTTTTTTGGGATATTATTTCTATTTTTTAATAAAATTGGATGATTGCTCTTTTTCTGTTATTATTTTGTCACTTTTTTGTTTTAATTAAGTATCATTCTTCAACAAGAGTATATGAGTAAATTTATGCAAACTCACTTTTTCCATCCTTCTACTTTTTTACTCTCAACCAAACAAAAAGGAGAGCAAATAAAATATTTTATATCCTCTCACTTTTCCATCCTCTCACAATTTTTTATCCTCCCACTTTTTCACTCCTCCAACCAAACGGACTCTTAGAAATCAAAATGTGGCATTGTCATTTAATACCCCACCTACCTCCACTTTCTTTTCATCTCATCTATTTACCTCATTGTTCTCTACTTTTCTCTTCATCAATTTTTAAGTTTAATCTGACTCTCTTTTGTGCATATACGGAAGACTAAAGCATCAATGGCGACGCTAAGGTGTAATCTACCAAAAAAATATTACCTTCTGTGTTGGGGGGCATAAGTAGGATTTCTTTCTAGTAATTTACTAAGAATATTTTTCTCTTTTTTGCCTTAATTTTATCTCTATATATGCATTGGTCGGTACGGTTTATGGGTTGGTTTTGAAAATTAGCTTCAACTGTGTCACTGCACCAGCGTCGAAGGGTCATTAAGTTCCATTCGTTGGCATCTGCTCCTTCAGTCGACCTAAAGCTTAGTGTGGTTTGGTCGGTGAGGTTCGGTCATTGCTCACCCCTAGATGGAGGTGTTGGTGTGTGCTGCTGTGCAAGAGAGAGATAAATTTTTGATTTTGCATAAGGTAAAGCGTGTTGAGTGGCAGGATTTTGAAAATTTTCAAGGGCATTTTTGTACTTTTGATTTAAATGAGCCAGTTTACTGATCTGTCATTTTTATATAGGTGTCGAATTTTTATTGGAGCATGAAACACCAACTAGATGTTGATCTGGTATTTCGGAAACATTATATATTTTCTCCCATGTGTGAACCCCTTCCACAAAAATGAGCTTTTCCATGCTTGATTTGTAGGGTAAAGTGGGGTTTTTATTCAAAATAACATTAATACGTTTTTGTTAGGTTTTATTTAAACTAAAATTGAGCCTACTCTATTTCTCTCAGCCATACTCTCTTGCCCATGACCAAATTTTTTAAATAACTATAAAAATTAAATTATATCATTAGTTAACTAAGATTTGAAACAAATTTGGTATATAACAAATTGAGTCATTTGAACTTGATTTCGGAATGCTAAATCGAGTCCCTTGAACTTGATTTCAACCTCATTCGTAGCTGATGTGGACACCTGGTCCACGTCGGCATAGAAATCGAGTCCATAGGACTTGATTTTGTATCACCTAAACCCAGAAATCAAAATGCTGAAGAAGAAAACGCACTGAAGAAGAAAACATTGAAGAACCAGAGATGAAAACCCAGGCAAAACCCAGAGATCAAAATGCCAAAGAAGAAATCCAAAGATCAAAACCAAGAGATCAAAAAACCAAAGCAAAACCCAGAGATCAAAACGCCGAAGCAAAACCCAGGCGCTGATTCTAACCAAACCCAAGCAGTGAAAACTTCAGGCAATGGAAATCGGATCCTAGTTTCTCGCCGCCGCTCCAATGGAGGAGAAGAACACCGAGTGGAGAGTCGGAACTGCACTTTTCTCGTATTTACTAACCCAAAAATCAAGAAGGTTACACTCTTCCCTTTCTATTTTGATTTGAAATCTTCTTCAAATTTTTGGGTAGAAATCTTCTTCAATTTCTTTACCGCTGTTGTTTGAGATTTTGAGAAAGCAGTTAGATCTTAGATGCAGTTAGACTGTCTAGGGTTTTCGGGGCTTGGAAGAAAGGAGTGAAATAGCAGATTGAGAAAGAAAAGGACGGCAAATGAAGAAAGAAAAGAAAAAAAAGGGAAGAAAGAAGATGATGAAAATCGAGTTTTAAAAACTCGATTTTCACGTGAAATGTTTTATCCACGTCGGCTATACAACTCATGCAAATTGAGTCTTTTAAACTTGATTTGTTATAGTAAAATCAACCCTAACAAACCCGAGTAGTTAGAATACAAAGTAACCTCAAACCATGGCTAACTAATGATATAAAATAGATTTTATAGGTATTTAAAAAATTTGGCCCTCGCCCACTACGTCTCTCACTCCAAGAAGCAAGAAACGAGTTCCCTCAACAAAAACCAACAAACATCAAGAATCTCTTACCCAAAGACCCAGAGAGAATCAAGAACAAGAATCAAGGTCTCAATCGCCGCCTCTCTGGTTTGCTTCTTTTTTTCCTGTCTTCGTGGGTTTCTGTTTGGGTTTCAAGGTTTCTGGGTGTTTGGGTTTTGTTCTTCGTGATTTCTAGGTTTCGTGGTTTGGGTGTTCTTCGTGATTTCTGGGTTTCAAGTGCATTTCAAGGTTTCTGGGTTTCAAGCATTAGTATTTAAACACTAATACTTGTACATCTTTCTTAGAGGGAGAGAGAGAGAGAGAGGATGTGGAGGTCGGTGGTGGTGGCAAGAGCTGCTGTGTCGTCCAGACAAGGTGGAGCAGTATGGAGGAGGTTCTATGCAACTCAAAACCCGAAACACAAGGTTCCTGCTTCTTCATCTTCTAAAACTCAAACACAAACTGAGTCTAAATTTCCTGTTTTCTCAACAAATTGGGGTTTTCCCAAAAGATTATTTATTTGCCAAAACCCCAGGTTCTACTCTCAGACCTCCTCAACAAACCCCACTGATTTTGAGGAGTCCTCAGTGGGTTTTGTTGAAAATGGTGATACCCAGTTGGAGAATTCTGAGATTCATGGGGTTTCTGAGCAAGGTTTAGTTGGTATTGATGAAAATAGGGACATATGGGATGAGATTGTTGGGGTCTCAGACCAATCTGGTGATGCCCAGTTTGATACTTTTGCCACTGGGGAGGAAAATGGGGATGAAGAGGAGGAGGTTTATGAGATTAATGTGGAGCAGTTGGAGAATGTGTTGTCTTTATTGCAGAGTAGTGTTGATGGGTCTTTAGAGTCAGCTCTTGATGACATGGGTTTGACTCTACATGAGGAGTTTGTGGTGAAAGTTCTGGAAACCCCACATGTTTTGGGTGAGAATTTGATTAGGTTTTTCAAGTGGGGTTTAAAGAAGAAATCTGAGTTTAAGGTGACTACCTGTGTGGTGGATACGCTTGTGCGGGCAATTTGTCGTGAACTTAAGAAGAAAGATGCATATGCTTTGTGGGATTTGATTAAGGATATAGGTGAGAAAGAGAATGGTGTGTTGAATGTGGAGATTCTCAATCAGTTGATAGCTTTGTTATCGAAATTGGGAAAAGGGAAGGCAAGTTTGGAGGTATTTAACAAGTTTGGGGATTTTGGGATTGTCCCAAATGTTGATACTTATTATTTCACGATTGAAGCACTATCTAGGCGATCAATGTTTGACTGGGCTTGGTCTGTTTGCGAAAAGATGCTTGATGAGGGAAGTTTGCCTGAGAATGAGAAAGTGGGTAAGATCATATCTTGGCTTTGTAAGGGGAGGAAGGCTAAGGATGCCCATTCAGTATATTTATTTGCAAAGGAGAAGAACCAAATTACTCCTCGATCTTCTTTTAATTTTTTGATCAGTTCACTCTGTAGAGAGGATGAAACTGTGAAATTGGCTTTGGAGATGTTGGACGATTTTTCAGGAGAAGCACAGAAATATGCAATTAAGCCATTTTCTACTGTCATTCATGGTTTGTGTAGGAAGAAAGATTTCGATGGGGCAAAACAGTTGCTTTCTAAGATGATCACAGAGGGTCCGCCCCCTGGAAATGCAGTTTTCAATTCAGTTATCAGTGGATATTCCAAGGCTGGGGATCTGGGAGAAGCTATACAGATTAAGAAGCTGATGGAGAGTAGGGGATTGAAACCGGATGTGTACACTTATACTGTCATCATGAGTGGTTACGCAAATGGTGGTCAGATGGAGGAGGCTTGTAAACTCTTGTCAGAAGCAAAAAAGAAGCATTCTAAACTGACCCCTGTGACTTACCATACACTTATTCGTGGGTATTCTAAACTTGAAGAGTTTGACAAGGCTTTGAAGTTGTTGGCTGAGATGAAGGATTTTGGCGTTCAACCTAATGTTGATGAGTACAATAAGTTGATCCAATCTCTTTGTCTAAAGGCTTTAGATTGGGAAACAGCAGAGAAGCTGCTAGAGGAAATGAAAGAGAAAGGATTGCACCTCAATGGAATCACAAAGGGTCTGATAAGAGCAGTCAAGGAGATGGAAGAGGAGGAGCTAGTGCTGGGTTCATAAGTGTGGAGGGCCGGGGGCCTAAATTGTTTAGCTGGTTGTAGGAAGTAGATGTGATACAAAGACTCCGATGGGCCAGTTTTGTAGACTTCACCCCCCCCCCTCTTTCAATGACATAAAGAGTGAAGCCTTGTGTATGACTTCTTTGAAGGATTGCATTATATATTCCTTCACATCAGTCAGATTGACAGTGAAGCTTCATTTATTTTTCTTTTCTATTATTTCGCGTCAGTTTTTCACTTACATTCTGTTAAGCAGCCGTCTTATCCAAGTGAGGGATATGCATTCTACAGACTCTTAGAAACAATGGTTTTGGTTGCAGCAATGCAAATGTCAAGATTCGTTTTATTTATCATGTGATCTTGTTTTTTGTTACTAGGATATCTTGACTTGCTTAAATTTAATTAGTTCATTCAACATTCCTCTACTTGATCTTTACATGCACTTCTTTTTACCTTATTTATTTATTTTTTTATTACTATAAAATTTTAACCTGTTTTATCTTGAGATGTTTGTTCATCCTTTGGACATTTCATGTTTCACCATCTATTACCTTTTTTGTTTTCATTGCTTTTCTATTGGATTTGGAAGGTCCATGCACATTGTTATATGGTATTTGTATTATTCAGGGAGGGCAGGGCAAACTGTTGAAAATGAGTTATGTGGATTACCAATGTTAGAAAATTGTGTATTGGAAGTGTCAGTTTTGTAGGGAGGTGCATAATCGTGAATTGGAAGCTTTCAGGAGCTTTATCAATTCCATTTATAGCACTCCCGTAAGGGGGAATGGGGAGGACAAGTGTTGTTGGCTGCCCTGTAAGAGTAAAGGGTTCACGGTTAGTTCTTACTACCATCTTCTAGTTGGCCATAAGGAGCAAATTTTCCCTTGGAAAAGCATTTGGAAGCAGAAGATTCCCTCTAGAGTTGCTTTCCTTGTTTGGATTGCAGCTTTGGGGAAATGTCTGACTGATGACAACTTAAGAAAAAGAAAAGTTTACGTTCTGGATTGGTGTTATATGTGCAAGTGCAATTGTGAAAGTGTTGACCATCTTTTCCTTCATTGCCTGGTTGCCATGGAGTTGTGGGATATGGTCTTTGGTTTATTCGGAGTTTGCTGGGTTATGCCAAGGTCTGTTGTTGGGCTTTTGGCTTGCTGGCAAGGTTGTTTTGGTTGCCATCGTAATGGAGATATTTGGAAGGCCGTTCCTCATTGCTTGTTGTGGTGTATTTGGAAGGAGAGAAATAGTAGATGTTTTGAAGACATCGAGAGTTCCATGCCTGACCTTAAGTCTCTTTTTTTCCGAACCTTACTTGATTGGTTCTCCGTGTGGAGAAGCCATCCTTTTCTTTCTATTCTGGATTTTCTTGACTTTTGTAATGTTCGTCTTTGATTTGTTCTCCCTCGTATACTCCCTGTGTACTTGGGAGACTCTCTCTTTTTTATATCAATGAAATTATCTTTATTACTTATCAAAAAAAAAAAATTGTGTATTGGAAAGAGGGAAAGAAAAGAAAAAACTAAAGATAAATAGTGGAAGATCAAAGTATAATGTTATCAGTGTCTGTGAACTAAAATTCACTATCTTTTTCATGCCCGTCCTCTCTATTGAAAACAACTGTTGACAAAATTTTCCTTTTGGTCCATCTGATCTAGTTTTCCTAATTTTCTTGATAGGTAATTCAAGTATCTTATTAAAAAAGACATAAATGTACAAAAGAAGAATCTAAGAAGTATAGTGGTTGTATATCTTCAGATAGCTCATAAAAATTACAAAACTACTGCTTCCATAAAACCATGGAGCATAGGTCTATTCGGATCCAAAGACATCCAATAAAACAGTGAGTGATCTTTTGATGTTTCAGTTGTCACATGTACGGATCATCACGTGGCTTCTTCTTTGTTTTTCTGTAAATCTTCATCCTCTTGTTGCAGTACATCTGCTAAATTATGGTTTTAAAGTTTTGAACAATGTGTTATTTTTTAAAGACTTGCTTTTATGTTTCTGCATCCTTAGATTGGAAGGTGGCTTACCATACTTTGGATGTATCTAACTAGAGCCAAGCTGTGGCAATCTCAAACTTGTATAACATAATGGCCAAAGCTTTACTTATTTGTTTTTCTAAATTCAAATCTATATCAAGACTTGTAATTACCAGCATGTTAATTTACATGATATTGCCAAATTAGGTTGGGTAACCTAGCATAGGAACATTGTGAATATGCTAATTGCTAAGTATCATAATGATTTTTGCCTGTTACTACATTATTTGTTACATGTGACATTGGTCTTTGATCTTTGGAGTTCAAACATGCTTCAAGTTCCTTACTTTGGTTTAATTTTCATATCTTCACTTTGTCTTTTTTGACAATATGATGTCCTCATTTGACTGATAGGTTTTACCAACTGCACAAAGCTCTCGCTTTTGTGGAGTCTAGGAGAGGTAATTAGTAGTTACCTTCACATTATTTTTATGTTTTTATCATATACAACACGTAGCGTTTGTCATTTTATGCTGTTACTTACAAGTTAGTTACCTACTATTGAGTATTACCATTTCTTTACTGATTTAATGATTGATAGGCAGCTTTTCATTGGTAATGTGTATTTTTCTGCAACATAGTGGTTAAATTACTTAGCAGAATGTTAACATAGTTCTGGCAGTGAAAGTCCTTGAAGATTCAAGGTATACTTTTTGGAGGTCTCCTTCCTCTTTGAGTTGTTAGGTTTTGTTTCCAGCCAGATCACCGGTAGTTCTTCCTCAGTTTGAGTCTACATACTTTGGTCTGCCTGCCCTTTTGGTTTATCTATTATTGTTATAAAACATCTACAATACAGTGCACTATGTTCTGCCATTTGTCACTTCAAGTGGCCTATTTTGGAGTCACATGAGCAATACATCTATGGTTCTTCTGAGGCTCTTAGCAGTATATGCAGTTCTATTTTGAAGCTTTTGTGCTCGTTGAAAGTCAAAAGAGGATGCAAAATTTACCTGTTTAATGCTTTTATCTTTTTGATTAGTTACTGGTATCAAAGATTTTAGGGTGAAATCTCTGATCTCTCTCTATACTCACAAGATAGTTGCCTTTAAATATATATATATATATATATATATATATATATATATATATATATATTAAAGTTCATTGTTGAATTTAACACTCAAGTACACTTTCCTGATATATCTGTGCAGAAGTTTTTGTAGAAGTTTTGGAAATTGTCATATATGACTTTCTTTTCTCCGACAATATCTATGGACATGTGGAGTCTGTGGCCATTGATGATGGAAGCATTGGCAGACTTTGCTAGCGACTACTTTCCAAGTATGCTTTTCTCTACGTATACTTGGTTAGATATTGTAGGGAATTCATTTTTGCACTATCGTAATCCTTAAATATCTGAAATCAACATTATATCCATTGCATGACATAAGACTGGGATGAAACCTATTAATAAAAATTCATGATATAATCGCTATCAATTACTCTCTGTTCCACAATCCATGTTGTTAATCACTTTTGGGGAATATTATTTTTAGTTTTTAAAGGTCTTGAATCAAAACCACCTAAATTACCCTTGAAAATTTATGGACTTATTTTTTTAGAGCATTTCTAAATTCATCCTCGGTTCACTTTTTAAATGGGGCATCCATTTTGTAAGATCTGCAAGTGGGGGGGGGGGGGGGGGGGGGAATATTCTAGTACAGAGGGAGTATTAAGTTGCACCATATTGTTTAAACTTGGGCTTGGAAGTCGGTCTTAAACACATTAATCACTTCAGTTGCAAGATATCCTCCAATAATTGATATTGAGTTTATTTTGTTAACAAGCTTCACTTGAAGAATGTAGTGCTTTTCATGTACTTTCCCCATATTTTGATTCTCATTAGTTCTATTTTCATTCAGATATTCTGGTACCTTTGGATAATTACGTATGCAGAGGAACTGCACATTTCCTCCCGTGTAAAGAGCCAGACTACCAGCAAAGCCTTTGGAGTATGATTTCATCTGTGGGTTTCTTTTTAATTAATAAAATTTGTTTTGACTACTAGCTGTTCAGTTCTAGCGTTTGAAAGTAAATGAAAAAGGCTAAGTGATTTTTTGTGGAACTGATTCTTTTAAATTACCTTTTTACTCCTTTTCTTCCCCCTGGCTGATAAGGTCTGTGTGTTGTTTCAATTATACAGAACTGCAAAGGGCAAGTGGATCAATGGGTTGAGCCTTATCTCAGAGCCACAGTTGAGCGGTTGCGTCGGGCTGAGAAGTCATGCCTGAAATGTCTTCTTATTTAAGTGGTAGGGAGCAAACATAAACTTCTCTTCATAAGTATTCATATTTTTTTTGAAGTGCCTTATTTTCATATGCTTTTTTTTTGAGTTGCAATTTTAAACAACTGCCCTCACCCACCCTCTGACCAAAGAAAAAGGAAAAAAATTCCACCTTGCTGCTTTTTCCCCTTTACATGGCATTCCTAGATAGAATGTCATTGACAAGTATGCTTTCTGACATTAAGACTTTCTCGTTTGAACTTTTTTTTTTTTTGGGGGGGGGGGGGGGGGTGGTTGGGACTTCACTCTTTTTTTTTTTGGGTCTTCCAAATGGACCATTTGGTGTGTGTAACCTCTCCTTGCATAATAAACAAGAAGGAACATAATTTTTACTGTTGGGTTCTGCTTTTAAGTCAATTGCAATATTTAATTTTGTGTAGAAATAATGGGGTTGGAAGTTTTTTTTTTTTTGGGGGGGGGGGGATGTTGCTTTTATTACGAGTACACTTTTTGTTTTACCAACATATTTCCTCTCATTATTCACTACCCCAACTGTGGCAAATAGATTGGAAAAGTTGTGGGATTTCTTAAAGAGTTGACTAGGTGACGAATTTAAATTTCATTTGGTTCATTGGAATTTGATTTGTTTTTATCCTGTCAAGGGGTTTTAGCCAGCTAAGTCGATGGTTGTGGAGATCTGGTGAAGAAGGAAATCACTATTAGACACATGTCATTGGAGTAAATATAGTGAATAAGGGTGGATGGATCTTAAATGTTTTAAAAGGCTTCATGGGTGTAGCCTTTGTTTTAGTATCAAATGGTGGGTTGGGGAGGTTTTTGTGCTCTTTTAAGTTGGCACTAGGTGATGATAGAAGGGCGTATTTGGCATGATGAATATTGTGGGGACATTGTTCATAAAGATTTATTTATTTAATTTTTTTTATAAGTAATGGAGTTTTATTAATGGCAAGAAGCGTTGTTCACAAAGAATTATTTCCTAATTTATTTGAGAGTATTGCTGACTAAGATGCTCGTGTACATCTTGTGTACAAAGATGCTGGGGGGATCAATTCTTGAATCTTATATCTAGTCATGCCCTTTACAATTGGAACTTGAGTTGGTGGATTTTTTTTTTTTTTTTTAATATTATTATATGCCAAAAATGAGGGGCTGATAGGTTACCTTGGAAGCTAAGGCATGGCAGTCAATTTGATTTCTGTTGTTCTTGTAATGTGTTAAATGGTTCTAATTGTATGTAATTCCCTTGGAGTATCTGGAGTTGTAAAGTTCCTAGAAAGGTTGCTTTTTTTGTCTGAACAACAGCCTGGCAAAAATTCTAATTGTGGATAACGTAATTGAAAAGAATTTCATTCAGTTGGATTGGTGTTGTATAGTTGAATGCCTAGCTGTAGTAGGGAGTCTATTGATCATTTGCTACTTCATTTTGTGGTCGCTAATGACCTTCAGTCTCTCTTTTCAATATTTGGGGTTAGAATGGATGATGTCTATCAAGGTGATTGATGCGTTTTTTTGTTGACCAGGAATGTTTGGAAGGCAGAAACGGTGCAATTTGGAGCAAGAAAAAATATACCTTCAACTGCATTGAGTCATCACTCTTTGAGTTGAAATTGTGTATAATTTATACACAATTTGTATGGCTGTTTGGTGCAACTGCCATTGTCTTTTTGCATTGCTTTGTAGATTTTCTTGATATTTGATTGTAATAATGTAATTCTTTTGGAAGTTTTTTTGTATTGAACCTGTACACTTAGGTTTATCCTCTCATTAGTCAAAATTCTATATAACTTAACAACCTGAGGAAAATAAAATATATAAGCCATATTTATGCCGTAGCACTCTTGACTAGTTGCCTCATCTCCCTTTAGGGTCAAACAATTGCTGTATGGTCCTTTGAGATTAATTGATTATGACAATAATGTTTGTGCTGGACTTATCAGCTAGATAACCTACCCAAGCTGAACTCGTCTACATTTTTAGTGACTAGTAAACTTGCAGCTTGGGTACTTAGATTGTTTGGAATGGGTTTTTAGGACTTGTCATTTTGTTGGTTTGTCATTGACTAGTAGAAGAGCGTATTGAGAGCCCTGTCAAGGATAAATTTTCTGTCTTAACTTCTCCCTAAACTAAAAACTTGAATGTTAAATCTATAACATAATAGTTTATGCATTCTGTGGTTAATAAGATGTCATTATGCCACTTCAAAATGAAGTTTTTGTTTAGGGTATTAACAGTTGCAGATTTATTTAATTTTTGCTAGGCTTGTGCTTCAAAATTTCTTGTGATATATAAAAGCCTTTTTTATTGTGAAATTCTTCTAATATGTATTTATATATATCTATGCAGATTGCGGATGCCCTTTACTACAATGCCTCTTTGACTCTGAGTATATTACAAAAGTGTTGCGACTGAAATCTTTAATCTATGGTTCCAGATGCTGCAACAAGTTAAGAAGAGTGGTTTACGTGCTGATTTTAAATGGTACAATGACAGTCTTGTTTTGCCAAATTTACCGTGCCACAAGTTCCCTCCTGGGGGGAAAGAACTTCATTCCACAACAACCTGCAAGTTTGTTTAAACTTGATACCAGCTCATTTACCCTTTGGGAAGATTTGGCTATTTCATGTGAATGATTTTATGTTACAGGGAACATGATAAGAAGGTTTGCTGTTTGGGATTGACATCACTCCTGTTGCTTCCAGCTGATGAATTGCCAGCTGAAGCTTTGGGGCGGGTTTTCAAGGCAGCACTTGATCTCTTAGTTGCGTACAAAGATCAAGTTGCAGGTCTCTCTCTTTCTCTCTTTATATATATATATATATATAATTGGTGGTTACACAAGGGAGGGCATGCATGACATGCAATGCACAAGCACAGAGCCTGCCAGGCCAGACGATCCTACCACCACTAGGCTTGCCAAGCATGAGTTAGCATCAAGTGGCTCCAAGTCTGCAAGCATGTGCAAAGGAGAGTGACTAATTCATTTAGTGAATAGTAATTATTTGATTCAAAGAGGTTGAGAAAACTCTAAAATAATGTTGGTAGTAGTTAAAAAAGACGTTAATTCAGGAGGTGACAAGGTGCAAATTTGTATGGGATTAAACGGCGGAGATGAATACATGTGGCCAACCCGATTTTTCTGTTGAGGATCCATAACCGATCCTAACTTTTGGACTGGGACTTTGATGTTGTTGTATTGGTAGTTACACACACACACACACACACACACACCCGGTGGGTCTTTAACCCACAATCTGACCCTCCACTTTGCTCTTACAATATATATTGATATAAACGTACATATGCAGTTATAGTTTTGATATATCTCTGATCATTTGTAAAATAATATCTAAACTTGTATTCTTACTGGGCAGAAGCTGCAAAGGAAGATGAAGCTGAAGATGATGATGATGGTATGGATGGTTTTCAAACTGATGATGAAGGTGATGGATCTGACAAGGAAATGTGAGTTGATACTGAGGATGGGGATGAAGCTGACAGCATTAGACTTCAAAAGTTGGCTGAACAGGTGGATTTTTATTTGCTTTTAACATTATTCTTATGGTGTGTATTTAATGAAATTGTAACAACATACACTTCTGTTCTGGACTTTTGATGTCATTTTCCTTAAGAACAATGGCTATAGGTAATTCAGATAACAGATTTCTTTGGTGTATAATACTCTACTCACATCTGAAAGCCAAACCTTAAAAGAAAACCCCAATCTTTTTGTGTTGATTAAGTTATTATTGACACATTATTCTCCAAGGTGAATATCCAAACCATTGACATATTGCATGGCCACGATTCTCTAATTAGCCAAAATAATTATTTTCTTTTTCTTGGTACACATGTACCTTGAACCTACAATCTTACCCTCCGCCTTACTCTTAAGAGGGAGTGTCATTTGAGCTAAAGTCATTGGCATCATATTTTCATCTATGTTATTTGTGCCAATGATATTTGGATCAAATGGCACTCCCTATGAACAAGAGGTGGAGGGATGAATTCACAAGTTCAATCCTGTATGGATATATGAATTTTGATTATGGATTAAAACATTATTTCGTATTTCTTTTGTCATGCTATAAGCTGGTTGTATTACTCCTTAATATGTTACTTACATTTTTTATTCATTACCTTTTCTAACTTGAAATTTGGTGAATTCATAGGCAAAGGATTTCCGGCAGAATGATGAGGATGATGACTACAGTGATGATGAAGAATTGCAATCACCCATTGATGAAGTGGACCCTTTCATTTTCTTTGTGGATTCAATCAAAGGCAAGTGGAAACTGTAACCCTTTACTCCCATTTAAACTGAACTGTTAGTGTTGATGTTATTGTCTGTTCTGTGCCCCCCCTTCTGTTTGTCTCATTTCAAAACTAACCTTGCAAGCATTGGATCCATTGAGGTTCCAGAACCTTACGCAGACACTTGACTCTCACTATCAGGCCCTTGCCGATGGTGTTGCTCAGCATGCTGAACAGAGCAGAGTGGAGATTGAAAAGGAAAGAATGGAGAAGGAAGCAGCTACTGTTGCTTATTAAGATTTTGATGTCTTGCTGGGGCTAAAATTTTGCTTTGCTTATTACATTCAAGCGGTAATGGTTTAGAGACAGGGTTGTTTGCCACACTCTCTGGGAGCATTTGTTGGTTCAATGATCATAGAGGTCGGTGAGCCCCATTGAAGTTTGAAGTTCTTGGAGCTTTGCGTGTCCAAGTTCCCATTGATATACAGAGTGCGGGATTTGTGCAATCCGGAACTAGTCCATTGTTCAATCCCGGGTTCGACTATGGCAGAAATATGCCTGTCTTGACCAGCCTTGTTGTCCTTTCCTCCTTGTCTCATGTTGGTCACCATTTCTTTGAGTTGAAAATTCCTCTTTCAGGATTTATTTGCTTAGAAACCCTAGGATCCGCTCTCTTGGCTTGAGAGCAGTAGGGGTTTCCTGCATACATGTCGTAATATTTCTTTCCATTTCTTGCGGATGGGCGTTAAGTGGGGTGGTATGAGTATGACCACCAAAAAATTTCCCCTTTTTTTCCCCTCTTGTTAAGTATATGGATTCCTACGATATTGGTTCAAATATTGGTTTATTTGGGTTTTGGAGTTTTGGGTTGATTGCACAGGACTTCTGAGGGTAGCTTGCTGCTGATTGTAAAACAGTTCACTTTATTCTTTATACAATGTGGATTCATGAGAGGAAATCTGTCTTCATCTTGTAACGTCTATTTATTTGTTTTCGATTTTCTATTTTTTAAAGAATTGGATTTTCCGGAGGAATGCTTTTCTTTCATGGTTCATAGTCATCTAAAACTGAAAATGATTTAAGTGACTAAAGTTGTACGAAAGTGGGTTCATTGGTAGCTCATGTAACTAAAGCTGTACAAAAGTCCTTGTACAAAAGTACACTCTTAGCATGCCGCATGTAACTTAATTAGTTATTCTCCAAGGGTTCATTGGTAGCGCAAAATCAGATGCAATACCTGATTCATCTTGAACAATGTTAATTAACATTAACAAAGACAATTGCAAAAATGCTCCTGAACTTAGGATTAGAAGAAATGAGTTGGCCTATGTATTGCATTTATAAAAACCTCAAGGGGTGAGGATTATCAAGATAAATGTTTGTGGGGGTGTTGGGGCAGGGGCAAAAGTTTAAGTCTTCAAAGAGGGAATTTTACATACATATACTTAGACGTACAAGAATTAGTGTTTACACTTACCCTACAAATCAAGCACGGAAAAGCTCATTTCTGTGGAAGTGTAGTAATCACTGATGGAACTGTGTGTTTTTTGCTTAAATGGGCTGTTTGAGTTTAATGTCCGATCCACCACGACCCGCCCAGACTGACTACACTTTCTCATTCTCTAGATCATAATTGACTGGGCTTACTTCATAACACCATTAAAGGCACCCAGATCCATCAAAACTCAAAATCTTCTTATCTCATGGGCTGGGCTGTGAAATTTGCTCCAAGTCCATACCCGGCCCATGTTTACCACGATCTGGATTAACAATTTAGCATTTGAAATAATCTGATCTTCTACTAAAATGGGACATATATGTGATGTGAACACCCACGTTAATACATTTCTCATTTGGTACATCCATTCAAACACATGTTTTTAGTTTTTAAACATTACATGTATTTCTATACTTTCTTACCTACGTATATATGTTTTCAGTTTTTAAGTATATGTACCAAACACCCTCAAAAGCTTGAAATTATGGTCAATGGATAGCTCTTTTCCAACTCAAAGGGGAAAAAAAAAGTTGAAGGATGTGGGCTCACGTACTAGTGGATATGGTTGGTTTTATTATATGAAGTGAGCAGGCATAAGGGAGAAGAGCATTAAATGAAGGTATTTTAGCCGATTAAAGAGGTGGTTTTGAATTGGATTCGAATTAATTTAGTGGGTAAAATTTTGTTTTTGTTGAATAAGAAATTTAAGGTTTGACTTCTGTTAATACAAAAACTAATTGGTGTCTTGGTTGATAATAAAGAACAATTATCATGAGTGGATGTCATATGTTAAAACTATTGCATTGATAAAAAAAAAAAAAAATGGTGGTCTTGCAAAAGATGAAGGTTCATGGGAAAGGAGAAGTATGAAAGGAAAATGAAAATATTGGTAGCCTCTACCCTTTTACATTCGGTTCATGATAATTACTCTTTATCACCAGGTCATGACACCAATTGGTTTTTGGTATAGACGAGGTTTGTATTTTATATCTCTTGTTTAATGACAAGATACTTTTTCTTTTGAGTTAATTGGAACACACATATTTTCTTTTTGTCTCTTTCCTCTCACATGGAGAGAGAGAAGCTAAGAGCATCCAAAATTGAGGTTTTTCCTTTTATATCGAAGAAAGAAAGGAAAAAAAATGGGAGGATTTTTATTGCATAAGAGCATAGAGTGGAACAAGGAAATTTTATTCCATGAGAAACACCCACTTTAAGAGCATCCACATCAGATGGTGGAAAATCTTCTATAATACACAATTTTCTTCATTTTACACATTTTGGCCAAAAAAACACCCACATCAGTGGGTGTAAAGTTGTCTAAAATTGTACAAAAATGTAGAAATACTACAGTGACTGTGCATATTAAACGGTCACGGTAGCTCGTGTATAGATTAATTTAATAATTTCTTCTCTCTCCTACTATGCCTGACTCTCTCATCTCAACTCTTTCTTTACCATTCATCATAGCTCTCTCTTCCTCTCATCTCTTTCCCAATTAGCTTCTCCTTCTTCTTCTTCAAAATCTTAGGTTGATCTCGGGGGAGATCTCGTGCGCCACGGACTGAGTCCGATCGGCGAGTTTGGGCGGTGAGTTAATTGGGAACGCTGATCAGCCTCTTCGATCCAACAATTCGTTTAGAAACGGAGACGGTGACGGAGAATTGATCGGACATGGAGGGCAAAGCTCATTACTACCTGGACAGCTCCAGCGCCTCCTCCAGTGCCATGGGGTTTTTTGTGGGGCTGAGGTCTCAAACTCCAGTGCCGCCGAAGATCGAGACAATGAGTCATTGATGATGGGTTCAAGGGTCTCGATTTTCTATGGGGTTTCGATTTTCTGTAGGGTTTGGAATCTCTGTTTGGATTTTTTGTGGGATGATGGTGGTTGATGATTGTGGGTTGATGGTGGTCGCTGGGTGGGTTTGATGGTGGTGGCTAGGTGGTTGGGTTTGGGTTGGGTTCGTGAGAGGGTTCAGAGAGGAGGAGAGGGAAAGAAATAATAAAAAATGTAAAAAGAATGAATATTTTATTAAATAAATGTGTAGAATATACAAACTGATGTGGGTGTTTTGTAAAAGTGAATGTGTAAAATAGAAAAAATAAATTTTTTCGTGTAAAATAGACTGAAAATTTGAACGAGCTGATGTGGTTGCTCTAAGACATTTGTCAGAACTTGTAACATTCAATGCAATAACCATCACAGATTTTTTTTACCACACTGATGCTGTTGGTAATCAATGGTCTCCATCATAGTCAAGTTATTTGTTGAAAAATAAGTGTTGTTTTGCAAATTGTCTTCTTCTTGTTGAGCAGGGCTACTAATTTGCGTCGCACTCTTTGGTCAACTCGGCTGGGCCAGAAATTAGTGTTGGGTGCACGTGGACACCAATGTCCAACCCACACTAACTTTCAAGCCATGTGAAGTTGAACTCTCTTATTGAAAATTTTCCCCTTTTGTCGTCGGTAGTAGGAATTTAATTGGATGAAGAATTTCAATTGTAGCATTTGTTATTATTTATTGCAAAAATTTAAATATTATGACAATATTTTATCAATACTTAGTTATTTATTATTGAAAGATGACAACATTTGTTATCATTCTTAGTAAAATTTTATTATTGGAAGATGACGACATTTGTTATCATTCTTAGTAGAATTTTTTTATGAGTAGATACTATCTTTAGTATATAGGTTTTAAGAAAATTATACTAAATAGATAGTCACATGTTAAATAACTATTCTAAATTTAAGTACATGATTTGATCCTACTTAAAAAATATATATATCTAAATTTTTTTTTACTAAGGGACAGCACGCACGTGCAACCGTTACTAGTGATATATAATAACACAATAATTTTATTTGAGAGAGAGAGAGAGGGAGAATTGAGATCTACCTCTGGGGCCTTTGGGCCCTCTACCCTCCAAGAACATATATGAGCCCAGGCCCGAGCCCAACAAGGAAAGATAAGCCGTTTAACCTAATTCCAAATTAAAAAAAAAGAAAAAAGAAAAAAAAAGAAAAAAAAGAGAGACAGACGAGACTCGAGATACTGGGAGATAATCAAGGATCAACCAGCACCGGCGACTGACCTACCGACCACGCCGCCGTTAGATAGAGTTGCTGCTGAACCCTAGAGTAGAGGCAGTGAGTGCTAAAGTTGATTTTGTGTGTTAATTTATTTCATTCATTCATACTGCTTATCTTATTTTAAGATATTGGAAATGATGGTAGAAAATTTTCTTTTTTTCCTTTCCTTTTCAGATAGCAATCTGTCTATCTTGGAGAATCAGTTGGTAGAGGCTTAGTTTCTGATGTCAACACCATTGTATGAAATTCTAAACTTGTTTAACTGTCCTTCTACACTACCTCCAATTTTGTTGCCCATTTTATCCTAACTGATATTATATTCTGCCTAAACCAGTTACCAGGTGAACCTGTTTTACGTTAACTCTTTCAAACAAATCATTACAGTTTCCTCTTGTCTCCCATGCGTTGTCGTCACTGCCACCATAAGTTCCAAACTCTGTTCTTTCTTCTTTTTCTCCTTTGTGAAGTTCAGAGCAAACTACAAACAGGTTTTGCTTGTTATAATGCCCCAATGAAGGGTCAGGGCTCATAAGCAAAGTAAATTATACATTTCCTTTGGTCTCTGCATTCAACCAAAGTTAGTGGATCTTCAATAATCATGTACATTTTTCCTATGCTATACTTTTTAGTCCTCTTAATTTCATCAAGACCCAGTTCCATTTTATTTTCATTTTGCTGAATTGGGAGGAAATAAATCACTTTAGTTATACACCACAATTTTCTGCTTCTTCACAAACCAAAAATAAAAACCATTTTCTTTGCTATATCAGGAAATTATGAATAACAGCTTTCCATTTTGTCGATTTTCGACTTTCCTTAGTTCTGTCGCTATAACTCAGAGCACTATAAAGCCCAGCATCCCTGTGGATTTAGGAAGAAATTGGAAACCAGTTCCAATACCCCACAGAACAATCCCTGAACCCAGAGGTCAGGACCTTGATTTCATAAATGTTGCACACAGCCATCTAATTCACTCTGATTGGTCTAAGCTCAGTTCCTTATCAACGGGTCTAACACCCCTTAGAGTGAAACATATATTGTTAAAGATTCAGAAGGACCATGTTCTTTCCCTCGAGTTTTTTAAATGGGTTGGGATTCAGAAACCATGTTGTCATAACCTCGAAACCCATTCAATAATCCTCCACATTCTCACCAAAAACCAGAAATTCAAGTCTGCGGAGTCCATTTTGAGGAAGATTCTTGTATCAGGTTCAATAGATGTGCCATTGAATCTGTTTGAAGAAATGCTGCACTTGTACCGCTTGTGTGATTCTTCGCCTCGTGTTTTTGACTCGCTTTTCAAGACTCTTGCGCATATGAAGAAGTTTAGGAATGCCACTGATATTTTTTGTCGAATGAAAGATTATGGGTTTTTTCCTACTGTTGAGTCATGTAATGCATACATGAGTTCTTTGCTTGATTTGCACAGGATGGATATCGCCTTGGCATTCTATAAAGGAATGCAGCGTTATAGGATTTCGTCAAATGTTTATACTCTTAATATGGTCATGTGTTCTTATTGTAAATTGGGGAAATTGGACAAGGCTGTTGAGATTTTTAGGGAGATGGAAGGCATGGGTTTTAGTCCGAATATTGCATCTTATAATACCCTAATTGCAGGATATTGCAATAAGGGTCTTTTGAGCTCTGCAATAAAGCTTAAAAACTCAATGGGGAAGAATGGGGTCCATCCGAATGTGGTTACATTTAACACACTCATTTATGGGTTTTGCAAGGAAGAAAAATTACATGAAGCTGGTAAGGTTTTCAATGAGATGAAAGCAGCGAATGTTTCTCCTAATACTGTGACCTACAACACCTTGATAAATGGGTATAGCCAAGTGGGTAACAGTGAGATGGGAGGTAGGCTTTATGATGAGATGATGAGGTGTCAAGTTAAGGCTGATATCTTGACTTATAATGCCTTGATTTTGGGACTATGCAAGGAGGGTAAGACAAAGAAAGCAGCATATCTGGTTAAAGAACTTGATAAGGAGAACTTAGTACCTAATGCCTCGACCTTTTCTGCCCTTATTAGTGGTCAGTGTGCGAGGAAGAACTCTGAGCGGGCCTTTCAGCTATATAAAAGCATGGTAAGGAGTGGTTGTCATCCTAATGAACAAACTTTCAAGATATTGATATCAACCTTCTGCAAGAATAAGGATTTTGATGGAGCAGTTCAAGTGTTGAGGGAAATGATTGAGAGATCTATGACTCCTGATTCAGGCATCTTATCTGAAGTTTTTGTTGGACTTTGTCAGTGTGGAAAAAGTCAATTAGCAAAGATGTTATACAGTGAGATGGAAGCTACACATCTCATGCCAGCAGGTTTTGAAATATCCAAAACCATCAACTTTGATGCTGAGAATGAGAACAAAGCATCTGGAGATAACTGGTAAGGCTGTATATACTATACACCTGAACTGTCCATGGAACGTATGGGTTGTGTGGATTTCATTGCCTGACCTCTCCTTGTAACTTTTAATAGTTAGCCTTTAGTTGTAAGTCCAGTTTTACCATGACAGCAAAACTAAAGCAAGTTTTGCTTGTAAAAAGAAGTAGCATACTTAAAAGTGTTTTTTGAGTCTTATGACAAACCACTGTGTTGTGAAGCTCATTGTTTTAGGCATAATAAGGTGCAATTGTATACAGATTTCTTACTTTGAGCATGTAGCAGATTTTGGGCTCTGCTTCAGAGGTTATCTTTTCTTATTAACATTTTACTGAAGACTCTTTAAGGGCCATTTTTATTTTTTTTACTTACCGAATGGCACTTTGATCTTCTCTTCTTCTTTTTCATTTTCCTTTTTTTTTTTTTTTCAATGAATTTATAGTCTTCACACAGTGCCTGGAAGCTTTTTGCATCTTTCCATTTGGTTGGTTGTCTTAACTTAGGATAAGCTGCAGGCACTCTAACTATTCTCTTCTAAACCAGCAAACTGATGAAACAAGTGAGAGTCTCTCAGTCGTTGATATTAACAACCAAAATCTTGTTGACAAACCAACCACTCTCACTTGTTGATATTAACCACCAAAATTTTGTTGGCAAAACAACAATCTTAACCATCAACGAAGCAAAGTGAAAAATATTATATATTAGTCACGTAAGCACGTTCCATCCAAAGAAAATATGAAATCTAATATTAATTTTCTTTTTGAGTTGTGAAATCTAATACAGCTATAAGTAAAAGATGCATGATATTTTTTTTACTTGTTAAAGGAAACAAAGTTGGCCTTGGACTTGACTAATTATGAAGAGAGTAAAGAGAGTGTCGCTTACAATTTAAGAAGTAACCATTACTCTAATAAAACTTATTTTACTGATCCCTATGTGGCTATTGTTAACAGATCAATAAGGGAGTAAGGAATGGAGGGAATTAGTGAATTTTTATATTGGGAGAGTTAAATGATAGAACGAGCTAGACTTGTGAGTTATGATCCGGATGGATTGTATATTTTTTTTACATCGCACACTCTTGGTGCGATGGTCACTCTACAAGTATAAGTACTTGTGGGGTGTGGGGGGCAAAGGTCGGGGTTCAAGTCTTCAAGAGAAAGCTTCACACATATTTACACTTAGATTAGGTTAGAGTATAATTTTATCTTATATAAAAAAAGAAAAAAGAAAAAAAAAAGCAACATAACAAAATCATAGTCATTTGTAACTTTGTTGAAATCTTTTTAAAGTGACAAAAAGATTTATATAAAAAAAAGGGCCAAAAATCAAAATTACACCATTTAAGTTTGCTGTATTGTTATTTTTGTCCTAAAATTTTAACTTTTTTTTTTTCATTTTAGTTCTTTTTATTTATATATATATATTTTATATATAATATAGAAATTTTACTCTAACCCAATTTAAGTGTATATGTGTGTGAAGCTCTCTTTTGAAGACTTAAACCTCAACCCCCTACACCCTATAAGCAGTTATACTTGTGGAGTGATTATCACACCATGGATGTGCGCTAATTCATTTTAGTTCTTAAACTTAACATATATGTCAAAGTAAACTTTTTGTCCATTGTCATCTATAAAATTGTTGCTAAGTGTTATAAAATGATGTTGTATCAAACGTGTAAATAGTGCCAGTTTTACAAATAGTAGTGCCAGTTTTACAAACGGTGAGAATAATGACTGACTTGTCAAAAGAGTTTAAGTTTTGAGGCCGTAATGACAAAAAAAAAAAAAAAAAAAAAAGAAGACCCAAATTTAAAGGGTATTAATTTACATTTTAGCCATTTGTTAAAAGGTTATTGTACAAGACATTATTCCCATATAGGCCCAATACCCACAAAGTCCGTTACAATAAGGCCACTTGTACAAGACCCAAAACTTGTTGGGCCTCAAGTCTTAAAGTATCATACGCAAACACATATTTTATCGGGTTCACGAACATGGTCCGGGTGGTCCTCGGCATCCAACCAAAATCTGGGAACCGCTATAAAGCTAGTTAAGACATGAACCGTGAAGGTGAAATCCTGCTTGGTCGGGGAGGGCAACTTCTCGAGGAGATGAGTCCTAGGGAGCTTTGCGAAGCCTAGGGAATATTGCTGCTGAGCAGTCCATCTAGCGGTGGAACCAGTTCCAATGCCACTATCACCACCTCTTGCTTCCAACTAAACATCCATTTAAGAGTAATAGTATTGGACCTCTTTTTCCACTCACCAGGAAAATAATCATAGTTTTTCCACTAACCTTTGGCAATAAATAAGGAAGGAAAATTCAGTACAAAGGATGACATTTTGGGAGGGCAAATACAGAGGAAAGAGAATAATCGTTCTGTAAAAGAGAGGGAGAGTAACTTTGAGAGGACAAAGAACAAGGGTATTTGGGGTGCCAAGCATAGATCCACCTATTGTAGGATTTCCACCAAATAAATAGATTGTGAGTCCAGACAAGAGTTGGGCCTGTCAACTCCTTTTTGGGCACGCACAGTTATCTTGTGATGTGTTAGGGATTAGATGCACACACAATCTTTTGTGACCATGCCAATATGCCATAGTTGAAATGTGTTGTCAGTAGAGACAGACGTACGTTGAGGCTAAGGGGAGCCATGGACCTCCCCAACCCCTTAAAAAAACAAAGAAGAAGAGTATATATATCTAACCAGAAAAATAAAAATTAACCCCAAAATATATATTTTGGCCTCCCTCCTCCAAAATATTTACATATTAGATATTACCCATGAAAACCAAAAAAACTGCTCCAGCCTTTTGCCCGTTGGATATTGATCCAAGAATAACCAAAAAATCCTCTAGTTTAAACCAAAAAATAAAATAAAAATTGCCCTAAGAACAACATTAATAACTTTTAGACAAACAAAATTAACTACAAAATAAATCACAAAAACAGTCCAAACAAAAACAAAACAATAAAAAATTCCCAACTTTACTCATCTAATTTCTATCTTAGTCTCGCTTCTCTCAGTCTTCCTCCATTCCTCACTGCTTTTAGATCCACAAACCAGTTACCAAGTTCACTGTTGCAGGTTCTCAACTTTTTGTTTTTTAGAATCTCGTAGGTTCTTAACTTGGTCTACTTTTCACACTCACACATGAGTTGAGTAGTGTTGAGTTGGCTAGTGTCTTTTTTTTCTTTTTTGATGGAACTAGTGTGTCGTTTTTTCTTTATCTTTTTTTTTTTTTTTCAAAAGTTTTCTCTACTTCAACTTAAGTTACACGCACGCTTCTTTTAATAAAATTAAAAAAAAATAAAATTGGACTTTTCAATGCTTGTTTGACAATCTAATTTATGTGAAAAAAAAATTAAAGTGTGGCTTGGACTTCATAAGAACCATGCACCCAACCTAATAAACATTAATAATTGATATTGTGTTTTTTTTTTTATATTAATAATTGACAATGTGTTTTTTTTTTCTTTAATGTTTGTTTGATTAATCCAATAAATTATCATCAGTAATTTTATTGTGACTTGTGTGATTTGTTTAGATTTTTTTAAGACTAATTTATGACACAATGGAAATCAACATTTATTTGATTTGTATTTGTAGATTATGAGAAAATTAATTGCAACGTTTGATTTTTTTTCAAGGGAAAAAATAAAAATTATTCACAAGCCGATGTTGATGTTCGAACTTCAAACATTGCCAAACTCTTTATCAATGTCCCAGTTTTTAAAAAATTTTCAAAGAAAATTGAAAAATCACCACAGCACCAAGTCTTAATATAACTTTGCTTTATACTTCGCCCCCATATTCGAATCCGGGTTTCATCCCCGCTTAATTGTCTTGTTATATGGGAGGGAGGATATGAGGTATGTATTAGGCCAAGACATTTTTGTGGAATACGTCTAATAAGTGATAATTAATCCATTAATCCACTAGAAGTCTCTTTACCTGAGGTTACAAATCAAAAATTAGTTGAAGGTTTATTTCTTCCTTCTTTATCTGACCTGAATTTTCGGCCTAAAACTTCTTTTTACTGATATACTGATCATGCAAAAGGTTTGAATGATTTACATATGGAGAGTCGCAACCAACTTGATTACTTTCGTTGTTTTCTATTTCTCTTTGCTTTGAAGCTGTTTCGTTCTTAGCCTATTGTGATGATTATGGAAAGGGTAAGTACCAGTACAGCTTATTGTTACGCACATTCTTATATACACACTTGAATTACATTTTAGATGTGTGTAACATGGTGTATATAATAAACAGTACATGATATGTCAACAATGGGCAAACTCAATAGCATTAAAGAGCATCAATAAATTCTTCAGTAAGACAACAGGCAATATACGAATGACCAACATAAGTCATCAATAACCTTAAATCTAGCTTGAGGTCTAAGGTGAAAATGTTAAAAGAGGTCTTTTTACATCTACATATCACTTAAATAATATTTATTTTTTATATATATTATATATATATATATATATATTTTTTTTTTTCAAATATTTTTTTGAGGGGAAAATCTATTATCAATTCTTACTTATTAACATGACTAATTCACCCAAAGTGAGTTTGTGATACTTACTATATAGGTTTTACAGACTGACATGTTATCAATAAAAAAAAAATTATTCAAATATTCATTTATTATATTATTTAATTGACACTGATCATATTCCTGCTATATCAGTTTTTAAGTCTTTTGTCGTAAAATTTTGATTAGCTTTTGCATTTCTCATTCGCTTAATGGTGATTGCATTGTATTTCTATTAATTCATAAATGTTTTTGGAGAAAATGTTAAACTTACTACAAATTTTACTACAAAAACCTTATAAATTGATGTGACACTGAGGTGATACTTCAAGAAAAGGATAAATGAGTATTGAATTATTTATTGTGATTGGTGTCATATCAATTTATACAATCTATGTAGTTAAACTTGTAATATACTCGAATAATTTTAATATTTTAGGCATTTTTAAGGGCGAAAAAAAAAAACTGTCACCCTTCTCACATTTTTTTAATTAAAAAAAAAAAAACCCTTAATGCCACCATATTTAGGGGCTCTCTATGTTAGGGGGCTTTAGGTTATGGCTTAAATGGCCTAGGCCTAGGCCTAGGGTCGGCCATGATCACCGCAAACGTTACAACCACCATAAAGACAAAATAGTTATGCCTCTAACGGCTAACCAAAACAAAAGGCTTTAAATACAAGCTTCCATAGATAGAAGGAGGTACACAAAAACACTATCACTTAACCAGTATACTTGATACCATATTCTCTTACTCTTAGAGTTTAATTCTACCATTGGAAGGTCTTTGGCCAACACCACACCAATGTCTCTACCCTATAGTTCTTTTCCTTCTTGCAGGACTCATTTGGTCTTCCAAACAGTCCAAACTAGGAATTCAAATGAAAATCTTCGACATCATCACTACTCACCCCCTATTATGAAAACTAGTATGTAACCCCGTGTGTAAGCATAGGTACATTTAAAAACAATCACACACACGTGTGTGTGTGTGTGTGTGAAAATTGAACTCCAATTAAAATTCAATTTAGAATCTAATTGAATTCAAACTCTTTGATTTTTGCACCTAATAATTCACTTGACATACAAATTAAAAAATTAGATGAAATATATGACGCAAAATTGGACTTTAATTTATATTTTTAATGGATTTTCTCTAAGTTTTGATTATATATATATATATATATATATATATATATATATATATATATATATATAGGGGTGAACTTGATTTAAGATCGAAGCCCAAATGCTCAAAGGATCATGCTTGAGAAAATGGGCCAAGCCCATTTCAATGAGTAGTAATGGGAAACCTCTTAGGATTGTTCCCGTGAAGTTCTGAGCATACTGCCAACCCTAAGACGCTTTTTCGAGATCATAAGCATGGGTGACCGCTCAATAAACAAAAGAGGTACCATCGGAGATCGATTCCACCATTTCTATTTGGCTAAGGTGACGTTTTTACCAAGACCACCTCGGAAACCTCCTGAAAGGATAAGAATCACAGAAGTCATCACCTCTGCATTCATGAAAGGTTTTGTATCTAACCTCTTGCACATTAAATACACATAGGATAACCTGAATAATACAAACAACCCCCAAAAGTTATATTTCATAATGAAAATGGAAGAGAACCAAGGGGGATGTGACAAATATCTCAAAAAAAAAAAAATCTGGCTGGGAGCAGGCCAATTGGAGGGATAAAGGCAGAAAAAATGCTTATAAAAAGGGTAAAAGCAACCAACGGGAGGTGGCCGAGAAATATTAGAAGAAAAGCCTAGAGAAGAGAGAGAGAAAGTGAGCTATATGATATTTTTCTTTTCTTTTTAACTCCTTGCACCTCATGAAAGGAGTTGTATAACTCGGTTTGTAATTTTTGTAATCTTGCTCTGATAAGTCAGTTGTTTGAGCTTCCTATTGTGGAATTTTCACGTTGTTTTTTTGATACATTAATTAATTCTACAAGTCAGTTATCTAAAGAATCAAACTATTCTTAAATTAGTTTGTGTTTCTTTTATTGAGTTTCTGACGCCCATTATATAGATATACATCCATGCCTATATGTAGAAAAGATTAACGTCTGCCTCTAGGCTAGAAATAAATAACGAAATTTATTTGGCTATCAAGGAGGTGATTTGATTTGATTTTTTTTTCCCATGCAACTAATGGAGGAACTTTCTATCACCTATTAATAGGAAAAAATCATTAAAAAATCATTTAAAATGTTGATGAGAATGAGATGGATGGAGAGACAAAGGTGGGAGTGGGAGACAATCCAAAAAGGTGAGTATGTATTATAGTGTGTTCGGTTCGGTCCCAATCCCAATCCTGATCATGAAATCTCACTCCCATAACTCCAGCACTTAGGTTAGGACTCTCTCGGCCTCGGGGTTGTCTTAGCGTTTGGGATTCTTTTATTGGTTTTTGCTTTTGGACACAAATACAATGATTTTATTGGCAATAATAGCGTCCTCATCATTCATGAAAATCTGGGCCGAATGGACGAGTTCGGCTATAGTATGGGTTCTTGCTCGTAGAGCTTATGGATGAACAAGTCTGAGTTGACCTCGTTGTGAAAGGCAGCCAATAACAACTTGTTGTCCATTTCATCCACTGTCAAGACTTCTCTATTAAATCGGGTAATGAAAGACCGTAAACTTTTGTTTTTCCCCTGTTCTATAGTTAGCAAACTAGAAGAGGAACACTTGTGGCGTTGCCCTCCAATAAAATTATTGACGAACAACTTACTTAACTCCTCGAATGAGCCTACAGAGTTTGGGGGTATTTTACTGAACCAAACCCGCGCTGACTCCTTAAGTGTGGTAGGGAAAGCTCTGCACATAATCTCGTCCGGAACCCCTTGAAGGTGCACGATTGTCTTGAATGTAGCGATGTGATCACACAGGTCATGATTTCCATCATACGAATCCAAGGAAGGCATTTTGAATTTTGGGGATAGGGGGTGACTGTTGATGGAAGCCGTGAAAGGGGAGTCCGTTAGATGAACTAAATCATCCACGCGGTTTGCCCGCCTCATATTCTCCTTCATTTCATCCATGGCTTTTCTCATCTGGTCCATCTCCCTCTCCAAGTATGACACTCTTCGTGAAGCAGTACCCCTTGACTGATTTTCAGACTCAACATTTTCTCCTCCACCTTCCTGACCCTGGGCTCGTCCTCCCATGTGCCTATCCTGGCGCTGCCTCCTAAGATTGATCTCCCTGTTCAACTCTTGATTCTAATGGGTCAATTCCGCCATAGCAGCAGCCATGGACTGTATGTGTTGAATGGAAGGCGGTTGCATGGCAGGCGCTGACTGACGATCGCGGAGGGGATTGCTAGAAGCATCCCTACTCTCCTAGTGGCCTGGGCTGGTAGCCCTTGATCTTATTCGAACCATTCAGCCTTTTGTCTAGGAAAGGATAATCGTTAAAAACAGATAATCGAATGAAAAGAACACTGATTTCCCACAGACGGTGCTAACTAATGATGCGAAAAAAATCAGTGGGCTGGATGCTTCAGACTTGAAAAGACTACTGGCTGTCTTGATGGCCCGAAAAAGGAAGAAAAGCAATCAAAGGTGACCGGGGTTGCCGGCTAAGAACCCTCTGATGGCAAAGTTAGTTTTTCTCTCTCAAATCTTGGAATTCCAACTTTTTAGGATGTGTAAAAACCGTATCTTTATTTGGTCTGAATGAACGTTTATATAGTGTCCTAGGGACAGTTATCAAACTCGTAACCTCCCCTGGATTTGAGGAGGTGTGAGGGTTTAGGGATAACTTCCACAACTGCTTAGGAGTTATGTTTTTCTCACATAACGGTCACTGGAAATTATGCGTGTGATAAGGAGTTGTGGTGCACATTAAGGAATTTTTCCCAAGTGCCAAAGGCTCATCTAGGGAGCCTCCTGTCGAGCGTACCTTGCTTCCCAGGAAGGTCGTTCCGCTATGGACGACCTTTTCCATGACGAGGGTGATGGCTCTCTTGGACGAGATGGTGAAATTTAGTAACACTACTTGACCATGCGAAGCTCGTCCAAACACTCTCCTGTATGGGCGAGCTTTTTTATGGACGAGGTTCCTTACATCATCTGCTTTTCTGGTCTTGTCCTGGACGACCTCTATGGACGATGCTAGAGTTATAATTTAATCATACCCTATCATATATATATATATATGGGGGGTGAACTTGATTTAGGATCGAAGCCCAAATGCTCAAAGGCTCATGCTTGAGGAAATGGGCCAAGCCCATTTCAATGAGTAGTAATGGGAAACCTCTTAGGACTGTTCCCGCGAAGTTCCGAGCAAACTGCCAACTTTGAGACGCTTTTCCGAGATCATAAGAATGGGTGACCCCTCGGTAAATGAAAGAATACCACGGGAGATCGATTCTACCATCTCTATTTTGGCTAAGGTGACGTTTCTACCAAAACCACCTCGGGAAACCTCCTGAAAGGATAAGAATCATAGAAGTCATCACCTCTGCATTAATGAAAGGTTTTCTAGCTAACCTCTTCCACATTAAATACACATAAGACAACCTGAACAATATAAACAACCCCCAAAAGTTATATTTCTTAATGAAAAGGGGAGGGAATCAAGGGAGGATGTGACAAATATCTCCAAAAAAAACTAGTTGGGAGTAGGCCAGCTGGAGGGATATGGGCAAAAAAAAAAAGCTTATAAAAGGGGTAAAGGCAACCAAAGGGAGGTGGCCGAGAAATATTAGAAGAAAAGCCTAGAGAAGAGAGAGAGAAAGTGAGCTATATAATATTTTTCTTTTCTTTTTAACCCCTTGCACCACATGAAAGGAGTTGTATAACTCGGTTTGTAATTTTTGTAATCTTGCTCTGATAAGTCAGTTGTTTGAGCTTCCTATTGTGGAATTTTCACATTGTTTTTTTGATAAATTAATAAATTCTACAAGTCAGTTATCTAAATAATCAAACTATTCTTATATTAGTTTGTGTTTATTTTATTGAGTTTCTGACGCCCATTATATAGATATACATCCATGCCTATATGTAGAAAAGATTAACATCGGCCTCTAGGCTAGAAATAAATAACGAAATTTATTTGGCTATCAAGGAGGTGATTTGATTTGATTTTTTTTTTTGCCCACGTAACTAATGGAGGAACTTTCTATCACCTATTAATTGGAAAAAATCATTAAAAAAACATTTAAAATGTTGATGAGAATGAGATGGATGGAAAGACAAAGGTGGGAGTGGGAGACAATCCAAAAAGGTGAGTATGTATTATAGTGTGTTCGGTTCGGTCCCAATCCCAATCCTGATCATGAAATCTCACTCCCATAACTCCAGCACTTAGGTTAGGACTCTCTCGGCCTCAGGGTTGTCATAGCGTTTGGGATTCTTTTATTGGTTTTTGCTTTTGGACACAAATACAGTGATTTCATTGGCTTAATTGGTTGGACCAATAGGCATTGTTATAACTTTTCATGAAATTCTCACCAATAACGTACCATAATACACTATACTATTACTATATATATATAATGACTAATCAGCACGTGTAATACACTCGAAAAGACACGCTATCCATCTAACCACACAAAAAATGGTTGACACTATATGTTTCTTTTAATCTGTTGTTTATATTTCATTAGATTTAGAGGTACGTCTAAATAAAGAGAAAAGAAGCAGAATATGATACCGCCCCACTCAATTTTGCTAAGTGGCCAAGATGGTCCTGGAAGCTTTGCTTGAAACTCGATCAGTCCATATATTAGTGGCCATTATTAATTTGTTGAACTTCATATTTAAATTTTTTAGCTATATATATATATAGTTCGAGTGGCCTTTCACGATTGCTGCAACATGCTGAACCAGTATCATCATGTCCATTAGATTACGAACAATTGAGATTAAACTATCCTTAAAGTTGATATATACGTTATCATCTTCAGGTTTATGTGATCTTTACAGAATTACGCTTAAATAATTGTTGTGAAGACGGCACTTTAATGTCACATTTCATTAATCCAATTTATATTTAAATTAATTCTTTATTCATATATATATAAGACTAAATTTTTTGATGTTTTATTAATATAAGTTTATTAATTTATTCTTTTTGTTATTTTGAATTTGGAGAATTAGAGATATGAACAATATATATATATATAATTTTATTTTTTATAAAATTTTAGATGAAATGACAATTATGAATTTTGTGGTGAAGAGTTAGAAATCCACATTATATTTGTCATCTATCACAAATTCTGTTTTTATCATAGCTATATTTTCCTATATTGACTAGTATATATTTAGGAATATAGAATGACATTTATTATTTTAAATTATTTACAAATTAATGATTAAATTTTTATATGTATCATAAATTTTGTGTGTGCATACTATTTATCCTAATTTTTAGAACTATTATTATATTCTAAATGTGTAATCTATAAATTTTTTTAAAATTTTTTTTGGGTAAAATGCCCTAAATTTTTATGTTGTTGCAGTAAGACCCATTCATTTTATTTTAATTTTTTCCATAATGGTTTAGTACAAAAAGAATTTAAATTGGAAGGGGGGGGGGGGATTTATAGGGGTTTTACGGCTACATTATCAAATCTTATGAACTAGATTGGCAAAAGATAAATTTAAGGGGTTAGGGACTAAAGGGGTCTTACGGCTACATTATCAAAATTTATAGACTAGATTGGTGAAAGATAAATTTAAGGGATGCAATTACATTGACTAAAATAAAAGTTTAGGGGTGAAAATGCAACTACTTCAAAGTTGAGGGTGTGTTAGGGCATTGTCCCCAAAATCTTGATCTAATGCTTAAAGGATATAGTTATGATTATTCTTGACAAGAATCTTATAACTCAATTGACACATTCTAATATTTTTAACGGAGACATCTAGGATTGAAATCTTTCCTCCCCCAACTATCAAATTATCCACACACAAAAAATTATGATAATTATTATTTAAAAGATAGTTCATAATTTTCAAATTGACAGGATGGAAAAATAAAAAAGATTTAGGTACAAGCTAACCTGATGTGTGTGTATATATATATATATATTGTATAAATTAAAAAATAACATACGTTAGATTATGTTAGATTCATTCTTTATGTATAACTAATATATATATATATATATATATATATATATATATAATAGGTTATTCTTTAGATTTTTCCTCATAAATTTTTTTTTAAAAAGTTATTCTTTGGATTAAAATTTTTGCCCCACTTATAATTTTTTTTTTGGGTCCACCGCTACTTAAGAAGTATCAATATGAAACAATAATTCCTATGAAAAAAATGAAACAAGGGAAAAAAAATTCAATAAAATTGAAGAGATTATATTTTATATGATACAAATTGTGAACCTTTAACTTTTAAGTATGTTTCATATAAATTTTAAAGTTTTTAGAAAAGATTCATCTAAACCTTACAGTTGATATTTTTTTTTTTTTTTTTTCTAAATCTTAGAGTATTCTCATCAGAAATGTCAAATGCCAAATATTTGGCATTTGGCACACCAAACACAAAAAAATCACTCTCATCAAGTGTTTTAAATGCTATTCTTTTTTTAGAAGCCAAAATATTAAGCATGGATGACTAGTGCAATCTCAAATTTGAAAGCATATTGATCATGAATTGCAAAACTTTTATTATTATTTTTATTTGCGATGGGTCCAGACAGACGTTGGAATTTTTTTATCCTTTTTTTAATCAACTCTTCCCTCTCTCCTCTCTCCTCTCTCCTCTCACAACTCTGAAGCTCCTCTCCTGTCTGCCTTCGTCTCTTCCTCTTCACTCTCATTATCTTCCTCTCTCATCCTCAATCTACTTCGTCGACCATGAGCTGCCGCCGTGCCGACAATCTCGCTTGGAGCTGCCGATCTCGCCAAAACATATTTAGGTAAGCAAATTCATTTTCAAAACCAAACATATCTCTTATATAAAATTTTCCATACATCTCTAATAATATTTTTAATTAAATTGTGATTATCATACATTATTAATTATTATAATAATGTAGATATACATGTACACGTATAGTCGACTACCTACGCAAAAGAAATGTCCTATCTGGGAGGGAAAAAAACAAAACAAATTTAATGGAGACTGAGCTGATGGATTTTTTTTTTGTCTGGATTTATTATATTGGTGCAAAATTATGAACCACGCAAATAGCGAAGAAACTTGTCTGCATGAAAACAGAAAAATGTAAAGAGTAAGAGAAACGTGTCACGCAACAACACAAAATTCATGGATGGGCCACCAAACCTTGATCAACTAGCCAATCTGACCGCAAAGCATTTCAAAGATTTTTCTTTTTATTCAATTGTGCATTTTGGCATTATATATTACCGTGTCTCTGAAAGCAAAAAGTAATTTATGGGGATGACTTTAAATAATCAAAATTCAAAATTTCAAAAATCAATTAATTAATTAATATGAGGATGCTGGTAATTGAAAGGTCTGTGTCAAAATTATCTATTGAACTGTGAACATCAGTCTCAGGCAATTTGGTGGTGGGTTATCCACGCATTTGGTAACAGTACTGCACGACTCATTCTATGGTCAAACAGAGTTTGGAGACTGTTTGAGATCTGTTTATTTTGTTAAAATTAAAAAAAAAAATAGTTAAAAATATTATAAATAAATATAAAATTAGCTGAAATAATATAATGAGACTTATGAATAGTACGAAACAGTACAGTGAGCTTATGAATAGTAACAAAAATAAACTGAATAATAAAATAAGCTATATTTTTAAGCTGGAGCCAAACGCACACTTGGTGTATATATTTATTTCCTATCGCTGAATTATAAAATACATATGTAATTAAAATGTTTGGTTTGTGTTGATAATAAATACTGATCGTGAAAGTCAAATATTTAAATAATTTAAAACAAATAATAAATCTCCTTTTAAATACAATATATTTCTAAAAAATAGTGTGTTCAACCTTATGAAGTCTACTCCATAAAAACGGTTCATTAACATTAAGTCAATAGGATATTAATTAATTTTTGGTATAAGTGAGGTTCGAACTTCATATATCTTATTTAATAATTTTTTTTAATCAAGTGAGCTAATTTTTTATGTATGAGAAATAATGATAATAACAAATTTTTAGAAACTATATATATATATATATATAGAGAGAGAGAGAGAGAGAGAGAGAGAGAGAGAGAGGGTTATAATCAATAGCAAAATTAGGGATGCTAGTATTTTATAAGATCAATAAGATAAAACATTTAGTAGGTTAGGGGTTTAAGCTTAATGGATTTGTGTCAAATTCGGGTTGACTCAAATTCACTTGTTTAATAAACAAAGGGTTTAAGCTTAATGAATTTGTGTCAAATTCAAGTTTGATGCCAATTCACTTGTTTAATAAACATGTCAATTCGCATTTGACACACAAAACCTATTTGAGCTTGTTTGACCCACTTTACACTTTTACTAAAGGTAAAATTTTATAATTCACACTTCAAATATTACGGGTGTAATTATGTTTATCATAATTGCTAGCATGTCATTCATGTCATTAGACATGTTAAATAGATTACATTGCCTATTATTAAATGGGTTGTGTCGACTCTAACACGACTTGTTTCTTAAACGCATTATGTAAGTCGTCTTGTGTTAGCCTGTTTAACTAACATGTTCTGTGAGGTTTGAAGGATCTTGACATAAGTAATAAACTTGTCATGTTCATTTCGACTTATATGACATACTCATGAATCAACATGACATGAATATGACATGTGAACATGAATTGCAACCTCTATCTAAAAATTGGCTAGAGAGTTATTACCTTAGTCATTAATTATTATTTTCCCACTTTTCCATTTGCTTGAATTGAAAATTCTCTAATACTTTTATATTTTTATTTTATGTTAAATACTATATAATTTCAATCTATAACATTTGCTTCATAATAATTGCTCTTATTTCTTCTTCGTGCATTTTCTACTGATGTTGCTTTGTCTTATTTTTTCTTCGTGTGTTGTCTGCCGCTATTACCTCGCATTATTTCACTATGTTTGCCTTTGCAGAATTGGAGTTCATCCTTATCCCTTGTACATGGGCATTGTGGGCTTCTTGTGTTTGCTATGCAATGAGCTGGGACTGCTAACCCTTTTATTTTCTTCCATTTGATTATGTTGGGCACCACTTATTGGGCCTTATAGGTATAGTGGGTTTTAGGGGAGAGTACGCCTTGGCCGAGTGGATTGGGGCAGAGAGAAAAGATGGAGTTGCCATCTAGATTAGGTTTAGGAACCATATATATAGCGCCTTTTGTGGAAGGACTAATCTTTATACCAGAGCACGTGTTTGGAGTTTAGGTATGGCAATGGGAAGGTGTTAGGCACCCGACTCGTCGGTCAGCTTCCACTTATTGTGTCTTACGTCTTAATCTTGTTAAAGGCATATTCAACATCATTATTCTAAACTCACACACACACACACTAGCATACATCTACCAATCAACATGACATTTCATCCCCAAACCCTAGCATACATCTATCATGCAACTCATATCATCATATTCAAGGCAGCAACCAAACAAACATGTCATATCCAAAATAGAAACATAGACATGTTAGGATTAAACAAACAAGTTATCACAAACTAAGCAAAGCATTCACAAATATTATTCATGTCCATCAAGGCAAAATCAAGATCATATCTCAAACAAATGCCTGTTCATGTGAATGCATGCCATACCTCATTGCACCACAGCACTTATGCATAAATGCATGGTCATATCATATGTATGTTCATGACATTTCAAAGAAAGAGAAGAAAAGAAACCCAAATATACCATGTGAAGGAAAAACAACAAACAAACATGGAAGGCAGGGACTTATAGGCATGAGAACAGGGCAAAACAAAAGCATATTGCGTAAACATAATAAAGAAACAGAAGCAAAATGGTCGGATTAGGGTTTATGGGCACGAGTATGCGTGCGCATAAATAGGGCCTGTGTACGCAACCCAGTTGTATACATGCGCATGTAGAAAGCATGCGTGCACATACACGCCTTAACCCTAACCCAAAAAACAAGAACAAAACAAAGCAAAAACCAAAAACTAACAACATAACATGCTTAAAACAATAAAGCAAGTAAAACCTAAACTAAACAAGCATGTTAAACATATATATAACAAACAGAACAAGGTAAAAAAGTCAAAACATAAAAAGATAAAGAAAAGAGACTAGAACTTATACCTCAAAGCAACAAAGCTCCTTAGCTTGATTTTGACAGTTCCCCTCAGTCAATCTATTCACAATCAAACAAAAGTTGATCAATAAACTTGAAACTAGAAGATTAAGGCCACAAAAGGCCTCAATCAAAAAATTATTGACTTGAGGATGTTTTGTGAAAAAATTCCCTCTTTGATTCACTATTTCTAGTGAATTTGATGTTTTCCATTAGGATTTTCTTTGTGTCTTTTGCAAAGATACTATGTATGGCTTTTTATAGTTTGAAAATGGGGGTTTGGAACGGCTTACAGATGATGTGGGATTTGTTCCAAAACCTAAACTTTAATGTAGAAAACTTGTCTTTCATAGTTTCTGAAACCCTAACATGCGTACGCATGCCCGTGTATGCGTATGCATGCATGAAGCATGCGTACGCAGAGCTTGAGCATGCATGCGCATACATATGTATGCGTATGCATGCCCTTTTATTCCAAAAATAACTTATTTTATTCATAAAAAGAGTTATATTTTTCAAAAATACTTTCCTTAAGTAAATTTCAATCTGATTAGGCCTTAAACCAACATTGGACTTTAGAATTTCAACATTATTAGGGAACAGGAGCCCGACTCGTAAGGGGAACAAAATGCGGTGTCTACAAGCCTATTTTATTTCTCTATGTAGATACCTCATTTTATACCCGGTTAATAAACTTTAGTCCCTAGTCCCAACGATGAGTTTGACATGTCTACAAAAGGTAATTGAAGTTATTTTGACATTTTAGAAATAATCACAACTCAAAAGTACTTAAACTGTTCTAAAAATGATGCTGAAAAATGACATTTGCTCACTTTTTTGAGCATAACTTTTGATCACAAAGAATTTTTGAGTAAGGTTTATTTTGTTGGAAAGTAGACATCCTGGGCTTAACTTTGAACATAAATATTTCCTAATTTAGATTTATATTGAGTGAATTATGGCTGTTTGAAGTTGGGCCATTAGAGTTGTTAGGAATTAGGGTTTTTTGGGAGCATGCGTACGCATAACTCAAGTGTGGAAGCACACCCTTGAGTATGAGCATGCACACTCAGTTCTCAAACCTTAAAACTTAATTTTTTAGGGCCCAAAGCTTCTCTCTTTGATGGACCCGGCCCCTAGACCATTCGGAATGTTCAAAATCCTTTAAATGAGTTTGAAAACCCTAGTTTTAACATATAAAATACAACCTTATGCCTCCAAACTCAAGTGTGGAAGCACACCCTTGAGTATGAGCATGCACACTCAGTTCTAAAACCTTAAAACTTAATTTTTTAGGGCCCAAAGCTTCTCTCTTTGATGGACCCGGCCCCTAGACCATTCGGAATGTTCAAAATCCTTTAAATGAGTTTGAAAACCCTAGTTTTAACATATAAAATACAACCTTATGCCTCCAAACTCAAACCCTAGCTAGAGAGAGACTATTTTTCGCTAAACTCATCCAAGAACACTCTCATCTCTGAATCTTCTGCACTCATAGCCACTAAGCATGTTTTTGGTTCTTCAAAACCTCTCTTTATTACTCATTAGGGTAGAAACTATCTATCTCTTTCCAAGAAATGTTTTTCAAATATACTTTCTAAATCTATTCAAGAACATCTTTTTATTTTGAGTTGTGACTAATGGACTATTATATATTTGATTACTCGTTGCGGGAGCTTGAGGCCACACTTTGCCCAAGCTTTTCTAAGGGCCATTTTACCCTTCAAGAAGGGTCATTTTACCATGGTTACCTCCTAAGCTTTACTCTTCTCCCAAAAAGGGCACGTGGGCCAACTTTGGACTTTATTCTCCATTCTCAAAAAAATACTCTTCTTTTTTGGACCATTGCTTGGGCCTTGTTTATGCATTCTTTCCTTTTCGGGCCATCTCTTGGGGTCTTCTTGGGCTTTCCTTCTCATTGGGCTTTTGGATATGAATTACAAAAAACGGTATCAACAATAATTAGGATAGTCACTTGGCGAAACTACAACTTTTATTATAGTACATGATATGATATTGAATACAAGATATTAATACATAATACATAAAATCAACATAAAAGTTAATTACAAGCAAAATAATTTTAAAATTATACAAATAAGCACAATTGAAGTAAGAGTGTAATGATCGTGTCTCATCTTTTCCTTGAGGTTTCCAAAGGCCCAAATCCCAAAAATTAAAGTAGCAAGTCTTAATAAAACTTGGGGAAGGAAGCTTAAGTCATGTTATGGAACCAAGGCTGCAAGTCCAATAAAACCTAGGGAAACTTGCCTAGGTCATGCCATGGGACCAAAGAGATAGGTCCACTAAAACTTGGGGAAGCCAGCCTTGGTCATATCGCAGAATCAAAGCCATGGGCCTAATAAAATCTAGGGAGGCTAGACTAGGTCATGTCTTTTAGACAAAAGAACCCAGTGTGGTAGAACAAAAGGGACACATCAAAAGGAATCCAACCAAAGGAGAACCCAATGATCTTAGATTTGGCAATAGGCCATAACAATACCAATACAAACTCAAATTGGGAGGCGCAATTAGTAGCCCAAACTTGCAAAAGGACCTAACCCATAACCATTGAACCTAAAGGAGGTAAAGTTTAGTAGAAAGGGAAGGAGAGATTCGAAGAAGTAGTAACCTGTCACAGCTTTCGAGTGTTGTGTTTGTTGGGAAACACACACACACACACACACACGACCACCACCACCACCCCCATTACCCAAAAGGATGATGACAAGTCTATCACAAGATACATATTAATGGCCCATTTAGATTGAGGGGGGATGGAGAGAGAGTGAAGGGGAGTAGAGTAAAGTTGGTTAAAAATAAACTAATTTTGGGCAACTCTACTGTACTCCCCTTTACTCCTCCCCCCTTCAATCCAAATAGATCATAAATTTATTTTTACTCGGTTAAACAAGTTTCTCATTAAGTTGGCCCTATAATCATTTATGGCCCTCGAACACCATTTGTCTCTACCAAAGTCAACCCATTTGAACATTCCACTGCAATCAGCCTTCCATTTTGCCTAGAAAATGAATCTTCCATTCATGGATAAAAAGTAAAAACACTTTCCTTTCTCTAGTTATCGATTATAGTTCTAATTTCCAAAGACCTGAATATTTTTTGTAAAATGCATTTGTAAGCCTCTCAATTCATCTTGTGTGTGTGTGTAAATTATGAAAAATGTGCATTTAAATGCACCTAAAAGAGTGCATTTAAGTGGTAATGAACTCTGGTAGTCTGGCTCAGGTGCAATCTTTCCTCCATAAGAATATGGCAGTTGGTGAAGTTTTGGATTGAAAATCAATTAAGTTGTAGTTGCACAATTAATTTACCAATAAACTCATTAAGTTATACTAGGTATTTAAAGTATTTTTGAGGACCATTAGATTAGATGAGTGCCACAAAAACTTTTACTTTTAACTTTCATTACCATTTTGTAATGAAAATTTTGTTTTTCTAGGTTTTTATACGTATTACACAAACTTCATTTTGGTTTTTGTTTTGTTTTATAGGCTAAGGGTCTGTTTAGATAAAACTTATTGCTGAAAACTGAAAATACTGTAGTAAAATAATTTTTAAATGTGTAAATAGTACTGCGGGACCTATTTTTAATAAAAAAAATTGCTAAAAAAGTACATGAATAGTGCGCGCACTGCGCACTTTGTCCCCAGCAGCAGCAGAAACGAAAAAAATAAAAATAAATAAAAGAAGGAGAAAATGCAAGTTAAAAAAACGCAACCACAATCATCTCTATCTAAACACATTCTAAGTATTGCACAAACCTATGTGATTGAAAGCCGCATTTCAAATTGCAGCTTGTTTAAGCACTTATGATTATGACATAAATTTGCTTGGAGCTTAAAAAAGAGCTGCGAATATAATCGGCTGCATTTAATGAGATTTTGGACTGTAGAATTTGAATTATCATGCCTCTTTCATCGTGATTCTTGCTGATGGAATAATGCTCAGCATGCTATAATTTCTTTGATGTGTTTGTTAATGAGTAATGACAAATTGACAATACGAGAAGAACAAAAACCCAGGCCTAACGTGTACTATATTACTATCTCTTCCGTTTGAGAAACACATATTTGAAAATGTGATTCTCGAGTGATGGCTAGGCCGCACAAAAGATGCTTTTACACATGTTCTAATGGAATTGACGTATCTCTGATCTGACCTGCGTCCCAAATTTCTGGATAGATAAATCTAATTCAGAAAAGTTTTTAGAAAGAATTAAAAAAAAAATTATCAAAATAGTTAATTACTTTTTTATATTTCTAAAAAAAATTCTAAAATGATTTACTAATGCATGCAAGGTTTTAAAAATTGGACCGACCTGTTCGACCGATTGAATCAGGAACCAGTTACCAAATTAGTCTTCGAAAAATACTAAAAACCAGTCAAAACTAAGAACTAGAGGCAAATTTGATTTTGTCCTTGGTCCGGTTTTTAAAACCATGAATGCATATTCTTAGAGCATATGTTAGTAATACCCTAGATACATTATCACTTGCACATTACCCATGAAGTTTGGAACAAAAATAGTATTAGCGCACAACATTTATACAATAATTTTTGGTTTTCATCAAGACTTACTATTAACATAATGTTTTTACTTACTAGCTACCATTAACAACTTTTCACTTAAATTTTGTTGTGAAATTGTTGTACTTCAAGTTTTATTATTGGAACACAAAGTTACTATCTATTGTGACGGAACATATGCCATGTGATATTGAATCGTGTTACTGCCACAGCAGGAAAAATCACATTATTCAGCAGCCAAGTTCCATGTAGTTAAATTCACTTACTTATTTTTGAGAAATTATATATTGACAATACTTTCGTAACAAATTTTAAAGAGTAAGAATAAATCTTAAGGGACAAAGGGTTGTTGCTGTTGGTTTTAATTCGAACGAAATTACTTTTCTACACTCAAAAGAAATTAGGAACGGCTGCGATTGTCTGATTAATTAAAAGCTGTGTCCAAGTTTGTATGGACCCCATGCAGACAGTGGTCCCCCAGTCTACGCCGCTCCTTTTCCATATAAAGTACAATGAAATTTTCCTACCCAAAATAATTAAAAATATTATACAAATGAGATTTCAAATAATAATATTATTATTATAAAAAAATTCAAAATAATAATTGAAATGAAATAAAATAAAAATATCTTAACAAAATGATAATCTCTGAATAGAAAGTAGAAAAATCCATAAAACGCCATATATCATTCTGACTATCAAATCTCCACCCTTCCTTCCTTATCACACATATCTGTCTCTCTCTCTCTCTCTATATCTCTCTTCCTCTTCCATTTTTCTTCATCACCATCTACTGGATAAGAGTAGAGAGCTCTCAATTCAAACCACCATGTTAATGGTTATGCCTTCTTCATTATCCAATTTCTGATGAACACGTACTCCACCGCTCCCAACACCATTACTTGCACCTTCTTTTAATTTACACTTTTAATTGGTACTCTTTTACATTAGATTCACATTGTTGGTCTAGCTTATTACTAGCTCTAAATTGGTACTCTTTTACTTCATAACCTTAAAAAGTGCATTAAATAAACACCCTTTACTCTCAATACTTATAACAAGCTCTAGAGACTTTCTGTTCTGCTACCTGGTAATTACTCCGAAGCTCCATATATAAGCTTTGAAAGAAACTTCCTCCTATACCTTTTTTTTTTAATATTATATTATATTTTATCTTTGAGCTAACTTATCTATACTATTTTATTTTGGCATATGACACTGAATATGTTTTTAAATAATTATAGGTTTACTTATAGAGTTTCAAGTGCAACCCTTCAGCTCATTTAGTTAAACAGAGGTCGAAAATGTCGCCCAGAAACAGTCGTGGAAAGGCCAAAGGAGAGAAGAAGAAGAAAGAAGATAAGGGTATTGTGGTTATGGCTTTCTGTTATTATTGTCTATAGATTGAATTAACTCTTTGAAGTTTTTGAACTGGCTAGTCTTATTTCTTTCTCTTAGTACTGTTTCTAATATCTATGAAAGTAACTTTACAGTTCTTCCAATCGTCATGGACATCACCGTGAACCTTCCCGATGAAACTTGTGTTATTTTAAAGGTTTGCTACTTTCTAAGTTCATGTTCTTCCTTCTTTTCCTTTTTGGTTGAATATATTGATAGCTTTTTAATTTAATTTTGATAATTCGATAATTGAAAGAGGTGATTTAAATTATAATGATATTTGTATTTTTGTTGAAAACATTATAGGGTAAGAATACCAGTTGAGTTATGAGACTCTTGAGGATGCTTTTCTTTTCAGTTTTATAAACAAATTGCTAATTAAGTTTTCCGAAAAAGGTATTTATTAATTGATATACAGTATCAGTCACTAGCGCTTACTTTTTGTGTATGTTTCATTAATTAGGAATCATTACTGATTGGTATATTGAATGCTTTGAATTTGTTGTGTTATTAATTCAGACATAGTGACATACTACTGTTGCTTGGCTATACCTTTACTAGTTAACTAAGCAGTCCTAAACTAGAAGTCCCTAACCAACTAATCTGATTTTGACATAGGTTGTTAATAGGTACAGGTATTAATTAATTAATTAATTAATTAAAAGTAGTAAACAGTGTTAGCAGCAGCAAATGAATCCAAATTGTAATTTGGCAAATATTTGGTAGGAAGGCAGAGCAAGTTGCAGTTGCACGCCAACACCATGTATGATTGAGTAGTTAAGAAGTTTCCGTAATCTGATCATAAAGAAAGAAAGAAAGAGATTTTGTACTAAAAATAGCTGCAGTTTTTCTCCTATTGTGAATTTTATTTTCTATGTTAAAGTGAAACGCTAGCTTATTGACGCTGGTCTATGATATTGAAATTTATTGACGCTGACAGGGAATATCAACGGACAGGATCATCGATGTTCGTCGGCTTTTGTCCGTAAGGACCGAAACTTGCAACATCACAAATTTCTCGCTATCGCATGAGGTAAAAATTCCATACCAAACGTACTTGCTTCTATTTTTTTTTCCTATTCATCAAATTATATACTAATTACATTTTACAGCCAAATTTGAAAGTTTACCTTGAGAGTGCAAAAAAATTTAGCAATTTAGCATCACAGAAAATTACTTTATCTATTTTACTACATCACTCTATAAAACCTCTAATATCAGTGGCTTTATTTTAATATTCAATACAATAAAATAAAACTTTTAATAAAATGTTTTTTTTTTTTTAATCATCTTAACTATAATGTATGGCTAAAAATGCCTGTGCACTGTATTTCAAGGGAAAATTTTTTTGACTCTCTCTTTTATTGCAATTTGCAACATGCTTTTAATATTAATGATGTTAAAAATAATAATGACTTTTTTTAAAAAAAAAAACACAAAAAAAAACCAATTAATAATGACTTTTTAGTTACACCAATTTGAACGCTGTATAACATACTGGAGGTCAGATTCATTATGTAAATGGAGCAAATACCAACCGTACAAGACATGTTTGTTTGCCGGGCCCGAATGTGTTTTTTTTTTTTTTTTTTGACAGAATCAAGATCACGTGTCTCCATTCCACCGATGGTCTTTTGGGATCCCGGGTCATCATAATAACTTTGGCAGTCACCCATTTCTAAAGAAAGTATCTGATTTCGTAGATAAACTTAAAAACAAAAAATATTAACATACATATATTTTTTGAAAATTTAATAATTAGATTGTATGTATATTTTATACATTCCTAATATTTATGTTAAATTTTGTATTGGATGTCATTTGCTCTTTTAATTCATAAATTTATTTTCTATGCATAATTTAAATTACAAAAACTTAAAATTTAAATATTTGATTGATGATATAGTTATTGATTTTTTGAAAACTTGTAAGTAAGGACGATATAAGAAGAAAATGTAACCCAACGGTAGATTTGTCAAAATTTTTTTTTTTTTATTTTTGAGAATCGATGCGAGAAATTTTATTTCGAAGGTAGAAAACTTCTGTCAAGAATTACAAAATTTGTCACATTACTATGGATGTCTTCTAACCAAATTTATGGTTCATACAAGAATTTTGCTAACTTAGCAAGCTTATCAGCAACTTTATTTCCTATCCACCTAATGTGCGAGAAAGACACGCTTCTTAGGCTTGTGGCTAGCCTACGCGAATCCTCAATGATATGACCAAAAGTTGTCATGCAAGTTGAATCTAATACAAGGTGGTTGTAGATGATCTCGGAGTCTACCTCAAAACTACATCATGTAGTCCGAGCTCAATGGAGAAAGCGATAGCTTTCCTGCAAGCCAAAGCTTCCCCATCCTCCACTATGGATGGTAGAGTTATGCGTTCCGATAAAGCTGCAATCACCAATCCTTCTGAGTCCCATATCACCACTCCAATGCCTGCTGTGCCGATGTCCTGAAAAATCTCTCCATCACTATTGGCTTTGTACTGGGATGGTGGAGGAGGTAACCAGTGCGCTGGGTGGTCCACCATTCTTTGCTGTCGTGGCATGTCTTGGGCTGATAGGAATTCATGGAAAGCGTTCAACGGCATTAGTATAGAATTTCCCCAAAGATTTCCCCAAAGGCACCATGGTTGCTCCCACTCTCTGTGCATTCCTATCATTCCAAATACACCAAGTAATGTACGCAAATATTTCAGCCAAATGTAGTGACTTCTGAGCTAAGATTCCTTGACATAAGTCATGGAAACATACCAATTTTTTCGCCAACAATGGTCGACACCGCTCCAGCTCCCACCAAACATTTTTAACCCTTATACAATCCCAGAGAGCGTGGATTGTATCCTCTGTTTCACAGCAGCAACGGTCACAAAGATAGTTTCTTGTGATGTTCCTCTTCATTAGGTTCAGTTTTGTTGGCAAGGAATCAGTTGTTGCTTGCCAAAGAAAGTGTTAGATTTATTTGGCAGGTTTAGTGCCCAAATATCCGACCAAAACTACTTGTTTTCTGTTGTGTTGGAAGGGCCTGGAGTTTTCACTGCTTCTTCCTTTGAAAGGAGCTGATATGCTGACTTGCTGGAGTAACATCCATTCCTCGTTGCTGTCCAAATGAGTTTGTCTTCAGCATGGGTGGAACTTAGGGGTAGACCAAGGATTGCAGCAGCTTCATGAGGCACAAACTCATTCAGAATTCGATCTTCAATCCATTTGCCTTTTTCCTCATCAATCAGGGCACACACTTGAGAGTTGTTTGGCAAATTTTTTGGGGTGACACCACTCGACTTGAGTGCAAATCCGGCAACAATTTGTCTCCTCGAATCAATACTGACTTCCCATCCCCTATTCTCCATCTCGAACCCAACTTCACGACCCTACAAGCTTTGAGGATGCTTTGCCAAGCATAGGATCCCTTCACTTTCACGCCCTCATTTAGGATATAGCAATTGGGAAAGTACTTTGATTTAAAGACCATATAGAAGAGAGAGTCTTTGTGGGGGAATGGGCATATTAACGGTGTAGATGGCATCAATGTAGTAAGTTAGGCAACGTTTGAAAGTATAAAGGAAACTAACAACTCGAGTTTTTGAAACTCGAGATTCACATTAAAACTCGAGTCTTATAGACTCGCTTTGTGCTCGCTTTGCGCTCACTGAGGTGGAGAAAAATGCCACTTGGATCTCGAGTCTTAAAAACTCGATTTTTATAAAAATAAAAACACGAGTCTGATAGACTCGAGTTCTACGGCACAAAAAAAAATTCTCATAGATCTCGAGTCTTTAAGACTCGAGATTTACAAAACAATGCCCAATCGGCCAGACTCGATTTCTACCGGAATAACCCTCTCTAAGTTTTTTTGGCCTTACTTGGAAATGAGGGAAAAAAAAAATCCCAGTGGACGAGAGTGCGAGACAGTGAGAGAGCTGAGTGAGAGGTCGCCGATGGGTTTTCTACCACCGATGAGATGCAAGGTCACTGATGAGCTGCGAGGTCGCCGATGAGAGGAGACAAGAGTTTTCTGCCGCCGATGGGTTTTTCTGCCGCCGATGAGATGCGCTTGTCTCCAGTAGAGTGAGGGTTTTCCGATGGGTTTTTAGCCGCCGATGAGATGTGCTTGTCTCCGGTAGAGGGTTTGGGGTTTGAAGGAGATGGAGCGTTCTGGGCACTGGGTGTAAACTGTGAAAGTTTTCTGGCGATGAAATAGAATCAGAAATCAAGCGTTAGAAACTCGATTTCGACGTGGCTCCACCTGGAAAAAAACTCCATGTCAGATTTTGTAGTTGAGGATCTCGAGTACTGAAAACTCGATTTCTACCCGGAACTCGAGTTTTTAAAACTCGAGATGCTACTTTTCCACTTTGTTTTGAAACTGGGCAACTAACGAAATTCTTAGCCATCCATTGTTAAATGGAAAAAAAATTCGAGTCTTTGTTATGGAGCAATAGCCATACTTGTTTCCCCAACATTACTAAATTAAAATTTTAATCTCCTTAAATCCTAGCCCCCTTTGACACTTCGGCTTACACAAACTCTTCCAAGCCACCTAATGTGTTTTCCGGGCTTCTCCTTTATATCCCCACCAAAACTTCCTGATTATAGATTCAATATCTTTACATAAACTCTTAGGGAGTTTGAAACATGCCATGGTGAACGTGTGCAGTGCTTGGAGGACCGCTTTGATGAGTACTTCCTTTCCCCCTTGTGATAAAATGCGTTCTTTCCAAGGTGATCGGTGTTAGGGCTGAAAAATAGTTGGGTTTTTCCTTGGTTAATTTTCTGCCCCGAAGACTCTTCATTTTGGTGCAAGATTTCAAGGATGGTGCTGCAGTCTTGTGTGGTTGCCTGACAAAATAGCAAACTATCGTTTGCAAAAAACAAATGTGAGACCCTTGGACCTGCACTACAAAGAGAAACTCCTTTTATTAAGCCTGCAAGTTCTGCTTGTTGAATAAGTGAATGTAAACCTTTTGCACATAAAAGAAACAAATAAGGTGATAGAGGGTCCCCTTGTTAAAGGCCTTTATTAGGTGTGAAGTGCCCATGTGGTTCACCATTGACCAAAACAGAAAAAGAGACTGATTGGATACATGAACTGATAAGGGATATCCATCTATTTGCAAAACCTAACTTCTCCATTAATTTTTCTAGAAAAACCCACTCCACTCTATCATATGTTTTGCTCATAACTCTTCATATTGGTGCAAGATTTTAAGGATGGTGCTGCACTCTTGTGTGGTTGCTTGACAAAATAGCAAACTATCGTCTGTAAAAAACAAATGTGAGACCCATGGACCTGCACTACAAAGAGAGACTCATTTTATTGAGGCTGTAAGTTCTACTTGTTGAATAAGTGAATGTAAACCTTTTGCACATAAAAGAAACAAATAAGGTAATAAAGGGTCCCCTTGTTGAAGGCCTCTATTAGGTATGAAGTGCCCATGTGGTTCACCATTGACCAAAACAAAAAAAGAGACTAATCGGATACATGAACTGATATGGGATATCCACCTATTTGCAAAACCTAACTTCTCTATTAATTTTTCTAGAAAAACCCACTCCACTCTATCATATGCTTTGCTCATATCAAGCTTTAACGCCATGAGCCCTTCTTTTCCCTTTTTCTTATTTTTTAAGTGATGAAGCGTTTCAAATGCTACAAGGATGTTGTCGGTAATCAATCTATCTAACGTGGATGCACTTTGTGACTTCGAAACCAATTTGGGCAGAATTTTTTTGAGTCGGTTGGCAATGGTTTTGGACACAGTTTTGTACAAGACGTTACAAAGGCTTATGGGTCTGATATCAGTAGGTTTTTCTGGATTTTTTGTTTTTGGTATAAGTGAAATGAAAGTGTGATTGAGGCTTTCTGGCAGTATAGATAAGGAGGCAGCAATGACAACTTGACCAACAAAATCCCAACATAACTTGAAAAAAATTGGGGGTAGACCATTGGGCTTTGGTGCTATTAGTAGTTTCATTTGGTTCAAAGCATGTTCTACTTCATATGCTATAAAATCATGAATTAAATCATCATTCATAAAGGGAGTAATTTTTGGCTCAATACCTTGGAGGATTTGATCAAAGTTTGAAGGAATGGTTGAGGTGAAAATATTTTTGAAGTAGTCCACAAAAGTATCACCGATTTTCTTGGTTTCTTCAACCATTGAACCATCATCCAATATTAATTAGGATATGAAATTCCTCTTGTTTCGTTGGGTTGCTTGGCCATGGAAGTAGCTTGTATTCAAATCCCCACTCTTCAACCATTCTACCAGTGCCCTTTGCTGCCACAAACACTCCTCCTTGACCATGAGCTCATACACCTTTCCCCTAAGAACCAGGACTTGGTCATGATTCATCTCAGCCATGGATAGATGCTCGGCTTTTGCTAGCTCTTTCTTTTTTTGGGTCAACAATCTGTGTATATTGGCAAAAGACAACTTGCTCCATGTCTTCAATCTCATTTGACAAGCTTCAACCTTACCCAATAGCCCGTTCACCGAGTCTCCTGAATTCCCCCCATTCCAAGCACTTTTGATGGTAACCTCACAACTTTCATCTCTCAACCATACAGCCTCAAATCGGAAAGGTCTGGATTTGTTGTAGAATCTAACATTTTCATCATTCGAACATACCCACAATGGACAGTGATCCGATAGAGTACCTTGAACATGGTGTACTCGCAATGTGGGAAACATCTGTATCCATGATGGTGTTGCAACCCCTCGGTCTAAACGAATACAAGTCACCTCTCCATCAAATTGGTTGTTACACCATGTGAAAGGAGGTCCCACGAAACCCAAATCTTGAAATCCCAAAAGTCCAAGGCTTCTCTGAAATCCCTCATCTACCTTTCCCTTCTAATTGCTCCACCCTTTTTCTCTTCAGCTTTAGTAATTTCATTGAAATCCCCAACACATAAACAAGGTATCTCCATTTTCAACCCGAGATGTTTTAGTAGTGCCCAAGAATGTTCCCGGTTGGCTGTTATTGGATTTCCATAGAAATCGGTCAACTGCCCGGCGTCATCCATTCCTGGGTTAATTATTGTGTCAATATATGTTGGTGTGGAGTATAGTACTTTGAGATCAATCCCCTTCTTCCAATAGAGAGCCAATCCTCCACCTGCATTAACCCGTGGTTCAATGTGTACATTCTCTAATTGGAGCTTTGAACAAAGTTTCTTCAAATATTGATCCTTTGATTTGGTCTCCATAAGGAAGATGATTGAGGGCAACTTTTTTTTCACCAACTCGGTGGGTTTTAAAACAGCACGTGATTGCCCCAAACCACGACAGCTCCAACTTATGCAATTCATCGCTCTTGGCGAGGCTAATCCACAGCCTTCGCCACTTCAATAAAATTATCATTGTCACCTTGAAGAATTAGTTGACATTTGAAAGGTAGGTTTGATTGTTTATCCTCTACTTCGGCTTCTATTTTTTTTTTCCTTACAAGCTATTCCACGAGTGTAGATGGAGTGTTACTTGCCTCACGTGCTTTTTGAGTCTAGGTTGGGAGAACACGTTGTTGTGGTGTTGGGTTTGGAACCCTAGTAGTTTGTTTGTGGTCACATGCTTCACTTACTTGATCAATGCTAGTGGGAGTTATTGGTGCACGTGCGTTGGCCTTAATGAGGGAAAAACTAGACTCTTCCATACTTTCAAAACCTTCCAACTCAACATTGATCAAGATTAAATTCATGCTACCCTCCTATTGATTCGTATCCTCTATGCCGTTGGGTGAAACAAATGCTCTTGAATGCTTCTTATTCATATCAGTAATGAATTAGGGTGTTAAAACTGAATTTTTATCATTGGCTCTATCTCTCATTAATTTTGTCTGAACCACATTAATGTGATTAATCCCAGGATTGCTATTACGCCCCCTGTCATGATAGCCCCCTGATTCATCAACGTTTCCTTCTTTATTGCTTCGTCCTCATTGTTTTTCCCATTTCCTGGAGATTCACTGTGACCTTGCCTGAATTATCCGTTTCCATGGCAGCATGAGCGGAGCTTTGGACTGTCTTTTTCCTGGCCTTGTAATATCCCGACACTTTCAACCCCAATTTTCTTGACATGACAAAGGTTGGTGCTCTCAACCCCAGTCTGAATTGCCTTTCCTTCGTCTTTAGAGTTCCCTCACTTTCAATCCACATCTCATAGTCCCTATTGTTATGAGTGAGACAATTGCACCAATAACACAAATTTGGCAATCTTTCGCACTTGAAGCCTACCCAAACTTGCTTCCCACTCTCTAATAAAATTATCCATCCATGACACAATGGGAGAGATAAGTCCAGCTTCACCTTGAGTTGCATGAAACTTCCCTTATCGATTTCATCAAAATCCTTAGGATGTGCGACTTCTCCAACCACATTGCATATTTTCAAAGCTGTTTCCATGGTCATGTATCGTGGAGGGATACCATGGAGTTGGACCCCAAAAACTTGCCTTATCAAACTTCACATCACTAACTGGGTTTTCTTTGTTGTACTGCTGCATGACCACCAAATGCTCATCGAAACTCCAAGGTTCACTTGAGAGGATTCTTTCAACCTCTTTCTGATTGTCAAAAGTGAAAAGAAAGACATGGTCTCCAAGATTTTGAATCTTGAACCCATTGCGTGCCCTCCACAAAGGGTTGAAAGTTCTTGCGATTACATCCATGTTAAGCGCTCTCTTGGTGAGAAACTTTGCTATGATGGAATAGTCCGAGTTTTGATTGTTGTTGGTAAGATTGAAACCTGGACCCTCCCTATCTGACAAGGAGAGACGCCTCTAACTCTATGTGAGATCATCCATGGACTCTAGAAAAAAATCCCCTACAAACCTCTTCCCTGTTTCCTAAACCCCAGAAAATAAACCCCACTAGCCGAGGAGTAACCTTGTTACCCCAAGGAACACACTCAACACCTTCTATGAGAAGGGACGGTCAAATTCTACTGCGTAAAAGATGTTGAATGTCAACTTCAACTGTTATAGAGAAACCTTAGTCAAAAGTCCTATATAATAAAAATATATTGAGTAGAATTATAACCATTGACTATAAACTAGTTTGTTGCCAAACTTTGTCCATGTTTCACATGTATGTAACACTACACTCACAACACATAGGTCTTACTATTTATTTATGGAATCACATATTGTGAGTATGATATAACATGCATCCAACCCATATGGTACCACTTGCCTGTCCATACAAAATTTTATTGGTTGTTTAGATAGAATCAAAGCCTCCAAATTTTACAAAATTCACTATTTCAAGGAAGTCTAGACCTACAATTTAGACTAACTAACAAATTATGTTTATTCTTTATTCATGTGTCTACATTGAAATTTATACAGGAACCTTCAATGAGATAAAGATAAATTCTAGTTTCTTGGAATTTATCAATTAAATAAATAATAAATCATCATAATCCAAATTAATTAAACTTCATCACAATTCAAATTAATTTATTTGTAACAACTTACAACAAAATATATTTACCCAATACCAATAAAAATAAATTAGAACCCCAATTAAATAAGTTCTACGATTTTGTCAAATTCCTTTTTCTTAATTTGTACTAAGAATCATGTAATGGAGTTGGAGTATAACAAAATTTCAAAGGTTCATAATTTGTTCTTTTAATTTTGTTTTGAGCGATAATCAAGTTTGAGCTTAATATTGCTGACCTAAATTATATGTTTAGGCTTGATTTATTTTGTGTCGAACAAATTTGAATTTTAATATGACCTAATGGATTACATTCTCTTTTTTTCATAAAAAGTAAATATGACAAATAAAATTTTTAATTAGTCTATTCATAAATATACACTATTGATTAATAACTAAATTATAGTGTAGATTATCTTATGTAACTAATTAGATAGATTAATTTCATTTGTTACCCTATGAAAAAATTTTATTTATTACAAAAATGAAATTTATCAACCTTTTATATATATATATATTTGGTGGGAGTTGTAGTCATTGGCTACTACTAAGTTTGTAGTTAAACTTTGTTTATATTGAGGCACCTCATTCCTTCTTATGTCCTATCATATTACATAATAATAATAAAAAATTCTGTTGGTTAGTTTACTTGCTTAATGGTGAGACAATATATGACTTTAAGCAAATAACTAAATAAGCTTAATGTTCCTCAAAAAAAAAAAAAAAAAAAAAACTAAATAAGCTTAATTATTTAAGAAAAAAACACTTTTTTTTTTAATTTAAATTTTTACTTTTTGTCTCACCTTTAAACAAATAAACTAGCAATTAATAAGCTTAACCAAATGTAAAACCCACCAAATTTTAGTATAAGAAAAATATTTGTGTACCTTAGTTTGTCATCAGTATATTGTAGAGGGGGAATAAAAATAAGAAATGTGTGCTAATGTTTTTATTTTTCTTTTTGTGATCATGTAATTTCTTATTTCTTGAAGTGAACTTAAAAATAAAAAAACAATATATATATATATATATATATATATATATATTATGGGTAAAATAGGTATTTGGTTAATAATTTCGAGCTTACAGGTAAGGGGGCCACATTTAAAAGACACGGTGGACGTTTCCGCACTGAAGCCCTGTGTACTGACTCTGGTCGAAGGTAACTAAAGACAGTTACAAACGGCGCCGTTTGTCTTTGTTTTATGAAAGCGAGAAACAAAAACGACGCCGTTGGTGTTATATACATACAATTATATGCTTATGTGAACTGAACTGAACTGAACTGAGCTGAGCGGGGGAAATTGCAGAGGAGTACGATGAAGAAGAGGCGGCAGTGTCGCACGTTAGGAGAGTGTTGGACATCGTGGCCTGCACGACCAGCTTTGGCGCGTGGGGGTCGAAGAACAGCCCAAAATCCGATGAAAATGCAAATGCAAATACCAAGTCGAAATCCGATGAAGAGGAAGAGACGACGAGGCATTCGTGTCCAAAGCTCGGAACCTTCTATCACTTTTTCTCTCTCTCCCACCTCACCCCTCCTCTCCAATGTACGTTATTTTATTATATGCTTATGTCTCTTTCTTATTCCTACTTTTTAATTCTTATTTTGTACTTTTGAGTTTCTCTTAACTTTTAGATTAATCTACACTTCTTCTCACCTTTAATGGCCTGTTTGGGAGTTTAAAGAGGGAGAAGAGTAGAGGAGAATAGAGGAAGGAGAGTAGTGGGAAGGAGAGTAGAGGGGGAATGATTATCCTCTACCTTGTTTGGATGTTTTTATAATTAGTAAGAGGGAAGGGAGTAATTAACTTTTCCCTTTGTTTTTAATATTGTAGTTTTATAAATATAATAAGAGTAAATTAGGTAATTTACTTTATCAATAATTTTATGTGCTCTATTCTCTTTCCAAATCTCTCCAATTTGGGGAATTAAAAATGAGGAGGTTGGAGGTAGTTGGAATTCTTTCAAACTCCTCCCCCTCTTTCCTTAAAAAATTTCCAAACAAGGTAATTAAATTACTCCCTTTCCCTCTACTCTACTCTCCCTCATTTTTTAAACATCCAAATAGGCCATAAAAGTCTGATGGCCTTTGATATACTACCACTAATGTGTTGCCATGGTTACTTCATAACTACAAGTGCTTGTGGGATATCAAGTTTCGGGTTGAAGTTTTTAAAAGGAGTTTTGTATTTAGATTATGCTACAGTAGAATTTTTATTTTACATATATATAAAAAATCCTTTATGTTTGATTCTATTTTCATATTGCCACTTGTGTAATCTATGGTTACGTTGACATATAATTAAGCCATGGTCACCCATATAATAAGGGAAATGTTTCTAACTGCTTATATATATATATATATATATATTTTTTTTTTATGAGCAAGACTTAAGTATAGTATTTAACTACTTTTTCTTAGGTTTTTTTTTAAAGATTTTGCTATGTGGATTTTTTCTCATATCTTAAGAGGCAACACCTAAAGTACAGTGCCTAAGTTTGGTCCTATTTTTATTAGACATCAATTTTGAAATTTCAAAGAAGATTAAATATTCTAGTAATGTTATTAATCAAATGTTTTAATTTTAAGTTTTTGTAGTATAAAATTATGCATAAAAAGTAATATTATTGACTAAATGGTAAAAAATATCCGATTTGAACAAAATTTGACATACATGTTAAGAAGATAAGAAATATGCAATCTAACAGTTAGATTTTCAAACTTTACACTTAATAAAAAGATATATGAGGTGTTTGAAGGGTTTTTCTCAAAACTAGTTTGGGAATAAACCTTGTTCATAAAGTATTGCGAGGTTACTAATGGAAATGAACCAATATCAATATGTAAATGGAATCAAAATGTAAGAGGCCAAAAGAAAACCAATCAAAGGATGAAAATTTTGTAATTTTATCTAATTTTAATTAATTAAAGAATATTGAAGAGATGGGATTTGGCATGAATAATATGAATGCTGTTGGGTGCAGTTATAAGGAGAGCAACAACGAGACGACATGTCGATGAGATTAATTCGGCTGCTGGTCATCATCTTTTCTCCTTTGATGTAAAACTTTCTTCCCATCTATCATAAGTATAGTGTTGCATTTTTTATTTTTTCCATTTAGTTTTAGATGTATTGTAAACTTGGATGGGGTTGTGTTTGTTTTGGTTTTGATATCGGTCAGGTGAAGCTTTGCAATGGGAAGTTGGTTCATGTGGAAGCCTGTACGAAGGGATTTTATAGTCTTGGAAAGCAGCGAATACTAACTCACAACCTTGTCGATTTGTTACGACAGCTTAGTAGGGCCTTTGATAATGTTAGTTCAGTCACTTTATTTTGCCATTTTAATGCTTTTTTCATGATAATTTTCTGTTACTTTTATTCATTTTTAGTTTGATTATGTTTAAAATTCAATAACTAAACAAAGGAAACGATAAAACATGGATCACCCTCTGAAATAGATATAAGCTTTGCAATTGCATCTTGTTGGTATATTTGAACAGCTTATACATGTTCCAAGTCTAACTTGTTGAAACAGAAGAAAGAAAAGGCTAACAGGAGATGTACAACTCTCACATATTCGAAAAATGCTGCAACAATGAGCATGCTGCATTTGAGAAACTTTTGCTTAATAATGTCAAGTAATAGTGCCTCACTAAACAAGATATAAATATTTGTGTGGTGTTTCTTCCAAGTATAAGATGGTGTTGAATTCTCTGTCATGGGTGTTGGGATTTTTTGAATTATAACCATGCATTGTTTGAACCTAAAGGAATGTTGACTTGGTATTTTTTTGGTCATATATTTTTCATAAACGAAATTTCTGGCTATATAGTCTCTTCTTCAACTTGCAATATATTTTAGTTTATTCTTTCCTTTAGCCGCATTCTTATTCTTTTGAATGGTAAAGAATTTGGTTGTTGCTAATATTACAGGCTTACAATGATCTCATGAAAGCATTTTCAGAGCGTAACAAGGTAACATTCTGAAATTAATTTTCTATTTCATGCTTGCTTTGATTGACATTGCCAAGTTTAATGACTTCTCTAGCATTATAGTTAGTTGGTTCCCATATTCTATAAATGAATTTTCTTCTACCACCTGCAGTTTGGGAATCTTCCGTATGGCTTCAGAGCCAATACATGGCTTGTTCCTCCTGTTGCAGCACAGTTACCCTCAGTTTTCCCTCCTCTCCCAGTGGAGGACGAAACTTGGGGAGGAAATGGAGGTGGTCTAGGAAGAGATGGAAAAAGTGATTTGATTCCTTGGGCTAATGAGTTTCTGTTTCTTGCATCTATGCCTTGCAAGACAACGGAGGAGAGGCAGGTTCGAGATAGGAAGGCATTCCTTCTTCACAGCCTATTCGTTGATGTTGCCATTTTCAGAGCCGTCAAAGCTGTCCAGCATGTAATGGAACAGCCGGATTTAATTTGTTCTGTTTCAAATGGTGAAATTCTTTATATGGAGAGGGTTGGGGATTTGAGCATCATTGTCATGAAAGATGCATCCAATGCGAGCTGTAAGCTAGATACTAAAATTGACGGAATTCAAGCAACTGGAGTGGATGAAAAGAATCTAGCAGAACGAAACCTACTAAAAGGGATCACTGCTGATGAAAACACTGCTGCTCATGTAAGATAATTTCTAAAAATGTAATTGATCAATAATACATTGTAAAATTGGTACAATTCAGGTGATTTTTGCTAAAATGATTGAAGAATGGGTTGCATATGAGTGCAGGACATCGCCACTCTAGGTGCTATCAATTTAAGATATTGTGGTTATATCGCAACAGTGAAAGTTGAGCAAAGAGAGAATGTCAAGAGCAGCAATCCATCTCAAAGCATTGAACTCCTTGATCAACCTGATGGAGGTGCCAATTCTCTTAATATTAACAGGTACTTTACCCTTAAAATGTTTAGTACTATCATATTCCATGGAGCCTGTTTGGTACAACTTGATTTTCACCTTTTTGAAAATGGGTTGTTTATAAAAGTTGGACCTAGAAAAAAGTGAGGATTTAAAATGTTGTAATTTGAAAAAGTGCATTTTCAAACTGCTGAAACAAATAGGCCCCATGTCACCCTTACATAATTCTTTACATACCCACAAGTGGAGAATTCATGATTTTGTTGTGAGCTAGAAGTTCTAATGCTAATGAACTCAGCTATTCCTTCTGTTGAATGCTCACATCATGATGGTCTCATATATGAATTAAGGTCTATCCAAGGTTTTGAGGTTATTTATTATAATGAAGGCGTGGTAATCGTAAGCCAATAGAAGAAACTGACTTTGCACATATAGCTCTGGTCGGTAAAATCCATGCCTCTCTTAATGAGATTAGAGAATTATTACTAACTCTTACATCCTTTAAGGCTTTAGCCTACATTAATTTATTGCTTTTTTTGATTGCTATGTATGTTTAATATACATATTCATATTCTTTATCTCTCCGTCTCTCTCTCATAAATAAAGAATATTTCAAAAGATTGCAAAAAGGAAACCCCTAGTACATGGGATAAAATTCATATTTGTTCATTTTACAGCTACAGTTCCATATATTGCACCATACTTTGTTATTCTGATGGCATATGGTCCTTTTGTGGCTCTCTTTCAGTCATTTGGATGTTGTACAGAGTCTAATTATTACTTTGTTCCTTACAGTTTGAGATTGCTTCTTCACAAAACTCCGCCTCCAGAGTACTATAAGCCTGCACCACATATGCAAAGTTTGGAGCATGAAGAGATCAATGCTTCCCGATCTTTTGTAGAGGGGCTGTTGGAAAAAAGTCTTGCTAAGCTTGAAGAGAAGGAACTAGGATTGGACCATGTTCTGAGATGGGAGCTTGGAGCCTGCTGGATACAACATTTGCAAGACCAGAAAAATACAGGTAAGGATAAGAAGCCATCTGGTGAGAATGCAAAGAATGAAATGAAGGTCGAGGGACTTGGGACAAATCTTAGATCCCTTAGGAACAACAGGAAGAAAACAGATGGAAGCAATCTCAAAGGGCAGTTTGAAAACTCTAGATTGAATGCAGAAGGTGTTATTGGGGAAGCTGAACATTCTATATTGCCTTCCATAGAATCTCAGCTTGAAACCAATGCAAAAGAAAATGAGCTTGCCATGAAGAGGGTGTTGTCTGAAGCAGCCTTTGCTCGATTAAAAGAAACAGAAACTGGCCTTCATTGCAAGGTAAAATCTTGTACGTGTTTTTCAATGGCATATCTCTCCTTGTTTGTACCTTAGGGTCTGAACTAATATACAATATGTCATTGACAGTCTTTTCAAGAACTGATTGACTTGTCCCAAAAATATTACACTGAAGTTGCTCTTCCAAAACTGGTAATTACTGAATATTATTGGTTTGATTGTTCTAATCAATCTGCCTATTAATATGGTTATGGTGATTTACTTCAAGTGTTTGTCATGCAATTCAGGTAGCAGATTTTGGTTCATTGGAACTCTCGCCAGTTGATGGCCGAACTCTAACTGATTTCATGCATACTAGAGGTCTTCGAATGCGTTCTCTGGGGCATGTTGTAAGTGCCTTATTCTGACCCAGGCTTTTGATGCTTTTCTGTTACATATCTATCTACCTAAAAGGGACCTATGTCCTTAACTCTGTTGGGTATCTTGGGTTCCTATTGCACTTTGACATTACTTGCTGTACTAAGGGTAATATCCACTTCAGTTTTCTGGAAAATGTTGTGAAAGAAGTGAAAAAAGAGTGACAAAGCTTGTCTAGGTCTGGAATTTATGTATTGTCATCTACTTATCAAAAAATATTTATGTATTGTCATCTACTATATCGACCTCTTATTGCTGCATTACTGACTGTAGAAACAATCTTTACTAGCCTGTTGATTTCTGGACTGCACCAGAGACTGATCTTGCTTCTTCTATTTGCTTCAAAATTTAGCCTTTCGTTTTTTTTATTGCTACATCCAAAGTCATTTGTTGTTGTTGTTGTTGTATTTTATTATTATTATTTTTAATCTTTACTCTGGAACTGTTAAGAGATTTTACATTCTAGATAAAAAAAGAGAATTTGACTATAATTTATAACTTTGAGATCAAATTCTACGTGTTTTTCCTTACTTAAAAGATGCTCGCCTCTTTGTTTTCTTTGTAGGTCAAGCTTTCAGAAAAGCTACCACATGTGCAGTCACTGTGTATTCATGAGATGATAGTACGAGCTTTTAAGCACATTCTTCTGGCAGTGATTGCTGCTGTTGACAACACAGAGAAAATGGCAGTATCAATAGCTGCTGCATTGAATATGATGCTTGGTGTTCCTGAAAATGAAGAGTCAAACAAATCTTGCAATGTCCATTCCCTTGTCTGGAGATGGCTGCAGGTCTTCTTGAAAAAGAGATTTGAATGGGATCTTAGTAGCTTGAACTACAAAGATATTAGAAAATTTGCAATTCTACGTGGATTATGTCATAAGGTACATAACACTAGACCATAAATTCCAGAGTTTGAGCAATATCCAGAATTTTATTTTATTGTCTGTGAATTTGCACTTCGTTAATTTATAAAAGGTTCATATATTTTTGGGATTTTTTGCGGTTGCATTGGATTGAATTGTATGATATATCGTTGGCAATTTACACCTTAAAAAAAAAAAAAAAAAAAACTTAAGAATGCTTCAATCAGTAACAGGGGGAATGGAAAGAGTTGGGACACACATAGGTCTGTTCGATGTGCCACATGAATTGATGATTGTGATTGCTTACTCATAAAGCCTTTTAAATTATTCATTATAGTATAGTGCAAGAAAGCATGGACATGGCAATTTGTCTGCCTTGCTTGTGTCGGATGCATACGGGAGATGGCTGCACATGTGCCATTTTTTTTTTTTAATAATCGGACACTGCTGGGACACGGACAGGACATGGCGAGTAGGGTAAAAAAAAGAAAGTAAAAACCCTAACCTGAATTTCTCGATCTCTCGATCTCTCTCCTTCTCTCAGTCTAACACTCACACTGATCTCCCCTTGCTTCTCTTCTTCTTCTTCTTCTTCTTCTTCCACTCAGGTCAATCTCACCTCTCTCAGCTTATTCTTCTCTGCCTCACTTCGCTGTTGCTGCTTCATCTTTTTCATCACCTGTTTCTTCTTTCTTGTTTTATCTTTCACTAACCAATTTTCTTTGTTTTGTATGCCAGCTACCCTCTGTCCCAGCACGTGACTGACAATTTATTAAATAACCCTAAAGGTTGTGTGCAAAGTTTGAATATTTTCAAAGCATAGAAAAAGCTGTCAAAACAGTAATTGCTTTATTTCTTTTCCCATAAAAACTTTCCTAAAATAGTTCACTAAAAACTGCCCTAAGAACATCCGTTAACTTTAAAATTTTTACTTTTATTTAAATTGAAATGTTGAGTTAGCCTTTAATATTTTAAATGAAACATAAATTTATATATATATATATATATATATATATAAACACACACATGTATTATTTATAATTAATTAATTAATATACATATCCTTGTCGTACCCGTATCTTACTTTTTTAAAAATTTCCGTGTCACCGTACTGTATCCACACCTGTATACGTGCAGGTGCTTCCTATACATCCTACTGAATTTGATGGCCATGTGCATCTGATTAGATTATTTTTGGCTGGGTGGAATGATGGCTACCAACTACGGTGATGTGTTCCTTAATTCATGAATTATGTGGATGCATTTTTCTCCCTGACTCCATTTTTCATCTAAATGCGACGGTTTTCATGTGTGACTTTCTATAATGCTTAGTTATTATCTAATGTATAAATAATGCAAATTTTTTTTTGATATTTTGATCATACTTGGGGAAATCATGATGGGAAAACAATAGGTATAGTATTTTCTAGGTTTCTAGAAGTTGATAGATCATAGGTGTTATAGATATCAATGGAAGATGAATGCTGCATCACTAACAGTTCTTCTGTCCCCCACCCTCTCTTTCTCTCCCTTTATAGGTGGGTATTGAGCTGGTTCCAAGGGATTTTGACATGGATTCTCTGAACCCATTCCGGAAATCAGATATTGTCAGCTTGGTCCCAGTGCATAAGGTGATGAAGTAGACAAATGACTGAAACATGTTCTCTTCTATTGTGTGTCAGAATTGATTTTGTTTCTACAGATTTTGTATTCAATGCATTTTCTTCTTCTTTGCAGCAAGCAGCATGCTCATCAGCGGATGGGAGGCAACTCCTGGAATCATCAAAAACAGCTTTGGATAAGGGAAAGCTTGAAGATGCGGTTTCCTATGGGACAAAGGTATAAGGTTTCCAAAAGCAATGGATATACTTTTATTGTATGACACTATATATATATATATATATATAAGGTGTATCAGAAGCTATTCTTTGTCCCTTTCATATCAGTATTGTAGCGTGTTACCTGCTTTGCTTTTCTTATTTTTGCAGGCTCTTACAAAGCTGGTAGCAGTTTGTGGTCCATACCATCGAATGACGGCAGGGGCTTACAGCCTCCTTGCTGTAGTTTTGTATCACACTGGAGATTTCAATCAGGTCTTTTTGTAGTCCCTTTTGTTTTGCTTTTGCTGGGACATCTCTGCATTTGTATAATTTAGTGTTACTCTTCCAAAACATTGTTGAAAATATTCTTAAATGCCCATAATAAATTTGTGCTTTAGTCTCTGGTATACTACATACTCACTGAACTACAAAGCACTTTATATATACATTTCTTTGTACTAGTGGTTTTCAAGTCATGTTAATTCAACAGTTTGTCCAATCTCAGGCCACAGTTTATCAACAGAAAGCTCTGGATATCAATGAGAGAGAACTAGGTCTTGATCATCCAGATACAATGAAGAGTTATGGAGATCTTGCTGTCTTCTATTACAGACTACAACACACAGAGCTGGCTCTAAAGTATGCTTTGATCTTGCATATTTTGATATTAATGTCTAAATCTATGTTATAATCTCTGTGGTTTGTACTTTTCAGTTTTCAATCTGGTTTCTGACTCAGTGTTGTGTAATGGTTACCCTTCATGGTCTATATGATGCATTCTCTACTTTCTTTCTTATGCTGATAATGTATAAAATTACTATAATAATTATTGGAATTGTCATTTCCTTTTTTAGTGATTTATGCCCTACATGTTTGGTATAAATTAGCTGTTTGGGCTGGTCTCTAGCTGTTCTATTTGGTTTTGTCAAATGTCAACATGGTTTACAAGTGTTGTTCATCAGGTATGTAAAGCGAGCACTGTATCTTCTACATCTCACATGCGGTCCATCTCATCCAAACACTGCTGCAACATACATCAACGTGGCTATGATGGAGGAAGGCCTAGGGAATGTGCATGTAGCCCTCAGATATCTCCACAAAGCTCTGAAGTGTAACCAAAGGTTACTTGGGCCAGACCATATTCAGGTTTTGTTTGTTTATTTTCTTTCTTAATCTTGGCTGAAGCGTAAAGTTCATTTAATATATAATTTCTTAAACCAATGGCAATAATAGTCTATATAATGGGAGGTAGGCTTCCCTCTCCCATGAGTTGAACCTAATACATCCGTTTATGAAAGGGGGGGGGGGGGTGGGGGGTGGGTGGGTTTTGTTTTTAATTAATTTCTGGATGAGACAATAGATATGGTAATCCATTATTACTTGGATTATTCTGATATCTGCAATGAGATATGGTACACCTGTTAAAATGTGTCAACAAGGGGATAGGCTTGCTATTCAAGCAAAGATCCTAATGCAGGTTCCCTTTCAACCTATCAAACATGAATGAAATTTGTTAATTATCATCATTTGCTAAACCTGACGTTTCTCTGCAAAAGGGGCATTTCAATTCGTTTAGGTACATTGGGCAATCTTTTCGAAAACAGAGAATCATTTTTGTGCCTCAATATTCTAAAATGACAACTATTACATTTTTCAAAACCTAGATTGCGAATAATATCTGCACTGGCATTTTGTTTCTTAATAAGTTTTGGCTCCAAGGGGAGGGGGAAGGGGAGATGTGAACTAGTGACCTCCGCTTTATGAAGCAAGATTGTTATCTCATTTAATGATAGCCCCATCTAGATACCTTTTAACTAGCGCCATTCATCGTTAACTTGTATTTTTGATTGTTTGTTATTCTTATCAATGAAAAAGCATCTCTTATGTGATCAAGATCATGTCAAACATTTTTCTACAAGGGGTTTTCTGTTAATAGACTACTTAACTGGACAACAGAAACAGAGAGAAATTCATTACAGGCACTCAAGTAGTAATAATCTTGATGTCAGGTGGTAGACAGTTGAACATACAGGGGTTATTTCTACTGGAAATGCATATTTTGTTGTGAACTAATGAATGGCCTCTGAAACTCCATTTATGCTTCATCCATGCTTGCAAACTAATTGTTTTACTATACCTCTGGAAATTTTATTCTACACCCAAAATTTACATAATATTTTCTTTATACCTTTTGAGAAGTAATTTCCTCTTTTGATTTCACTCCAGACTGCAGCAAGTTACCATGCAATTGCAATAGCACTCTCATTGATGGAAGCATACCCTTTGAGCGTTCAGCATGAGCAAACAACCTTGCAAATTCTGCGAGCAAAGCTGGGTCCGGATGACCTTCGTACACAGGTATCTTCTTAGGTTCTGGCCTTTCCCCTGTAGTCATTTAGTCATTCTGGCTACTTTATACTGCAAGTGCTCATTGACTTAGAACATCTTGGCCACATTTCATAACTACTAAAACATACAGGAGATTTTACTAGCATCCTATATTAGTGAATTTTCTAAATTTTCTATTTAGTTATTTAATTTTTTTAGTTTCCCCTTCTTTTCTCTCTGGTAAACTGTTTTATAATTTGTTTAAATCTCAATTTTGTTATCCACAGTAATTTTATATTTTGTAATCAAATACTGCAGGATGCTGCTGCTTGGCTTGAGTATTTTGAGTCCAAGGCTTTTGAACAACAAGAAGCTGCACGAAATGGTACTCGGAAGCCGGATGCATCCATAGCAAGCAAAGGCCACCTTAGGTAAGTTAGCATTGTCCTTGGATACTGATAATTTGAACCATGCCAGTTACTGTTAACGTGCCATGCATGCAGTTTACTCTGCTACTTTATTGACTAATGATAATTTGAACCATGCCAATTACTGTTAATGTGTCATGCATGCAGTTTACTCTGCTACTTTACTGACTAATTAGTCCATTGCGATGCCTGCTATTGGTATGGTTGCTTTCTTAATTACACCGTTGGGATGCAGATTCCTTGATAACATTGAGCTTTATGCAGCTGTTCTAGTTTATTGGCTAGTCACACTGTTGGGATGCAATGTAATCATGTAGTTGCTTTCTTAATTTGCCAATATATATAAATTACAAGCAGGAACTTTAGCCATAGTGATATAAGGTCTGCCTATTCCTAAAAAATTCTTTTCATTTAGTCTTCCACATCATCAAACCTTTGAATTTATGTATTGTTGGATATATTTCAACAATTTACTTTTGTAATAAAGCAAAAGGAACAACATCTAGATCTAAATTTAAGCAATAACACAAATAAATTTGATAGAAAAAAACAATAAACAAATACTGAATATATATAAGAAGAAATCTGCAAATAATTAAAAACTCACAGACCAAATGCGTGAAGGATGAATGGTTCAGATCAAGTTTTGTGTTTGATATAATCTTCTTAAAACAGATTTTGCCCCTCACACAATCACTGTAGTGCTTTGAGACTCATAGACATCTGCCTCCCAAGATAAAATGATCTACAGTACGAAAACGAAGCATTGTGCTTTGCGAACTACTCAATGTCTCTTTCTCACATCTTCCTTTTATTTGTAGCCTTCTACAACTAGTCTTGTCTTGTAATAGATATTAATTCCATCAACTTTCAAATTCTTAGGTGCTGGATCCACCAATTACTATGCATAGATTTCCAAGATGGATTTATTGCACTATTGACAATATTTTTTAAGAAGGCATCTCTCAAGATATCGCTTCTTTGAGGCTTTAAGTTCATCTTCTAACATTTAAATTAGAAAATTTAGACCAAATGAATATGACGTTTGTCCTTTTACTACGCTTAGGCTCAACCTCTGTTCCATCAACTCTTGATCATGAGAGATACTAAACGTAGACTCCAACTTTCTTTCAAGAAAGTTTAACATTTGAAATATATTCTAAATCATTTTCATGCATATAAGACTAATATCTCTTCCATCAACTCTTGATCATGAGATATACTAAACATAGACTCAAACTTTCTTTTAAGAATTAGAGAAAGTTACTCTCTTGGAAGAAATTAGTTGGAGACAGAAATCTAGAGTTCTTTGTGTTAGGGAAGGAGACAGGAATACTAAGTTTTTCCATCGTATTGCTAATTCTCATAGGAGGGCTAATTCTATTGATAGGCTTATGGTGGATGGGGTGTTGTCTTCGGACCCTGCTGCTATAGCAAACCGTATTTCTCAATTTTATAGGCAGCTATACCTTGAGGAGGTGGCTCACAGACCTGTCTTAGATGATGTGGAATTTTCTAGCATCTCGGTGGAAGATGTAAGTTGGCTAGATAGGCCTTTTGAGGAAGGAGAAGTGTTTGAGGTGATTCATGATTTTAATGGTGATAAGGCACCTGGCCCGGATGGCTTTTCCATGGCCTTCTTCCAGTCTTGTTGGGGTGTTTTGAAACCCGAAATTATGGCTGTATTCCATAATTTCCATTCGCAGGCGGTATTTGAGAAGAGTCTTAATGCTTCATTCCTAGCCCTTATTCCTAAGAAAGTGGATGCTGTGGAGGTAAAGGATTATCGGCCTATCAGCTTAGTTGGTGGGATGTATAAGATTATTTCTAAGGTGTTGGCTAATCGGCTTCGTAGGGTGGCACATGGTCTTATTTCGGATTCACAAAATGCTTTTGTGAAGGGTAGACAGATTTTGGATTCCGTTTTGATTGCTGCTGAATGTATTGATAGTAGATTGAAGTCAGGAGTCCCGGGTGTGCTTTGTAAGTTGGATGTGGAGAAGGCGTATGATCATGTGAGTTGGGATTTTTTATTGTATATGCTGCAACGTTGTGGTTTCTCAGAAAAATGGAGACATTGGATAAGATATTGCATTTCAACTGTAAAGTTCTCTATTTTAATCAATGGCAGCCCAACTGATTTTTTTGGAAGTTCTAGGGGGCTTCGCCAAGGGGATCCTTTATCTCCATTGTTGTTTGATATTGTGATGGAGGCATTAAGTCGTATGTTGGATGTGGCTGCCTCCGCTGGGCAATTTTCAGGTTTTTCTGTGGGCGGTGTGGTTGGTTCATCAGTGAAGGTGTCTCACCTCCTATTTGCAGATGACACTTTGATTTTTTGTGATGCTGAACCGTCTCAGATTGCTAATTTGAGAGCGGTTCTTACTAGATTTGAGGAGGTGTCCGGGCTTCATATTAATCTAGGGAAATCTGAGTTGGTACCTGTTGGTGGTGTATCCAATTTGGAGGCTTTGGTGGGTCTGTTGGGGTGTGGGCAGTCTTCTCTGCCCTTGAAATATTTGGGCCTTCCTTTAGGTGCTAAATTTAAGGACTTATCTGTTTGGAACCCTATTCTTGAGAGAATGGAGAGGAGATTAGCAGGTTGGAAGAGAATGTATTTATCTAAAGGGGGTAAGGTGACTCTCATTAAAAGCTCACTATCGTCCTTACCTACATATTTTCTTTCCCTTCTTCCTTTACCAGGTAAGGTGGCTAAGCGTATGAAGAAATTACAGAGAGATTTTTTGTGGGATGGGATTGGTGGTGAACCTAAATTTCATTTAGTTAATTGGGCCAAGGTTTGTAGGCCACTGAAGGATGGGGGGTTGGGTATAAGACAGTTGGGTAATTTTAATTCTGCCTTACTGGGTAAATGGTTGTGGAGGTATGGCACCGAGATTGATGCTTTATGGAGAAGGGTTATAGAGGCAAAATATGGGAATATGTGGGGTGGTTGGTGTACGAAGAAGGTGACAAGTCCTTACGGGGTCAGCTTGTGGAGATATATTAGAAGTGGTTGGTTGAATTTCTCTAAACTACTGGTTTATGATGTGGGTGATGGTACTAGAGTGAAATTTTGGAAACATGTGTGGTGTGGGGATTGTACTCTCCAAGAGGCCTTTCCGGAGCTTTATTGTCTTAGTAGGTCCAAAGATTCCTCAGTGGCTGAAGTTATGGGTTGGTCTGCTGGGAGGTATCATTGGAATGTGCAATTTCGTCGTCCTCCACAAGACTGGGAAGAAGAAGCCTTTGATCGGTTTATGGGGCTACTTTACTCCTCGTCAGCAAGAGGGTTTGGACCAGATAGGGTATGTTGGAAGCCTGCAAGGAATATAGGTTTTGAGGTTAGGGGTTATTACAGTTCTTTCTACCCTCATAATCTTGTTTCCTTTCCCTGGAAAATGATATGGCAATCGAAGGCTCCTCCAAGGGCAGCCTTCTTTTCTTGGTCTGCTTCCTTAGGTAAGATTTTAACAACAGACAACCTTCGTAAGAGACGAGTGATTGTGATTGATTGGTGCTTTATGTGTAAGAGGTGTGGGGAGTCGGTGGATCATCTTCTACTTCATTGTACCGTAGCTTGGGAATTGTGGTCTTTGGTTTTTTGTTTGTTTGGCATTCAGTGGGTTATGCCTCGTACTGTTCTTGAGGTGTTTGAGGCTTGGCAAGGAAAGTTTGCGCGACATCGTCATATTGATGTTTGGAATTTAGTTCCTCACTGCTTGATTTGGTGCATTTGGCGAGAAAGGAATGCTAGAAGTTTTGAGGGCTGCGAACGCTCTTTGATGGAGATTAAGTCTTTTTTCTTACACACTCTCTTTGAATGGAGTGTGGTTTTCTCTCATTTTTCTTGTTCTTCCTTTTCTATTTTTCTTGACCGTTGTTTTTTTGTTTCTTGATTTTTGTACCCATAGTACATCTCCAATGTACTCGGCTTGGCGACTTCTTTTTTATTATTAATAATATTCTTACGTTATTTATCAAAAAAAAAAAAAAAAGAAAAAAAAAAGAAAGAAAGTTTAACACTTGAAATATATTCTAAATAATTTTCATGCATATAAGAATAATAGATTCATAAATTAGAAAGCACTATGCACTACTATTATGACTATAACCAATGAAAACACAATCAATGGTTCTTTATCATTTAGGAATAGAAACCGCCACCTTCATCAAACACTCCCACATTCAAAGATTTTATGGAAAGGCGATCACTCTTTCCATAATTCACAAGGTGTCTTAGTGGTGTCTTTTTAAGGCATCTCAATGAACAAATAATTGGTGGAAATAATAACTTCTCCCCACAAGTTCTATGGTAATTAAGAACTTATTGCATTCATTGAGCTATTTCTCAACTTCATTCTTATAATGAATGAAACTCTAATACCTCATCTTTGTTTATGGATAAGCACTTATAATAGACTTTTGTGCATACCACATTTTAGACAACCCATATATGTCAAGTAATGCATGTAACATATATTTCATCCAAAGAAATATTACAAAACATATATTGGGATTAAACACATTAATATCCAATCAAGTTCACACATGCTCAATATATACACGTGTGTGTGCATGTGTGCGTGTGTGTAATTAAATAAGGCTATATGTGCTCAAATACAACAATCATGTGTCCTTCATATCAATACAAACAATTTGGCTAAACTCCAAATATAATAGTTATATATATAAACATATATATAAGCCACCTTTGCAGAAAGTATTCGCACGGTGTAACTGTACTTCTGCAATATTGTTATTACGCTACATGTATTTGGCAATCAAAGAATTTCACACAATAAAAAACTTTAACTGAATGTGAATGTGTTGTTACACTGAAACCCAATCACAACACTACAACAGTTATAGGAATCTTACTAACGCAATAGCCATAACCATCATCAACATTAGCATGACCAAATTAGCCTATTATAATATAATATAGTTAAACCCACTAATACTGTCAAGCATGAAATCAACTTTATCAAATGCTTAAAAAATATGTTAGACACAGAGCAAACACTAACAAATAAGACAAAAAGTCCTAATCTAATATAATAATCACGAAGAAAAAGATCAGCAACAAAACAGTATATACAAACCACATTTTGCAGTCAAACATGAAATTCAACATTTGAAGATCATGAATTAATTTATAATATAAACAAGTGGATATTTATGCAGTGGTAAACACAACCTTGGTTTTTCCAAGATTTGCCAGAGTATATGCAACTGTTGGTTTAGTGTTTTTCAACAACCACGAAATTTCTTTGACCGTGAATCACAAAAATAAATTAAAATATATAAGAATGCTTTAAGATTGTTGGATATATTTCAACAATTTACTTTTGTAATAAAGTAAAAGGAACAACATACAGATCTAAATTTAAACATTAACACAAATAGATTTGATAGGCAAAAATAATAAACAAATACTGAATATATATCAGAAGAAATTTGCAAATAATTAAAAACTCACAGACCAAATGTGTGAAAGATTAATGATTCAAATCAAGTCTTGTGTTTGACACAATCTCTTTAAAGCAAATTTTGCCTCTCACACAATCATTGTGGTGCTTTGAGACTCACGAACGTTTGCCTCCTAGGATAAAATGATTTACAACACGAAAACGAAGCACACAAGATTGTGCTCTGTGAACTACTAATTGTCTCTTTCTCTCTCTTTGACACAAAATGAAATGCACAAAATATTTTCACTGGGAGAGTTTTCTTAAAAAGTGGTTTTTATGAATGAGGGACTATGAAAAATTATACGTTACTGAACAGACACTCTGTTTCAGTAATAATTGCTATGTAAAGACTAACTGACTCAAAAATTAAAATAATAAAATATTATTATTTGAACAAGTAGGCCCAGTTCACATATGCTAAAAGCCCAACCCAATGTTCAACTCATGAGCATATAAACTCATATATAATCTCTTTCCTTTCCTACGTGGGACTCAGAATTTTTACCACTTTAATAACATCTTCAAGTGAACATAGAAAACATCAATTTCTTATTCACTCCATGCTATTTTTTCCAACATTTATGTCAAAGTATTAATTCATTATCATGTGATAATGGCTAGATAGATGCATTTATTTCCATGAGTTAATTAATTTTTTCCAAGTATACATGCCAAATTTCATGTTAATTAGATGCCATTTACTATTTAATCAAATATTTTACAAAATAAAAAATATAGATATTTTTTAAATTTCTAATCGTATTAATATTTTTTGCAACTAAGGAGAATATAAAGAGGCAATGTAATATCTAACAAAAATTTACATTTTTTAAAACTCATTTTAGAGACAAATAATATTCAATTGAAATTCATTTCCCAAATATAATTGATGACATGTAATATAATCAAAATTAATTTCCGAAATATTATGACACATAATGAGTATTACACATGAACCATAAAAATAATTTCTTAATCAATTTTAAAAATGAACGAATAGCGTACTCTCACATTCTGCAGGACATCAGCTAGTTGATATTAAAAAGTAGAATCTATTCCAAAATCCTAACTTTGGAAATGTAAACATGGAAAAATAGTGGGACCAGGTGATCTAACAGTCAATTGCTTCCCCGAGGATATTCCAGTCACAAGTCTTTCATGTTGAATTGATTGAAAATTTCCTCTGTACATTACTCATTTCGACTTTTCTGTGAATAATATACTTTGAAATACATATTTAACAAAATTAATCGGGTCAAGATGCTGCACTGGAATATTTATCCAAGCAACCTGTTGAACTGTCACTATCATGCATATATGCCATAATGAAGTGTGCTGGAGACTGATTATATGACACTTTCTTTGCTGATACGCACATATTCTTGTTAGTAACTAATGATATGATTTATAAATCTGGCAGTGTCTCAGATTTGCTTGACTACATTAATCCAAATCACGATGCCAAAGGGAGAGATGGAGCAGTAAGGAGGAAAAGCTATATTGCAAAGGTAAGTTGGAGCCTGGATCATGTTTGGTCAAAATTAATTTAACCCATCATTGAGCAAATGAAATCTGGAATAAACTTGTACCTGGTTTTCTTTGCACACTGATAGTATGTGAATAATTCTCCTAGTGGTGCTGTTGACAGACATGCATTTTTAAGGAAATGATTGCTTGTCATGTTAACAACAACCTTTCATTGAATGGTTAAGACCCATTAAAAAGGAAATAGAGAATGTATCTGGCCCAAATCTTAAATTAACCTAGCAGCCATATTGAGTTTCCCAGAAATGAGCTTTGGCTGAAGCTTGGCATCTGGCCAAACCCATGGCACCAAACTTTAGTGGTCTGAATCCTGAAATAGATGGCTATCTATTGTACCGTACAAGCCTGTGAATTCTTAAATTTTACACCCAGTGACGTAGAGGAAGGATATTAGGAGGAAACATTCTCTTCCACAAATGGGCACCATCTCTTTTGGCTAGAAGGGACAACTTTTCCAACTTTTAGGTACAATAGAAGTTGTAGGAGGCAGAAATTTCCCCTAAAAAGAGGTTCTTTTCTTGTTTCGGGGCATGAGCATAAACTTCTTAGCCCATCAAGGGTGAATGCCTCTAAATTACCCAGCAATCAATATATATATATATATATATATATATATATATATATATATATAAGCAGAGACCTCATGTGGAAGAGCATGAGGTTCTGCCAAGTGGCACATTTGTTGAGCTTCTCTCATTTAGGCTTCCACCTCATCAAAGTTTACATTTATATAAAACTTTTAATTATCTATAAGTATACACTAACTTTATAGATATATAAGAATTTCATATGGTTTTTTTTAAAAAAAAATATATATATAAATATATAAGATAGAAAAAAAATCACGTGAGAAACCATGCGATTCTGTCATGTAGTGCTTTGTAAGAGTAATTTTTCATTTAGCTTTACACCTCAACTTCTTTACATATTTGGATTATAATAAAATTCTATTAATAGGATATCACTATTTTCACAAAGTGTTTAACTTACCACTATCATACTTCAATAATATAAACGTGACATCATAAATTTTAGATGATATTTCCATAAGCCAACTAAACATTTACATTTTTCTCAAAAAAAAAAAAAAAAAAAAAAAAAAAAAAACTAAACATTTACATGAAATTACAAATTTTTTATGCTAACTCCAAGCTAGTGTAGAAACAAAAAATTTGATTAAAAATTTCAGCAAAAAAAAAAAAAAAAAAAGATTAAACAAACAATCAACTTATTACACCACATTTTTTTTTTTTGAGAAGATATTACATTACATAATAACTAATTTCTAATTTATATAACTTTTTCTCTATAGTTTAAATTCTCGATCCGCTTAATTTTGTATTACATCATTAATTTAACAAAAATTTCTTCATGTTATTGCAACATTACTTCATGTTATTACTTTTAAATATTTTGGATATTCTATAAATTTTTCACATAACAGCTTAAAGCATTATCTGCGCGTCGCGTGGAACCATAGCTAGTTAGTTCTAGTGGGTGGGTTTAGCTGCCCATGGTTTTATTGGCTAGAGGTGAGTCCAAAGAGCTCTTCTTTAGAAAGGTTCTCTACATTATTAAAAAAAAGAAGTAAAAGTTTCCTTTTTACTAAAAACAGATGAGGATGGGAATGCTCCAGTCTAGATTGAATGAGCTTCATAATATATTTAGCTTCTATCAAAAAAGAAGCCACGATGGCTCATAGATTGAGGGGATAATTTACTGGGCAGACTGACTCATCTGTATGGGAACCCTCCACCTGCACCTAAGATGTATTTGCATTCTTCAAATGACTGCCAATATGCAATGTCCCTTGTATCTATACACCTCTGTACTCACCTGTCATCAACATATTCAAACAAACTCAATTTTCTTTTGCAGGTGAAGGGAACATCTCATCAAGATTTAAGCCCACAAAGTTCTGATGAAACCACCAAAGAGGAGATTTCAGATGAAGAGACGCCTATTCCTGAAACAGAAGTTAGTGCAGATGCTAATCAGGAGATTAGCTCTGTCACTGTTGAGTCCCAACAATCTCTCATGGAAAAGACTGTAGAGGAAAATCCATATATTGCCCATGAAATCTTTTCTGAAACACATGCTGAAGGAGAGGATGGATGGCAACCGGTTCAAAGGCCAAGATCAGCTGGCTCATATGGTCGGCGACTGAAGCAGCGGCGTGCAACTATTGGAAGGGTCTATAGTTATCCAAAAAAGAATGTGGACACAGATATAGAGTATTCTCCGGTCAAGAATACTCATAAGACCAGTAAGTATTACCTATTAAAGAAACGAACAACTTCACATGGGAGTTATACAGATCACCAAACATTGAACCCTGCCCAAGGCACCAAATTTGGACGGAGAATAGTCAAAACTGTAACATACAGGGTCAAGTCAATGCCTTCATCTACCAAAACTGCTACAACAGAGACCCCTAGAAATAGTGGTGAGCTTTTCAGTTCTCCATTATCTTGTCCAAATTCTGCACCAAATGATGTTGGCCCAGTGAAAAATTCAATTGTCAGTCTTGGAAAATCACCTTCGTACAAGGAAGTAGCATTGGCCCCACCAGGTACCATTGGTAAATTGCAGATCTGGGTCCCCCAAAGTGATTTTGTGGATAATCGAGAACTTGACTTTGGAAAACATGAAGAGGAAATGAATGAAGTAAAAGGAAATGACAAATTAATTAGAATAGGGATGGAAAGTATAGTTGAAGAGGAAAAAAAGAATTCTATACCAAATTCCACAGATCACTTAAAAGAGGAAATTGTAGTTGTCAAGGAGAAAGAAGACACTCAGTTAACTGATGCAATGGAAGATAATCCTTCTTTGGTGGCATCAGAGAGCATGGAAAGACTTGAATCTGGTAGAGTTGAGGTTCAAGAATTGGTAGAGACTGGCATAATTGATGGCATGCCAAATGGTATTGATTCTCTCAAAAGGGAGGTGAGTGAGAAGGATTCATCTACCAGTTCTGAAACCCAACAAAATTCACCATCTACCTGTCAAGGAGTAGAGGATCTGCAGGAAAAACCCTTGATTCTAAATTCAAGTGATGTAAGAGGATACCCCAATAAGAAGTTGTCTGCAGCAGCAGCTCCATTCAATCCATCACCAGTCATTACACGTCCAGCAATTGCCATGAATATCACTCTTCCTTCTGGTCCTGGTGCTGTTCCAACTATTGCACCCTGGCCGGTAAACATAAATGTTCACCGTGGGCCTGCTGTCCTACCCACAGTTAATCCAATTTGCTCCTCCCCTCATCATCCATACCCGTCACCTCCACCAACCCCAAACATGATACAAGCATTGCCCTTTGTGTACCCTCCATATAATCAAAGCCAAGCAGTACCAACCAGCACATTTCCTGTGACGAGCAGTGGCTTTCATCCTAACCATTTCACGTGGCAGTGCAATGTGAACCCAAATGTTTCAGAGTTTATTCCTGGTACAGTTTGGACTGGCTGCCGTCCAGTGGAGTACTCTGTTCCTCAACCTGTTGTTGAGCCGATATCTGATCCCATGTTGGAGACAAAACTGCAGCCTGATGATTCTGGAAGCCCAAGCTCATCTTCAATTCCTCCAGTGGACATTGACAATGTTGGTGAACCTAGGAAAGAAGTGAATCTTCTAGCATCAGAGGAAATGCATAATGCAAATGAAGTTGCTGAAATTGGACTGGAAAGTGTTAAGGAAAATGGTCACCCTATTCTGTCTAGGGTTGAAAATGCTCTGAGTGAATCAAGTCAGAACAATAGCTCAAATGATGATTCTGGAAAAAGCGGTGAAAGTAAGAGTGATGGTGAAAAAACCTTAAGCATTTTGACTAGGGGGAGAAGAAATCGAAAGCAGACTCTAAGAATACCAATAAGTTGGCTCAATCGACCATATGGCTCACAGTCTTTTAAAGTTATTTATAACAGAGTACTCAGGGGAAGTGATACCCCTAAGTCTTCTAGCTTTCCTTCAGGTGATGATTGTACAGCTAGTGCCTCATAACCCCATCTTTTCTTGTTTGTCAAGCGTAGCAGGATTGTTGAGAAAAAAGAAGATAGAGACCTTTCTGTAATACATGAAAGGGAGAAGAGTACCTTGGATCTACTCTGGCTCTTATGATCAATATGCCTTGTCTTGATGTTCCTGATTGTACCACCTTTCCAAAATAATTTTAGGTGAGTTCCCAATGATTCAGATTCATAATTCTATTATTATTAATTTTGTATAATATGCTAATTTATTAACACTTGGAAAAAAAATTGCAGATGCTTTTATTTGAGTCAAGTCTCCTGCCTGCAAAAGGACATTGATGATGAAGAAACAAAGGCTAATTCCCTACATAGGTATTGTCTCATCAATTTTCTAGTATGTATGGGCCTTATTGAAGAAATGAAAACCATCATAGGCTAGGTCTTCTCATTTGGTGGAAATTAGTTTTCATTCTTCTATCCTACAAATGATTTTATAAAGCATTATGAATGTATCACGCTTTTATGCATCTGTTGAGACCTGACTCATGTCATTTGAGGTAGCATCCTGTTAAGGTTTGTTAGTCTTGGCCAAATGCAATTAAATTATAACAAGAATGGAATCAGTCAAGCTTTTTTTTGGGACTAATGCATTGTTTGAATCAATTAAGTTTGTACTTTGTAATATTGAACTTGTATTTTCATGGTCTGATCATTGGTTTTGCTTGACATGCAGGTTTGCAATGGGAGAAATTTACCTTGGGAATTTAATGGGTATTTTTTTGAGGTGACAATTTTGGTTTCTAATATTGTTAGGAAATTTTGACAAATTTGGTTCTCAGCATCTATAGACAGAAATCGGTACTTTTGCACCCTTTATTCCAAACAGCAATTTTTGATAATTAATTTGGTAAATTATATATGACTTCATTTTTTAATGACTGGGTATTACTATTGTATTTCTTTATCTGAATTCTTAGTCTCTATTTCCTTTAATTCTTGATTAGATTGTATTTGTTTCTTGTTTAGAGTGTTCACTATCATGAACATGATGTTCAATTATTTCAATAAAAAGTCTTATTACCTATCAAAAAAACAAAGAAAAGAAGAAAGATTCCAAACTTCTAAATATGTCTTCTAAATAGAATCAAACTCATTTAAGGTTTCTAGACTGCATATTCTCCTCATGAAGATCATAGTTAATTAGAATTCTTTAATTGTTCACAATTTGGTCCCATGCAGTTGAACTTTTCTGAAACCAGTCCCCTTCTAGCCCTATCTCTCTTTGGAAATCATTTCTTTGTATTGAATGTGTATACTGGATAATTGTCTTCACAAATTTTATTGTTGGTGAAATTTATTTTCTTGAAGTAGTTGACACATCATATTTTGAAGATGGTCATTCAACTAATCTTTGCCTAATGCCATTACCCCTCTTTTCTTCTCCACAATGAAAAAAAAAAAAAAAAAATTTATACGTCCTGCGAGGAAAGAAGCACTCAAAATGGCCTTCCATAATAACTCTTGCACTAGCAACCAGGCTTTCATAATAGCAAAATCACTGACAATGACAAGGAACGAATGTGCTCACTTGCTCATTACATGGTAATTATATAATTTGTACAGAAAAAGAAAAGAGTAAAAAAGCTCAATGTATCAAAATCAAGACCCTCTATTGGAGAGAATACAACGACATAATATCAAAAAAAAAGAGGGGGTGGGGGTGTGGTTGGGTTGGGTTCATCACTCTGTTAGTTTTGGTTGAGGGGGAAGCTGACATTGGTATCCACACATTAATCCAGCTCTTAATCAATTCTCTAGCATCCACACACATTGACTGACTTGTACAATAGGATCAAACTCAAGTTAGGACGATGTTCTGTAAAAGTTGACCCAGAACGAGATTCAATTCAACAAGCTTGCCCCTTTTTAAAGAGGCGAATCAGCGCAAGCTCAAATGTTTTCAGACCCTTTTTTCAGAGATGCAACATATAGCATCAATTATCAACCTGTTTCAGTATAAAGGGTTCTTGAAATTTCCGAACGCTTTAATAAAGAAAACAAATAGAAAGAGAAAACCAGACCTTCAGTCAAAGTACTTGAATGTAATTTATTCAACTGGATTCATTTGGAAGGATGGATCCAAGGGAGTAGGCTTCTCAGACCTTCTCAATATGCTAATACTTCCAGAACAATGACCGTAACAATAACTATACCGAGAAGAAATCCATAGCCAATCTTCCAATCACTCCCTGCACCTCCAATTTGGATTCCCAATACTATGTTCAAAGCTCCAAAGAAAAGGGCAAACCTTCCAACCCAATGGTGGTACCAATTCCAGAACTTGCGAGTCTTGGCGTCCTTGTTCGGGCGGAGAAAGAATGCTAGAATCTGAATCTCAAGCATAATACTCTGTTAGATTCTTGACATTTAATGTATGAGTTCTATTTTACATAAAATGGTTGCATGAAATTTGCATGTGTGCAACTTGATATGTTAACGAGTTGAATAATATAATTAGTGTCAATTGAGGGCGAACCTGAAGAATACTAAGTACTAGAATAAAAATTCCTATGCCTCTATGACTTGGAAAATCAGCATGTATTAGATTATAAAGTCGTTGTCCAAGTATCACGGTAGCAAGTCCGATGGCAAACCCAATAAATTGAAGAACTGAATGAAGGTAGTACCAAAGGGGGTCCTTATGCTTGAAGTATCTTGGGACAATTGCCCCAATAGGAAGGATTAGACCCCATCCGATTATACCCAATACACCATGATTCTTTTTCATCTGGCCAAAATTAGTGGATGCCGCAGATACATGTGAACCTGTGGAGTTGAAAGAGTAATATCATGTCAGTCTTGTGTGATCTGTACTGGAAAAGGAATCAGCAAAAGTCAGCAGGAATAAAGAGCTAAACCTGCAGAGAAGTCGAATAAGATTGTTGTTTTGTCCTCGTGGTGAGTTAGGTGGGAGTGCTTTGGAATTCTGGTTCCGAAAGCCAATATAATGGGTTGGCGAGCAAGGTGATTTTCAAATTTCAACTGAAATGCCAAGTAAATTGAAGGCCCATGAATCACAAGAGAAGAAGGAATACCAGTGAGTGGCAATTCACCTTTGTCTGGTATGACTTCCCACTCCTTGGAACCTTGCAAATAGAACTGCTTGATTTTTGCATGACCTTTTCTATTGATCCATCCCGCCATGGCACTAGAACCAACCATCTTACCATCTTTGGAAAATCCTATTCCCACCCATCCAGTGGTGTATACAGAAGATAATATTATGTTCACCACATTATCTTCATCCTGGGAGTACTGCAACATGTGAATATTATGTCACTGTGTGTTAGCATTGTTGTGAATTTTTGTCAGCATCTTACTAACATTCGCAGACAAAGTGACACCATTTGGAGAAACCTTGAAATTATCGGTGTTTCTTTGCTAACAAAGCCTGACACATTTTAAAACTTGCCGTATTTGTTATATACATCCAACAAAGAGGGGAAAACAATTCTAAATCATATAATCATCAAACCTCTAAATCACAAGCTAACGTCGCTTATTGTGATTGTTACATAATAAAAATGATATTGATGGTGGATATAAATTAAAGTAATATTGTTCCAATCACAACATGTCATATCTGCAATTGTGAAAAAAATTGTGTCTTGAACATTATTCTATAGACCCAACAAGGTTCAAAATAAAACTTACCCTCAAGATGAAAGTATTCCAGATAGGCTTGCAGATGACACTAGATAAATTTCCATATGGGGGAGGAAGGAAACTCCTGGCATCTATGTTGCAAAGCTCTGGTACTCTACCACCACTGCCACTGCCTACGCCGACATTACCACTGTCCTCGGCTAATGCAAGAAGCTTGGGTTCCAAGACAAGAATCAAAACACAAAACCCGACAAAAGATCTCAAATTGGCCATGGGGAGGGAGAAAGAGAGTTGAGATCTAAGGTTTCTGTTCTAAGAAGCAAGTTCCAAGGAAGCACAAGAATGGGAATCGGAATGCGAATGTGAAGGCATGCATATGCAGAGGCTGTTGAGAGGTCGAAATCCCTTGGGTTTTAAGATTAGAATTTGGTTGGTGGGTAATGGTGGGGATGGTAGTTGGTACTGAAGGCTAATCATCATTCCCGCCATTTCTTGCAAATTCCGCACTCCATTTCTCTCTTCCTTTCAACCTTTTTAAAAGTTTTTCTCACTAAATCTAGCCCTATAAACACTCAACATTTTTTTCTAACTTCATCTAAAAAAAAAATTATTTCCTTTTGTAGGTTTCATTAGCTTAACTGGTAAAGTCTTGTGTACAAAAAATTAATTAGTGTATTAATTGGATAACAAATTGCAATTATTTCCACCTACATAAAAAATCAATTAATATTTTAATCTTAATAATAAAGAGCAATCATTATGTAGTGAGTATTATAGGTTGAAATTCTAGGTATCTATAAAAATAAAGTAAAACAATTCATTTTTTATAATTATATAATACGGCATTATGGCTAGTTAGTTTTGTATAATTGTTTACGGAATTTTTATTTTTATTTTTTTGAAGGACACTTTTGGAATTTTAATTTGAAATCAATTACTATTCTTATAATCTCATTAATTTATTAGCTTCATATCAAGGTGAACCTAAACGGTAGATCCAATAATTGCAAGTTAATATCCAAAGGCTTGATGCACACACTATTAAATAAATGCTATCATTATTTTTAATCTCTCTCTCTCTCTCTCTCTCTCTGCATATATATATAATATTAAAAATAGAATAATTAATAACATGAAAATGGTAAAATATCCAATTAGTAGGTGGCCTATTATAAGATTAAGATTAACACAACTGACAAAAATTCAAATTATTAGTTTAGTATAATTGTTTTTGGAATTTTTATTTGAAATCAATTACTATTCTTCTAATCTCATTAATTTATTAGCTTCATATTAAGGTGAACCTTCTACCTCTTTCAGTCAAAAAAAAAAAAAAAAAAAAAAAAAGGTGAACCTAAACAGTAGATCTAATTATTGCAAGTTAATATCCAAAGGTTTGGTGTACACACTATTAAATAAACGCTATCGGAAAATTATTAGATACTCCTAGAGTATCATAAATGTGTACTCCCTCCTCTCACATGAATGGTAAGCCCCACCATGAATTTTATTAGTGGGACCAACCATTCATGTGAGAGGAGGGAATACACATTTATAGTACTGTGAGAGTATACAATAATTTCCAACGCTATCATTAGTTTTAATCTCTCTCTCTCTCTCTCTCTATCTCTCTCTCTCTCTCTCTCTCTATATATATATATATAAATATAATATTAAAATAGATTAATTAATAACATGAAAATGGTAAAATATCCCAATTAGCAGGTGGCCTATTATGAGATTAAGATTAATACAACTTACAAAAATTCAAATGAAATAATTCATACAAATTACAACCAACGAGAAGAATGCCTTGAATATTTACAATAGTAGTTGTGAAAACATGAATTGTATTGTAGATGGATCTTTATTTATTTTTTGGTTTTACTCTATAAAATTTATAAAAATAATTATATGTAAATTTCATGAAACCGTGAAAGCAAAAGAAATAGAAATAAGAGATACACGCACCAAAGGGTTGAAATGAAAGAAGACAAAAAAGAAAAAGAAAGTGTACAAGTGTTGCCGCTTGTAAATTCTCATAAAAAGGGGCAAATCACACATTTTTACTCTAATCTTCACTCCAAATGCATTTAACTTCTTGAATTATCGAAACACATAATTTACAACCAAGTATGTATGAATAAATAGAAGGATATACACATATAAAGTGATTCAACACGATCCATATGATATACACACGAGTTGTACGATACATTTGCATCCCAAATATAATACATCTCTTTTTGCTCCAATTCAAATAGGTATAGTATGATAGTCATGGCCACAAAAAAATAAAAATATTTATGGTCTAACGAGTAGGGTCCTGTATTGACCCTTTACATGGGTTGGATTTCCTGTTGACCCTTTTCATGTGTTGGGTTTCACGTTGACCCTTTTATAAACATGTTATTGTACACACAAAATTTTCTTAATTTTGAAAATCAAATAATTGAAAAGTGCTTTGCAAATATAAATTTTTATTGATTGAATAATGAGTAAAATTCTCTATTTTTGATTCTATTACAAAATAATAATCCTCTGATTCTATCTCCTTTGTAATCATGACTCGAACTCGAAATCGAAATCTTTTTTACTTTGATTGGAAGATGGATTGAACGATCTTCTCAACGAATCTCTGGCTTTGAGCTTGTTAGGGGTTTGTTGTTCTTCTAGTCTTTGAATGTTCTTCTTGTTCTTTGAATTTGAAGGATTTTAGGTTGAAGTTTTTTGTGGCTTTAGAGGTTGATCTGTTGAACTTCGATGATTTAGGGCTTTTTGAAATTTATTTAGGCTTTTGCATCTTGATTCCAATAGAACTTCAAATCTTGGAACTTCACATATTGGAAGAAGGATTCAAAGGAATTTTTTTGAATGTTCTTCGTGTGTTCTTGAGGTAGAATTTCTCCAGAATTTTGACGTATTGGAAAAATTGTGTTGAATGAGAAGAGGTATAACCTTTATTTATAGTGGTTTCAAAGGATGAGTCTCACTTTAAATTGATCTTATTGAAGATAAGTAGTAGATTCTAGGCCAAAATGTAAAACTCACCCTTTAAGTTTCACAGCTTTTCATGTTAGTTCTTTAAGTTTGCATTTTGTCATTTCAGTTCTCTAAGTTTTAATCCTCCTCAATTCAGCCCTCCATTAACATTTCATCCATTCTTTGCCATTAGTTTTGACCCTAATTTAATATTTATTTCTTAATTTTAAAAAAATTTAAGTAAAAAAACTAGGAATAAAAAATAGCAAACCATGAAAAAAACTAGGAGACTAATTAACATAGCAAACCAAGAGGAAGAAAGAGAGAGAAAGAGAGACTGAAAGGGAGAAAGAGAGATCGAGAGATAGAAGGAGAGGAAGATGGTGTATTTTGGCGGCTTGGGTCTGGCCAATACTTGGTGGCTCTAGGCCGGTATGACAATGTAGGTAGTGGGTCACTATAATCAGGGCTTACTTAGGTTGTTGGCAGAGGTGTGATGCTGGCAACGGTGAGGTTGGGTCAAGTTTGAGATGCTTTGTCTTTCTTGTAAACTTTGTTTGGTTTGGTTGTATTTGGTGTGGTTGGATTTGTGGTTTTGGTTTGGTTGCGATTTGAGTTAGTTTGCTAGGTAGTTTGTTGTGATTTTGGTGTGGTTTTTGGTTGATTATATAAAGTCCTATTTTATAGTAAATGGACTAAAGAAGAAGAAGAAGTGGCGGCATTGACACATTGGTGTACAACAGAAAACGAGTTGCACCGTCATACTGTCCTGGAGCTATCGAGTATGGGCTGAGCCATCCCTCAATCTGCCTCTTATATTTTTCTTGGTCTCTCGCTCTTCCTCTCGGTCTCTTGATCTCTCTTTCTCCCTCTTAGTCAGTTATCGATGGGTTAGGCTAGGTTTCTATTCATGTTCTTCTGGTTTGCTATTTTAATTTATGGATTTTTTTAATGTTTTTTAAAATTAAGAAATAAATAATAAAATAAATATTAAATTAGGGTCAAAACTAACGGCAATAATGGATGTAATGTTAATGAATGACTGAATTGAGGAGGATTGAAATTTAGAGGACTGAAATGACATAATGCAAACTTAGAGGACTGAAATGAAAAGTTGTGAAACTTAGAGGGTGAATTTTGCATTTTGGCTTAGATTCTAATTAGCTCAAAGTTAAAGAGTCCCACTTGAACTTGTTACTTGTAGAGAATTATCTATATTTTTATTTATTTTAATACAGATAGTTATTAACTAATATCATTGTAATTTAATCAGGACATTTATCTCTATTTAATTAGGATAATTATCACCTTGAATGACACATGTCAACACTTGATTTATTTAATTTAATGACATATAAATTTAGAATTTATCACTAAATTTTGATGCGGCATTTTATAATTGGTTTAATATTTTACCTCCTACAGTCATAAAATACTTCTATCCATTACCAATATTTTCCTCCAAATACGGGTGGATTAATAGGTCTGAGTCAAATTTTGTCAACTATTGATCACCTTGTTCTTTATTAATTAGTTTAAATATTTCTATTTATAAATTTGAGTTGCAACAACTAAAGTCTTTGATTCAAACACTACTATAATTAGTTATATATGTGAGTATATAATGTTTGGGTTATTCATTTATTATGGATTTAATCTTTTTTTTAAATTAAAATTATTGTTAATTGAATGCTTTATGTTTGATATCTTTATATTATAAACTTATAAAGATTTAACCATTCTTTCTGCTTGTCTATGGAGTTTTACTAATCTAGATAGAAGTTGCAGATTTTTGAATATACAAACTAATAATGATGCAAATAACTTGATCACAGATAAATTCCATCTTTATATATTGTGTATACTATTTGACCCAAATTTTGAAAAGTTACTGATAAAAGTGTTGGTTATGAAATTTAATTATTACCATGTACAAGTCGAATTCTAAAATTATATAAATATTTAATAAAAATTATAAAAGGACCATGTGCATGGATTACATGTAAGAGTATATCTTCTTTGAATTTATGTGGCCCGTATTTGAGTGATAGATGAAACTCATGTCTTAATGAAGTTTTCTATGTGTGAAAGTTACATATTAGGTGTAAACATCCTATAGGTAACTCTCAATTGGTACAACCCCTATGGTGAGTAAATACCATGAAGTTACAATTGGTTATACTCCTTGATGGAAGGAGAGTTATAGAGCAAATCTTAAACTAAAAGGGTTTCCAGTCTAGCCTATATATATATATTGTAAAGTTGTGATTTACAACTAATTTGTGTTGGTTTTAATTCCGTGCTAAATTTGATTGTAATTTTGTTAAATCTTTTATACCCTATAGTTATTGTGGGATTTTATTGTAAGGGTTGTGAGATAGAGAGAGAGAGAGTGTGTGAATAGTCAAGCATTTAAAGATAGAAGAGTTTTCGCAGGTAGCTCGCGACTAAGCATCCTGCGAAGTGATGCATGTGCCTTGCACATGACTGAAATGCAAAGAGTCATGACAGATAGAGATAGCTGGTTTTCGCGAGTGTCTTGCGGGTAAGGCCTTCCTGCGAGATACCCACGAAATAGTCTGTTTTGATATTTTGTCCTATCTGCTCTACTATATCCTCATACACATTATATATACCATCATTACTCATATATTGAGTAGAGAGTTTTTCAGAAGAGAAAACCCTAGCCTCAACCTTTGAGAGTGTGAGATTGTCATACCCACAATTCTCTACACCATCCATTGTGGTTTTCCTCTACTCCTACCTCTCTATTTCTAAATCCTTGAGAGATTGATAGCCCAAACACTTACCACACCCATACTGAGTGTCCAGTGAAGTTTTTGGTGCTGCTGGGAAGCATTGGAAGAAGCCAAGTTTTGATAGATGCAATCAGGTGCATTGCGGGATCTGGAAAGGTAAACAAGACACGGTTTTCAGAAGCCTTGTTGGAGTAGGAGCTTGGAGGGCTTAAGTGCATTGGGTAGACTAGGCTTGGAGGGTCTTTTGCTATTCGTGTATCCCAACTTATTGTCTAGTGAATAGATTTACCGCTTGGAGGGTGGTTGAGAGGTTTTTTGCCGAGTTCTTCTGTTTCCTCTTTGATAACACATTGGCATATTATCTTGTGTTTGCATCGCTCTTCCTTACTCTTTTGGCTTTTATTTTACTGTTGCGCTTTAATGAATATGGCTAAGAGTAGTTGTTTTGTTTGTTCACTTGCATTTACTCTATTTCGCACTTAGTTTAAGTTAGAGTAAAATCAACCGAGCTGTAATATTTAATTTTTGGGGTCTAAACAACTCTTGTGTTTTTAACACAAATTCGAGCTTTCATATATATATATATATATATATATATATATATATATATATATATATATAGAGAGAGAGAGAGAGAGAGAGAGAGAGAGAGAGAGAGAGAGAGAGAGAGCTTGTGTCTCTATCAAAAAGATCTAGGTGAGGTAATGACCATAGACTAGAAGACCATTTATATATATACAATATCATATAGTTAGTTTTCTTTTTCTCTAAACACTTAAACAACTATGGTTGGCGGTATGTTTATTTTCTTCCACTGCTCTAAATTTATCTCACATTACAAACTTTTATTTATTTATTTATTTATATTTTTTTATAGATATCACAAAACATGACAAGACACTTTACAAGTTGAGTTAACTAGAACTTATTACAAGGTAATTTTACTACAAAGATTATAGGGTTAATGGGCCCAGGAGTATGTATTGGGCCTCTCTGGCCCAATCTGATGACACTAAATGGTCCGAGGATTTGAGAATATCGACTCAAGAGGTAGTGTGGATGGATAAAGAGGTGGAGGCTGATCAAGGTTATCCTGCAAATTCGTTCGAGGAGGAGTCCGTCCTCGACTAAATAAAGCCGATATAGGAAAGGGTTGCCTGATGTCCAAAGGCGATGTTCTAGGAGATCCTATAAGTAACGATATGCATGAAGGGTGTAGAGGATAGGAATAAGGGCTATGAAATATCCAAGATAAAACTGCAACCATCGCATTAAATGCTCTGCAGCTAAACCTCTGGCCGCATTAATAGGGAAGTGATGCCTAAGCATTAAGTTTCAGCCTTACAACTATCTCCAAAGACTTTAGGGATGGGTTGATGGGACAAGTATCCAAACCAGTAATCTGATCCATACGTGAAGGATAGAGGCAAGAAGGAGGAGAGGATAAAAGGAGGGGAAGACATTTAGGAAATGGGATCGGAAAGAGGAGAAAAAAAACACTGTAGACATTAAGATCAATATCTGTAACCTGTCTTTGAGAAAGAGAAAGATAAGATCTAGCCTTCTCTGCTTGAGTCCGAGGACAATTTTTGTTATATAAACTATCCCATCTGTATCATGTTGCAATCTAGCCCATTATCTTTATTATTTAAAATCACTAGAACCTAGATTTCAAGTTCACTCTCTACAAATTCATTGTATTGGGCTTTTTGGGCCTATCCTAATCTTATGTTTTGGGTTTGGGTACAAATTATGATCTTACAAAGATAATATATACTTTTTTGGGGGGTGCAATGATGGAATATTAAACCATAATACCTACCATCTAAAAAAAACCATAAATACTATAATCTTCATTAATAATTATAAAAGAAAGGAGTCACCTTAAAAGTTGGAAAACTTATTTTGCACTTTCCGAGTGCAACCACGTGATGCTCCCATTGATCACATGAATTCTAAATCTTACCTTAAATTTAGTTAGTGAAACCCATTACTATATAAAAGAAATGATTGTCACATCATTATACTCTGGAATTACCTAATTATTACTCTTAAAAATCAAGTATAATTTTTTTTTTATAAAATTTTTTGGTTGAAACTTACATTTCCCTAAAATTGGCTCAATTTTTGCTTTTGTTGATTCAAATTTAAAAAAGCTGTTAGCTTACCATTTTAATTTTTTTTTTTTATAGTCACAATAATGGGAGATGAGGGATTCGAACTTTGGTTCTCCATATAAAGGAAAGCAAGTATGACCACCAAGTTATAACGAAGTTGGCATAATATTAACAAATTCATAATTGGGATAATTACAGTAAGCCCACCTGTGGTATGACCTGTTTTCACTTTGCCTACTCGTGGTTCAATCATTTACACTTTGCCCAACTAAGGTTAGTCCCGTTAGCCTTCCGTAACCCACCTCTCCATTTGCCATTAGAAAAACACATTTTTAGGCAAAAACAAATATAACAAGAATCAAATGGCCACTGTAGCAGGAAGGCAAAAACAAATATAACAAGCTCATTGTAGCAAGAAGGTAAACATAATTTTTCTATTTTATTCCTGTTCTCTCATTTTTTTAGTCCGTCCTCCCTCTCTCCCGTCTCACTTCTCTGTTATGTAGGTTTGATTGTGCTCCAGTTCGTGCGTCTGAGAGATTGTGGGTTTGTGCTTCAGTTGTGATATGAGTTTTTGTTGGTTGTGCTCTGGTGGGTTTTTGTTGGTTGTGGTGATTAGATTTGTGGCTTTGGTTGTGGGTCATGGGTGCCGCTGTTGGTTTGGCCATGGGCTGTGAGTCGTGGTTGTGGTGCTGGGTTTTTTTTTGCTTGGGTTGCTGAGTAGTAATGGTGGTTCGGTGTCTAGCTACAACGGTGGTTGGTTATGCTTGTGTCATGGGTTGCTGTTTAATTTGTGGTGCTAGGTTGGTTGTGTTGTAGGTTGCGGTCTGATATGTGGGTTCAGTGGTTAATTGTGTCGTGGTTTGAGGCTGAGAGAAGATGAGAGGGAGAAGAGGAGCCACCGTGTGTCGTGGGTTGAGGCTGTGGGTTTATGCAAGTTTGTGGTGGTTGGTTGTGGAGGAGGTGAGTGTTGGGGTGTGGCCTTTGGGTTTGTGAATGTGATGAGTCTTGTTATATTTTGTGTGGTGGGTCTGAGTTTTGAAGAGGGATTTGCTTTGGTTTTGGTTTGAGATTTGAGAGAGAACTAAGGTGAAGCCTTGTATGATTTTTGTGAATAATGAAAGTGTTTGAAAGGATTTTTGTGAAAATAGAGTTGAGCACTTTCAAGTGTAGGATTTTTGTAAATGTTTTTTAGGATTTGTGCGAATATGAAAGTTTTATCTGGATTGATTGGCTCAAGACTGTTCATACCAAGAGCAAGTGTGTTCTTGAACCTAAGCTACAAAACCCCCCTCTTTGATCTTGTTTGTTTGAGTTTTTTCTGTTATTTTTTGTTTTTAGAGGAGAGAGACATAAAAAGTGAAGATAAAATACATTTTTACCCCTGATTTTAACAGAGATGGGTAACGGATTGAAGTTCAAATGAACAAAGTGTAAATGATTGAACCACGGGTAGACAAAGTGAAAATAGGTCATACCACAGGTGAATTTACTGTAATTATCACTTCATAATTTCCTCTGTATTCAATTAAATTTATTTTGTGGCATGATAGTTTTCAAAATGTGATACTCTATTCGTCGCATAACTCACATCTACCATTTCTTTAATGATAGATGGATGGAAAGTTATTTGAGAGAAAATTGAATTTGGTCCAAATTTAAAGTATGAGAAATTGTATTTTAGCAAAAATGAAATAAAAGGGCTCAATTTAAAGATGATGCAATATTTACCAAAGGCAATATTGGAGATTTAAAAAAAACAAAAATTTAATATCTCATTCTTTATTAATTAGAGTAACAAAAAAAAAAAAAAAAATCAACAAACTAGGAAGATAATAGAAGAAGCTCCAAAAATTGAAACTATAACAAGTTATTACTACGCATGTTTCCAAAGACTTGTAAGATGTAATTTTTTTGGTACGAGAGAGGAATATATTAATGCACATAGATCTGTAACAAAGAAGCTTGACCTTATCAAAGGCCAACAATCTTGTGGGGCAAGTTCCTTAAAGAGGCTCTTACAATCAGTAAGGGTTCCATCTACATAAGATAAATGAACCCTACTATAATAGATCTTTTTATTCCCTTAAGGGAAAGGGCTCCTAATTGCCCGTTTGGCATTGTTGTAGGAGGTAGAGCTCCAGCTTTGGTGCTCTGATCATAATAGAGATTCAGTGTTAGAGCTTTTGCCATATAGAACTTTAATGGAAAAAAGTCTTTAGTGTTTTGAGTGCTTGGCAAATTATAGTGACTTGTATTTTAAAGTTGAATTTAAAAGATATAAACAGTAAGTTGTAAAGTCTATTATTTTTTTTTCTTCCATAAAATCTCCAAATTTCAACTTCAATATTAAAGTTGTTTTCAGCTTCATGGACTTATAAAGCTTTTTTTAGTGGATTGCCAAACACCCTAATTTTTGGCTTAAAGTACTTTTTAGCACAAAAATCTCTTTATGGCAAAGTCTGTTTGGCATCAGTTTCAACTTTTAGCTTTTAGTTTTATGTATAGTTTTTTAAAACATCACATTTTCTAACTTTTTTTATTTTTTAAAATTTTTTCAAAGTATAGGTATATTTTAGTATACTTTCAGCAAAAAACTAAATAAATTATTTTCAAATGGACACTCTACGAGATAGGCTCTTTGGTGATTATTTGGTATTAGTTTATTTGACTTTTTGTTGATGGGTTTTTTTGCTAAAAGTAAGGTTAAAATATACTTGAAAAAGTGAGATTTTATAAGCTATACATATAACAAAATAAGCTAAAAATAAAATTAAAAAGCTCGTTGCAATGCGTCTACTTCTTTATTAATGATCATTTAAGAAATAGATCACTTCATTTTTACAATACATTAAGCATTATTGCCCCAAGTATACAATGAAAAAAAAAAAATACAACATGACTTTCATTGTACATAAGATAGGATAGATGACACTGAAATTAGTTCCACAGTCTAGTTGAAACTAGGCGACATGGTTGCAAGGTCAAATTTAGTGCTACACAAAACCTAATGAGGCAACAAATTAACATGAAGAACTCAGACTCCACAAATCCCCTCTAGCCAAAAACATTGTTAAAAGGAGGGCTATGCTGATTTCACAGAAAACAATCTACTAAAGCCCATGCTTGTCCTCTATGGCAATGTGGAGGAGCAATGATATTGATTATAAGAATAACAAAACTTGAAGCTTACGTGCTGCAAAATCTCATGAGAGATTTCAGAGGATGAGAACGATGATAATGTCTCCTACTAGCATGATCGAACACTTCTTGCCTTGCTATTCATGATATTAAACCATAAGAAATATGATTTTTTTATGCAAAACTCTGGGGCATAATATTTTCATTCCTGCCAAACAAATTTGGCTTATACTGATTTAGGCATTCTGAAAATATGTTCCTCGCCACTCTCCTCATCAACCTTGAAAATCCATTTACTCTTACCGCCAGTTCCCTTCATGGAACCACATGATCTTATTCCTATTCCAGAACGACCACAAGTTCCAACCCCTTCCTTCTTATGAGTCTCTTCCTTTCTGCCTATCATAGTAACTTCCATGCCTTTCCCAATAGGATGCTTCAAAGACCTCACTACAACCTTTTCCTTCATTCCTCTCAAATGGCCTTCCAACCCTTTTTTCTCACCCACCAAGTTGTTTGCAACCACCACTGACCTTCTAGGATTAACATCTAGCAACTTCAGAAACCTAGTGTACCCCTCATTCTTGCAATCAACAAGAGAGAAATCGATGTTCTCATAGTTGTGCAATAGCTCGGAGGGGTCTCCAGTTCTGAATTCCACCAGGTCCTTAAGACCCAAGTCTTTAATTACTCTTTTTGATTCACAAAGGACTGGCTCTGGAAGAATACACACTAACCTCCCACCAGTTTCTCGCGCTGCAGCTGCTAAGGCTATAGTTGATGGGGAAACACCAGATGCTACCTCCACTATGAGTTTAGATTTCATGCCAGCTGCTAAGGCTGATACAAATTCACTGCTCCCAGGTTCTGGTGTCTTCCTTGAGTCACTTTGTCTCTTGGGATTGTTACACTGAACGATGTTAATGGAATGTGTGGAACCAAATGTTCAACAAGAAGGATATTAATGTTTCATTTGCAAGAAGTCCAAATGTTCAATAAGAATGTGTGGAATTCTAATCCTTTTGGTTTTTAACATAATAATTAAGAGAATCATTCTACAGCACGTTCATATTTAAAAAAAAAATGCTGCTAACACCATATCTCAAAATCTAATTTAGGGAGACATACATACACAATTACAAAGAAAGCAAAAATTCTTATCATATGAACATGATGGAATAATTTCATCTTTAAGGGACTGCTAATATGTTCTTTCTTGAACACCCTCATCATGCTCGAAATCACACAAAATATAATTTAAATTATTCACTAAAATGCTTGGATATGTTTCTTTTATAATTAAGATGGCAATCACAATAAGGATTTGTTTGCATACCATATTGTTTTTCTGAAAACAAAACGCATAAATAGAACAAGAAAAAAAAGAAAGAAAAGATGGATAAAAGTCGATAAAAAAATGGGAAGAATTTAATGCTAATTAGGCCTGGCCTTGTCTTAAATTATTCCTAAAAAATGAAACATTCCATACATATTTAAAAGAACCTCGAGTCAAAAACAAAAACTGCATTGTGGGTCATATTCAAATATACAATAAATTAAAAAAGAAAAAGAAAAATGGAGATTTGGAAAAGAAGTTTACCAGTTTAAGGGTATCGAGATAAGCTTTTGTAGCAGATGTAGCAGACCATTCCATCATACCCTTAAAATATATGTAAAAGACTTCTTCAGATTTCGAAGGTTGAATAGATCAAATAAATAGACACTGTGGATATAAGAAACATTGACAAGAATGAGAAGGATTGGCGGTGTTCAATACCGAAAACTGTAATAATACACTTTCTAAATTTTCTCCGTGTTGTTTAAGAAAGGCATTGAGACGTGCAGGTAATCTCTGTAATATTACTATTACGGCAGGCTGGTTATTGCCAAAGACAGCTTTCAGTCAAACCGCGGAAGTTTACAACTGTGGCCCAAAGAACCGGAAACTCACTCCGCGATTTTCTACGGTAGATATTGAAACTTTTACAACAATACTATATACTAGTCTCACGCTAACGCGTGCTTAGAGGTTATTTTAATTTTTTTAGTAAAAGTTAATTAGCTTTATTATACACGCTTTGCGACTGTGATAAGACTTATTTTAGTTAAAAGAAAAAAATTTGTATTTTTATTTTATATATATATATAATTTTTATTTGAAAATATAATATATAAATGGATAAAACAATTTGAAAATTAACAGGAGAGTAGTTATATTTTTTAGGCAATGTTTTAGTGGGAGTTATGGTTGCATTTTTACCGAATTATCCTTTAATTTTTTCTCTACTTAATCATAGAGGTGTAAGGGCATTTTTGAACTAAAAAAATGAAGAATACAAATAGGGGAAGCCCTTTATTAATAGTATAGATAATTTGCATCTATTATAATTAAAAAAAATATTTTTCAAACAAATAAAAATGACAAACTTTAGAGATAGACAGTAATTGTAATTTCTTTTTTGAATGTGAAGGAAAAAAATTCTAAATTTTATGAATTTTTTTTTTTTGAATTCAAAATGAAATTTATTATTTGACATTTATGACCCTATTTTTAAATGAAGTTACTTTTCATTAATGATAATATTTTTGAACAACATAAAATTAAGTCCAATTAAAAGAGGAAAATTCTCTTATAAATAGAATAGATTATATATAGTATAAATAAACTTTCAAACACTAGCTGACAGCTTTACTGTTACAAAGGGTAAGACTTGGTAAATTTTTCTTATGTTCATTATATATCTTCTTTTTTTTTTTTTTTTCTAGAAACAATTTTTCAAAATATACCTAAATATGAAACATGATAATTAATAGACATTTATAATGATTGTATTTGAATATAAAACTTTCAATTTTATCATTCAAAGAAAATATGAGGTGATAAGATTTTAATATATAATAACGGAATTTTGATAAGATTCTAATTTGATAAGAACTAATAAATTGTAATAACAGAATTTGATAACTTATCAAATTCTGTTATTATATATTAAAATCTTAGTTATGATAGCTTATGAGTTATTACTTGAGTTCTACAATTAAACTAGTCGCTAACTTGTGCTATACATGAGAACCTACGTATTTGTGAGGTAGAATAAAATAATTTTATAAAATCTTAAATTGATTAAGAAACTATACTATCACATGATTTGCTTTTTTATGATTTCAATTTATATTACAATTTGATGAAGAAGCCATTGTTTGAACATACAATATCTTACAAAAAATTTGTCAGACAATTTCAGATATTGCAAAAAATAATTTAAAAATTCAGATATTAAATATTCTAAAAGACCAAAAAATATTAAATAATCAAATGATTCATGGATTAGAAATTATTGTAACAAAATATATATATATGACTAAAAAATAGAAAAATATAAGAAAAAGATTGGGTTGCATTTAAAAGAATAATCTATGTTTATAAGTTTGCACCCTATCATAAAATATCACGTTAGTGAAGTAGAGAGATAATAATAATAATAATAATAATAATAATAATAATAATATTATCAACGTTTGAGTTTGAGTTTAAGTTTAAGTTGGACTTGTTAGAGAGGTAAAGTTTCACTTCTTGTTAAGTTTAGATTAAACAAAAATATTTTTTTTTAACAAAAATGATGAGTTTGAGTTTAAGTTGGACTTGTTAGAGAGATAGAGTTTTACTCCTTGTTAAGTTTGGACTAAACAAAAATAATTTTATTTAATATATATATATATATATATATATATATATATATATATATATATATATATATAGATTATTACACATGATCAATTTATCCATGTCATCACAAACCGTGTTAAACTCATAGGTAGGCATGCGTATACAATCATTTACGTGGCATTTGGTACGGAAAAATCCACATCTAGATTCCTAGGAATGTGATTCCTTGCAATCTGAATGTCTAAGAATGTAGCTATTCCTATGTTTGGTTTCATTGGGAATCTCTTAAGATTCCTAGGAATGTGAGATGATAATATTTGGTTTAATCCCAAGAATTTTAAATGAATTATTTATTTTTCCTATTCTATCCTTAAATTTGAATGTGAATTACCAAGTCCTTTAAAAAAAAAAATCTTCCTCTAAATAAATAATGAAAAAAAAACTATTAATAATTTGTTGAGCAACTTACACACAACAACAAAATTGAATACCTTGCAATAATGGAGAGTCCCTTTCAAACTTTTTTTTTTCACACATGAAACTTAAATAGAACTTTGTTAAAGAATATGTCAACAAAGTTGTCTATCCTGTTTATGTTATTTTGACAGGAAAAGATAAAGACAATGAAAAATATATTGATGATTTGTTTTATATTTTATTTTAATTGCTTAAATGATAAGGAAAAATGGTTAAAATAGTTAGTTTATAAAAAATAAAATTTCCTTTAAGTTTGGGAATCTAGATACCCACCTCTTTTAAAGGGAATTCACATTCCTACTGAAAGAGGTTTAAAAGGGGAATCCAGATTCCACTGACATTTGAGTCCCTGGCGTGATTTGCAATCAAATATGAGAATCTTTAAATACTTCTGGGAATCCTAAAATATTACCCTGTACCAAACTCCACATACTCCACATTAGTGTTTTAAATTGAGCTTTTATCACAAGTAATGTTTCTAGAGCATCCATCATAGGTAGGCATCTAGAACCTTTAGTGAAGTATGTACCAAAACATAGAGATGACATGATATAATTTTCCTTTTTCTCATCCATTCCATTTTGGTGGATGAAGTCTTGTGCATAAGGTATTTTCCTTGGTTTGACCGTCTATTACCCATTTCCCCTATAAATACTCTCATTTTCAACATCCAGGGTGGGGGGGGGGGGGGGGGGGGTTAGAAAATCAAGCCTTACCGAAATTCTACCAAAATTCCTAGAGAATACCTAAACTTAGAGTTTTAAGGCTAGAAGGGCAAAAGGGCTGAGCATTAGATTGATCTTTGTTGATACCCACTTTTGACAAAGGGTCCAACAGTAAAAGAAGCCTAACAATATGAAGAAAGTGAGAAGAAAAAATAGTAAAGCAAGCCCTAGTAGGCTGGAATGGCAGGATTGATGACTAGCAGGCTCACAAGAATGAAAAGAGGTAAAGAGGGTGTAAGTGGGCTGAGGAAGCTCAATGAATGAAGTAGTAAACCATGAAACTAGTAAGAAGTAGGGAGAGAGTAAATCGGCCGAGGAAACCCAAGAAATGAGTTAGTAAACTCAATGGGATGGCCTAAAAGCCAGTAAGCGTAAGTAGTAATGAGAAGTAAAGATGTGGTAATTGGGCCGAGAAAGCCCAAAGGATTTGGCAAAAAGCCCATGGAAGTAAAAGAGGTAAAGAAGTAGTAAATGAGTTGTGGTAGCCTGAAAAATGATGTAATGAAATGAGCTGGTATAGCAAGAATGTTGACCAACAAAGCCCAAGAGAGGTAAAAAAGTGAAAAGTGGGCCTGAGAAGCCTTGAGTAGAAAATTTACAAGAAAGTTGGTTGACCATGATCCCACAACAAAACATGAAGCAATAGGAGGATAAAGCTATAGTAGGCAAGGTGGAATGACATGGCAGGAGCAAGGGCCAAGAGGCCTACGGATGCAAAAAAGGAGAACATGGGCTCGGTTGGAAGATGATGACTCTTGCCCAAGTAATGCTTAGTCCAAAAAAGAGATGAAAGGTAGAAAACATGAGCCAAGAGCCTATATGTCCTTCATACTGCAAGAGTTAAACACCCACCAAAACGTACAACAGAATTAGGCAAACACGTAGGCAACATCAAAGGCGTGAAGGCCAGAAAAGGAATGGATTCAGATGAAAGTGGAGCATACACATAGGGCCTAGGCATCACCTACTGGTACCTAGCCAATACATGGGAGGTGAGTCATGGGTCAAGGGTATTAGAGGGTGTGGTCTTGCGGTGGGGAGAAAGAAGGGGTCTATTTTGGGGTTTCTGCTTAAACTTCTTTGAGAAGAAATATTCTACTGGAATGACATCTCACCTAAAAAACTTAAGTATGAGTTAAAACCACTTGATGCATGCTATAGAGGTAGGTGGTGAAGATGTTTAGCCCTTATCCAGATGAGAGTAGTGAAAACGGAGAGAGATAAGAAACAAGACAAGCCATTTTTGTCTAGGAATGAGTCGTGGTGCAGCCAACACAGTGCAATGGTAGTGGCTCGGCAGCCAACAGGCCAGTGGGCAGTCTTGAAAGGATAATCACAACAAGCCAAACACGGTTAAAGGGTAAAAATGGTAAATCCTGTCATGATAGACAATATAAAAGGTGGTAGCCATGAACAGTGAAAGGGGGATCATCCATCATGGAAAGAAATAGAGGTAGAACAAGGAAGAAAAGGAGAAAAAAAAAAAACACAAAAAACTAGAGAAAAACATGAGTGATAGGAATAGAGGCATGCATCAATAAGCTACCCATTTCTCTCCCTCTTGACAGACTCACTTTCTGAGAAGTTAACAGTTAAAGTTTAAGCCATTTAGGTCATTTTTCCAAAGTACGTAATCTCTATGGCAGAAGCCTTCTTTGAGGTTACTCACATTGGAGATCGGTTCCCTTTTTGGACTTATGTTTGCTGAAAAACTAAGCCCATTTCTTTGGCAGACTAGCTTTACTCTTATGATTGATGAACGATTAGCTTGTTACCTTATTACTGAACTACTTGCTGTAACATTGTTATTTACGGTTGTATTATTCTGCCATAACCTTGATAGATTCCTTTGTCCTTGTATTTAGGCATTAGTATTATTTGTCAGATGTTATAATTATTTTGCCATATCGTATTTCCTACTGTAATGTCTGTAATAGTTGTTCTTGTCGTGGGCATGTCGTTCACTCAAGACTTATGCCAATGTGCGTCTATATTGGGATGACCCAATTTGTGCGCAAACTGGCTTAAGGTGTATTTTACTTAGGCCAATCCTAACTCTCCTACCTTAGAATCATGGGCTGTGGTACAACAGAAGAGATCAAAGCCCAACAACACAAAAGGTCCACCACAATATTTAGATCCTTATTGATTTGGAGGTAGTCTCTACCTCATCCACATTTGAATTCTAGTTTGGTTCAAGCTAGTAAATACAATAAATTGTGTATCCCATTTGAGCCTAATCAAGTAATACGACTCATCCTCCCACACACAGTTGTGGTAGTTGATTTCAGCCGAGTAGCTAGTTAAGCTACATCATTGTAAGTGCTACAAGGAGGAGATGTGAATCTCTTCCATGACCCACATTCTCCTCCTTGATTCTTGTTTCTATTATTATTATTAGATCCTTTTTGTGTTTTTAAGCCTTAATATGTTGTTTTGCATGTACATATTTCATATTGTGTCTTTAATTTGGTTCATTTCTGTTATTTGTGTCAAGAAAAAGTAAGAACCCTAATTTGCCTCAAGATGTGTATGCACAAGATAAGACGCGTATGCGTCCATATCTTGGCATACACACTTTTCATGAGGCTAGAATTCTTGTTTTGGTTGTATTTTGGAAATCTGCCTTAAGTCTTAAGTGCATACACTAGTAGAAGAGTGCGTACGCATCCTTCTTACAACGTACGCCAATTTGGGCTCAACCAAATTTCTTGCATTTCTAGTTCATTTATATTATATGCTATGTTTTATTATCTTTCCTTATCTGGTTTTACCTGTTTTTTTAATGAGTATATTCTGATTATCTTGGTTTCCTTTTTTGTTTAACATTAATTGTGAAATACTAAAGATATTTCTTTTTCCTTCCTTTTTTACCTCAAACCCTAATTCATTCTCACTATTCTCTCATCTAGTCTTTAATGCTGATTCAAACTTGATAAGGCAACTAAAAGTCTTAGAGATAAATAATGCAAACATTTTAATATTTAAAATGTTTAAATACTCTCTAAACTTAAAGTCAATAGTTATATAGCATTCAATTCATTTGAGTCTAATTAGCTATTCAAATATAAGGAAAGTATCTCAAATGGGGCTTTAATACAAATAAGGTAATTGATTGGAATCTAAGTGATAATATCATAACTTTCTATAAAAAAAAAGGTAATAATATCAAAAGTCAAGTCAATCAAACCCTAATTAATCAAATCTTTATTAAGCCTTAATAGTCATAAAGTTCTTAATGTTAAATCAAGACAACTCAAGTCTAATAAAGGGAAAGCACACACCAATTAATGAAGCTTTCACTTGAATTAATATTCCTTCCTTAAAGACTTAAACACCCTTTTAGAGTAAGACTCTCAATCCTATTTGGTACCCACATGCATGTGCCGGTGCACATGTATGATTGGGCATACACATACACATGCTTGGATGTTGTTGTTTTGTCTCCTTGTACTTACATGTTCATATGCTTGAATGTTCACATGCCTTTATCTCTACCATGCTAGCATGTTGACTTTGTCGCCTATCTCTTTGCCTCCTTGCTCACATGTCTATATCGCTTTCCATAATTGTCTCACATGACCCTTAAATTACACCTAGGTCTAAATGCAAACATACACTTTTGAACTTCTAGGATAAATCTATCTCTTATCTAAATCAAACAGCGATATATGAAGGTCAGCTACGGCTGAGTAGGCTTGGGGTGCCTAACCTCTTCCCCTCCTATATCCTAACTCCAAACATTGTTTGGTAGAAAGATCTTCATGAAGTCATTTTTTGGTTCTTGGACAGATAACTAGGTGGTGACTCCTCTTGCCTCTTTTTAAGAGGCACCACGTACTTCCGAGCTCACGCCAGTTTGAGCTTAAAACCGTTTCTAGGGAGAATAAGTACCACACACCTTACCTTCATGAGAAGAAACCGACATGCCAATATGTCATTTAAAGGGAGTACAAAATACAGAACTTACACCATTTTCATTTGTCTTAGGATAAACTAAGCTATTTAATGGGGATGGTCCTTCTGGTCGACATCAAGACTTGTCCAATTCAGCCTAAGGCTTGTCCAGTAAAAAGGGAATTGCCAATTTGACTCATCTAACAAGAGAGTGCTCGTATTATCGGCACCTTAGAGAATCTCCAAGCTTGATTCATCTAATTCTCGTTGTTTGAATAGTAGGGTGACTAAATGGTAACAAGAGCATTACTTATAAAAACTCCAAACTCCAACTATGAGATACTTGTGCACCAACCAACATTCTTAAATTATGGGCATGATTTCCAAGGATCTCGCTATCATTAATTCAAATTTTCCATCTCACCCCACTATGGAATGTGGCAAAGGTTATGGGAGGCACTGTTTACAGAACCGGACCAGACTGAGAAGTCAGACTGTGAAAACCGAGAACTGGGATAAAAACCGGTTTTTTAAGAATAAAGAACCGTATTTTTAGTTAATTTCGTGAACCCCTTAGCAATTTTTTTTAAAATTTTTGTAAAAACAATTTAACACAATTTTATTCTACTTAATTAAATTATCCATCTCTTATAAGGAATAAAAAAGAATTATAATTAAAATCTTCAAAGATATTCAACTTTACTTCAAAAATTAATCATAAATTTTAATGTTTTCATGGTTATTATTTAACTTTCTTATTTAATTATTAAATATATGCTTGAAAATCATTAAATTTTCCTCACATATATAGATATATTAATCAATTTTTCTAGTGTTATAAATTTAATATCTATATTTAGGCTTTAATTAATTATTAAATTAATTATGACATCATCACGGTTCTACCTCGGTCCAACCTCGATTCGACCTCAAAAACCTTGAATCTTTCCCTTTTATGGTTTAATGAACGGTCCGGGTTTCAAAACCTTGATGGGAGGTGGTCAGCTTAAGACTCATATATAAACTCAAAGGCTCCTCCATTTAGAGGTATGAGTGAAAAACCATAAATTCACTACTATTTGAGTTTCATTGGGTAGTAGTTTTTGTATATGATCTCAATGTTTTTTTTTTTTTTTTTAGGTATCAATCCAAACATGTTTATGTTTTCTATTCTCCCAAAACATTTTTCCCCTTTAATTAGTTTACCAATCATGTTTCTAACTTTGAAAACATAATAAATCTGTTTTTATTTTTTCTCTTAAGAACAAGTTTCTAAAAAAAAAAGTAGTTACCAAACATAACCTTACTATTTCAATCACTTTTGCTCCTCCTTTGATCATTCGCCCATATTTTTTTTAAGGTTTGGTCCAATCCTCCTCTACAAACAACCACACTTTTTTCGGCTACAGATTTTAAGAATGCTCTCATGCAAACTTTTCAATAAGGATAATTACTACTATCAAAATATGATTATACATTGAGAGACTGTGCTTTATTGATGATAATGGGGTTAAACATCACACTTAAGATATTGAATCATATGAACACTAGCTGTAAAAAACAAGAAGGAAAGAAAGATATTCTTAATATTTTATATTAGGAAGAAGCAAATATTTCAAAATTTCAACGACAGATACCTAATCTAAATAAGCAATAAAAACAAAAACACTAATATTTGCTTACTAAGTTAGTATGGTTTTATATTACATTGTTTATGGATGTTTGCCAATATAAAATGCTAACACAAAGTCTATTGTCTAGGTGGTATTAACTATATGCATCGGGTGCGTGAATCCACCCTCATGTGAAAGGGGGGGATACATGCACCTAATGCATGGTAAATCTTTTCCCTGTGTAAGGGGGGCCAATTGCATACACAAGTAGAAGCATAATAAATGAACAAAATGCCTCAACACATAGGCAATTGCCATTTTGGTGTTTTGACCTTGGGATCTGTTCTCTATCCTGCATCTTATTAGCCCATGCCCACTATTTTGAGGCTTACAAGAAGACTACGTCGAATAAGCATACTTGGCTAGAATTGCAGCAAATGAATCTCATACACTAGAAGAAACAATGGTCGTAAGTTAACAGATTTGATTCTATGCCTTAACTCTCATAAAGTTCTTATTTCCTTCAATTTGATTTTGATTTTTGTTTTGATGTTGTTGATACCCAAAAAATTGGAAGAACAAGCCCAACCTAAGGAACCAAACCCTGGGACTTACGTGAATACAAAGGAGTAAGAGGACACATGGTTCTATGGAAGCAAGCTTACGAAAGAGATTGAGGGACCATGCATGAATAAAAGGCAAAAGCCTAATAGTAAAAGGATAGGAAGAAAGAACCTTAAATAAGTTACAAATGACCCAATAAAAAGGGTTGCAAGGGAAGGGGTCCTCGAATGAGACCACTATCGCAAGTCCGAGGGCCACAAGGATGAACCACTACGAAGGACCTACTTGCCCGGTAGATGAACTTTAAAGGGACGAATGATCTTGATGATGCCGAAGAAATCACCAGTAAGCTGCAAGTACTTCTCAGATCGAAGCAACACCTGCGAAGAGAAAATAGATGATCGAACAGAGAGCACCGGTGTGGTGCCGGCCAAAAACCCTCCGACGATCAAGTTAGAATCTTTTAAACAACCCTAGAGTGCAAGAGTTGAGATAATTGTGTGTACCTTTGGGTCATGAGGGTTTTGGGGTATATATAGTGGTATGGGGCCGAAATAAACGCCTTGGTGAAGAAGTACTTTCCTTTTAGAAAAGTAATTCGTGGATCTTTGCCTATTGTATAGAGCCCTTTCCTTATAGGAATCTTCTTGACTAAAGTCGAACATGTAGCGCAAGAACTTTCCTTATATTCATGTATGTAGAAGTCAAGATAGGCTAAGAATGAAGGTTGGATTACTCCTTCAGCTTTTACTTGCCAAGGTCGTCAGCCCACGTGTACCTCCTACACTGTCGTCAGCCTATGTATGTCCCTACAAAGAACGTCAGCCAAGGACCCTTACAACCAAGGTCGTCAGCCTTGACTCGTCAGCTTGATCCGTTAGCCTAACGTTGCTACGTAAGGGGTATGGCCTCGAACGTCAAAAGGAGGCATCCTAATGAGACTGGCTGACGGGTTGTATATTCCCGTCAGCCTCCTTAACGCATTGACAGCCTGTAAAAAACATCATTATCAACTGCCCCCCACTCCATTACCTCGTCAGCTATGGGTGACGGGTTATGGAGTTATCGTTATTGGGGAAATGGTTCGTGCATGGTAATTTGTGCCATCTTCATTAAATGGTGGGACACATGGCGTAGACTGATTGGCTCCGTGTCTGGACGGGTGTGTTGCTTCGTCTTTCGCGCCTCCTTTCTCCTATGTATACTTCACTATTTACCTTTTTCCCACTTTTTTCGCCTTGTTCATCTTGAGAGAGAGAATTCATCACTGCCAATCTTATCACACCGTCAATCGTACAGCCGTCAGCTTCTTGAGACCGTCCTCCTACACGTAAGTTTTCCTTACTTTACTTTTTACTCTGGTGATGACCGTCCCTTCATGTTACCCTCAGAGTGGTCCGACAATAATTTTCTCCCGACGATGTCGGAGAATGTTTTCAAGAGTTTGCGGTCCCGCTACCAAATACCAGACGACATTCTCATCCGTCTTCCTGAGGAAGGTGAGAGGTGTTACTTGGGACGAACTGCGGACGTCGGCATGTATGATGCCATGTTCGCGGCCGGGCTAAGGCTACCGCTGACGGCATTACACCGTCAGTTAGCTAACTTCCTCAGGATATCCGTCAGCTAGATTGCCCCCAACGCTTGGTGAACCTTTATTGGTGCCGAGATCTTGTGGGGTCGTCTGAGTGGTGGGAACCGTCAGCTGACCTTGGATGAGTTCTTTTGGTGTTATCGTCCTCAACACATTTCCTCGTCAAAAGGAGTGTATCATTTTGCAGTGAGGGAAAAGGAGTTGAAATTAGTGTCAGATATGCCTGATTCCAATAGGAAGTGGAAGGGCAGATACTTCTTTGTAGAAGGAACAAACTGGGTATGTCGTCAAGAGGAGTGGGAGTCAATGCCCAATGGTTTTGAAAACACATGGGCATATGTTAGAGATTCAGGTTAATCCCGTCGACCTTTCTCCCTTCGTCTACTTATTTGATATCCTAACTCGTCACTTTTCATTGCAGCTAACAATCGTCCACGCATTACCGTGGAGCAAGAGAATTTCATTCGTCGAGTGACGGCCATTCCTTTGGACTAGAGGAAGTGTCCGGATCTAATCATGTTAGATACTCTTCACTTATATTGTGGTGGTCCTGAACTGACGGAGGAAGCTTGCAAATTGAACGCTTATTCCCGTCGCCGTGAGTGTCCTTCAACTTCTTATCTTTATCCTGACGCTGTCTCTTTCTAACCCTTATTTTTCGCAGAAATGGAGTCAGCTAAACAAATGGTTCGAGCTGCCGTTGCGGCCAAGAAGAAACAGTAAGAGAAGGCTGGGGGCGAGTCGACCCCACCGTCAGCCCCCAAGCCCGTCGGGAAGGTCGTGGCCAAGAGGAAACCTGACGGTAGGGAAGACCGTCCAGGAAAGAAGGCTGCCCCAACTCCCGGGGACAAGTCTTCATGAAGGCCGTCACCTCCCAGGCCCGTTCATGGGGCAGGTAAGGGGCCCATGACCTCGTCAGGCCCCATCTCCCAGGGATCTGTACGTCGTCTGCTGACCCATAAAGACTACGCTGTAGAGGTGACGGAGTCCATTTTGAAGGATGGGGAAATGGACCCTTGTGCCGAGCAGACTATTGACGAGATAAAGGCGTCAGGCCTTTTCGACCTTACCAGAGTGAGCCTCGCTTTCTACTTTGGTGCCTGACCAATTTTTTATACCCTGACGTTGTCTCGTCCCCTTTTTCTTCCAGGCTATGCTTCGCATGAAGGCTCTGTCAGACAGGTGCTCTGCCAAGGAAGGGGTGATTACCCGTCTGCATGAGCGCGTCAAGTACCTAGCTGACGGTTAGGCGCAGTACAAGGATGCGAACCGCATCTTGGGCGAGGAGCTGAAGGATTATAAGGAAAAGCTGACGGAGGAAACCCACCAACGGGAGCTGGAGGCGGAGGCCAAGGTGGCGGCGGAAAAGGAGCTGAGGTCCATCCTAGTCCAAGTGGAGACGGCTAGGAACGATGCTATGACGGAATTTAAGGATTTGTCAGCCTTCATAGACGCTTGTGCTGCCTACTACGGTGACAGGTTCGAGGACTGCTTGAAGCAAGTAAAATCTGTCTATCTTGACTTGGATTTGTCAAGGATTTCAATAGATGAGTGCATCCCGTCAACCCCTGCAGGTGATGTCGTCAATGAAGAAGCTGACGACAACAGTCAGAGAGACAATAGTGTCGTCCTAGCTCAGCCAGCTGCGGATCAATCCGTTACTTTGACTCCAGCAAATCCTCACAATGGCGACCCAAATGCCGTCAGCCCTTTTCTCTCCTGCACCCAGCCTTTTACTGCCGAAGACGATGGAAGACCCTGAGGCCCCCTTATGAGCTTAAATTTTTTTTTTTCTCTCTCTTTGAAAAGTGACGGGGTTTTTCTCTTTCAATTCAATTTTTGTTGAACTGATGACGGCGTCAGTTTCTTTTTCATAAAAACTTAGGGTCGTTTATTATCATTTCGTCAGTTTCATGGGCAATGTCGTTGGATAAAATTTAATTGTATGCCTGTCAATTTCCTAACGGCGTCAGCTCTTCTTTTGTTAGCTAATCTAGTTCGATGTATCCATTTGGCTATACGCCCATCATTTCCACGAACAATGCCGTCAGCTTAGCTAACTTATTATGCCGTCACTTTGAACATAACACCGTCACTTTGTTGCATCATGGCAAGGTGACGAGTTCAAAAGGGAACAAATCAGCACTTTATTGCCCTTGTACATCTTATGCACTTAGTGATAAGGCCTTCTACCTAGCAATGAGGTCGTCCACCTTGTTGGCCTAGGATTGGGGTCGTCCACCTTGTGGATTTTAGGTGTAAGGTCGTCCATTTTGTGGACTTATTCATGGGGCTGTCCACTTTGTGGACAGGAGTAGGTCGTCCACTTTGTGGACTTATTCATGGGGCCATCCACATTGTGGACGGGAGTAGGTCGTCCACTTTGTGGACTTATTCATGGGGCCGCCCACTTTGTGGACAGGAGTAGGTCCTCCACTTTGTGGACTTATTCATGGGGCCGTCCACATTGTGGACAGGAGTAGGTCCTCCACTTTGTGGACTTATTCATGGGGCCGTCCACCTTGTGGATTTGTTCATGAGGCCGTCCACTTGGTGGACTTAGCCATGGGATTGTCCACTTTGTGAACTTGGTCATAAGATTGTCCAACTTGTGGGCTTAGTTGTAGAGGAATTGCTGTTTTCTTCAAGACATAAAAAGTTTACTGGTCGTTTCTGAATGAACCTCCTCTTATTATGATGAATGCATAAGTAAAATTTTGTTAAAAAAGGAAAGATAAACTTTCAGCCCTTTGGACTTAAAATATACTGTAGACACGAATAAGCTAAGACAAATAATTAAAGATCATAAACTGGTAATGAGGAGTAACGTTCTGCTTGCTATCTTCTACTGGTAGTACTTTATGAGATGTTCGGCGTTCCATGGGTGTCGTAGTTTCTGCCCGTCAAGAGTCTCTAGGTGATAGGTGCCCTTTCTTAGCCATGATACGATCTTGTAGGGTCCTTCCCAGTTCGGGCCGAGCTTTCTTTGTGTGGGATCTCTGGTTGCGCCCATTACTTTCCTTAAAACAAGATCTCCGACTTTGAAGTCTCAGTGCTTGACTCGGGAGTTGTAGTGCTTGGCTACGAGGTCCTGGTATCGTGCGAGTCTTAGCTTAGCCACTGCCCTTACTTCGTCAATTAGATCCAGTTGTAAACGAAGCTCTTGATCATTTCTTCCCTCGTCGTGATTGTCCACCCTATAACTTGTGAGTCCTATCTCGGCTGGAATGACCGCTTCACTTCCATATGTCAGCTAGAAAGGGGTTTCTCCTGTAGGGGTTCGTACTGTCGTTCTGTATGCCCATAACATGCTGGGTAGCATCTCAGGCCATACGCCCTTTGCCCCCTTGAGCCGAGTCTTGATGATTCGAAGCAAGAATCGGTTGGTGACTTCCACTTGTCCGTTTGCCTGAGGATGGGCTGGGGAGGAATAACGGTTCTTGATTCCTAACTCTGAACAAAAGGCTCGAAAGGAGTCGTTGTCAAATTGTTTACCATTGTCCAAAATTAAGACTCTTGGAATTCCATACCTACAAACAATGTTTCTCCATACAAAACCCCTTATATTCTTTTCAATGATTGTGGCTAGGGCTTCAGCTTCAACCCATTTGGTGAAGTAATCAATGCCGACGACGAGGAACTTCAGCTGCCTTGCTGCCATCGGGAATGGTCCCATGATATCCAACCCCCATTGGGCGAATGGCCATGGGGCGGTTATGGGGGTCAATTCTTCCGCCGGTTGCTGAATGATGTTGCTGAACCTTTGACACTTGTCGCAAGCTCTTACATAAATCTGGGCGTCATTTTGCATTGTCGACCAATAGTATCCGGCCCGAATCAACTTTTGTACCAATGACCGTGATCCAGAGTGGTTGCCGCATATCCCCTCGTGTACTTCTCTCATAACATAGCTTGCTTCTTCGGGGTCTACGCACCTTAGGTATGGTCGAGAAAAGCCCTTTTTGTAGAGGATGTCCTTTATCAAGACAAACCGTGCAGACCGGACCTTCAGCTTCCTGGCAACCTCCTTCTCATCCGGCAACGTGCCATCTTTTAGGTAGGAGATCAAAGGTGTGGTCCAATTGTTTTCGGAACCAATTTCCTGTATGCTGACAACATCGATTAATGGTGAGGACTGAGTAAAAGAAAGTACCTTGTCAATGGTGATCATAGGCTCTGCAGATACGGCTTTGGAAAGTCGATCGGCATGTTCGTTTTCTCCTCTTGGAATTTGGACTATTTTGGCTTGCAACCCATCTATTCTCTTTTTCGTTTGCTCCCAATACTTCTTCATTCTTTCACCCTTGCACTCGTACTCGCCGTTGACCTGGCTTGCGACGACTTGGGAGTCGCAGTGGACAACCACGTTCCTGGCTCCTACAACTTGGGCAAGGTCTAAACCTGCTATCAGGGCTTCGTACTCAGCTTCATTGTTAGTTGTAGGAAAATCGAGGCGAATCATACATTTGAGCTCGTCGCCTTCCGGAGATTTAAGTACGACCCCTACCCCGCTAGCCTTCTTGTTGGACGACCTGTCAGTGAAAATGCTCCATTGAGGATTCTTTTCCTCTTCGCCTTCCGCGCTGGTGAACTCCGCAATGAAGTAGGCCACCGCTTGTCCCTTGATGGCAATGCGGGGGCGATAATGTATATCAAATTTGCTTAGTTCTACCGACCACAACACCATTCGTCCGGCAGCCGCAGGGCTGCCCATTACTCGCCGCAAAGGTTTGTCAGTTAGGACGGCTATTGTATGGGCTTGGAAATATGGCTTGAGTTTACGGACTGCTGTAACCAAAGCGAAGGAAAGTTTTTCCATGGGAGGATATCTTTCTTCTGCACCATGCAATGCCTTACTCGCGTAGTACACGGGTCGTTGAACCTTGTCGTCTTCTCTAATTAAGGCCGCACTGACAGCTGCTGGGGAAACGACCAGATAGAGGAATAGTTATTCTCCTGGTTGTGAGGGGCTCAGAAATGGCGGCGAAGAGAGGTAGGCCTTCAGATCTTCGAACGCTTGTTGACACTCGGCCGTCCATTCAAAGGATTTTTTCAACGTTCGGAAAAAAGGTAGGCATCTATCTGCCGCCTTTGATACAAATCTACTAAGTGCGGCGACCCTGCCATTGAGGCTTTGTACTTCCTTGATATTTTTAGGAGGGGCCATCCCCATAATGGCCTGAATCTTGTCCGGGTTGGCCTCGATCCCTCTTTGGGATACCATGTACCCTAAGACCTTTCCTGCCGTCACTCCAAAGGCACACTTGCTTGGGTTGAGCTTCATATTGTAGGAGAGAAGAGTATCAAATGTTTCCTTAAGATCCTCTAGATGAGCTTCTTCTCTTTGAATTTTGACCAGCATGTCATCAACATATACCTGGACGTTTCTTCCAATTTGGCGTGCAAACATCTTGTTCATGAGCATCTGATAGGTTGTGCCAGTGTTTTTCAGGCCGAAGGGCATGACCTTGTAGCAAAAGAGGCCTTGGCTTGTTACGAACGAAGCCTTCTCTTGATCGGCTTCGTCCATTTGGATTTGGTTATACCCGGAAAATGCATCCATGAAGCTCAGCAGCTGATGTTTGGCCGTAGAATCCACCAGGATGTCGACCCGCGGGAGGGGGTAGCTATCTTTGGGGCATCCTCCATTTCCCGTTGTTCTTTTTGACCATCACGACGTTCGCCAACCAATCGGGGTAATACACTTCCCTGATAAATCCAGCTTCTTGCAGTTTGCGGACTTCTTCTGCTATTGCTTGATCTCTTTCTTGGGCAAAGGTTCTTTTCTTCTGTTGGACGGGCGGGAAAGATGGCGACACGTTCAACCTGTGCACCATGACTGACGGGTCGATTCTTGGCATGTCTTCGTGACTCCATGCGAATCCGTCTTTGTTTTCTTTCAAGAAAGTTGCAAGTTTCTGATGTATCGCCGGGTTAGCCAGGGTGCCGATTTTTGTCGTTCGCTCCAGGTGGGCTTCATCGAGAGGTACGTTTTCGAGTTTCTCGACAGGCTCTGTCGCCACCCGACGTTCCTCTATGTTCGTGGCTTGAATGTGATTGTCCATCTCTATCATGGCCACGTAACATTCTCGTGCGGATACCTAATTTCCCCTCAATTCTCCAATCCCATGGTCAATAGGGAATTTTATCATCAAATGGTATGTCGAGGTTACGACTTTCTATGAGGGTTGGACGTCCTATGATGGCATTGTAAGCCGACGAGCAATCGACTACCAGGAATGTTACATTCTGGGTGACCTGGTGTGGGTAGTCTCTAATGGTTACCGCTAAAGTGACAATGCTAAGTGGATGTACCCTCGCCCCTCCAAAGCCAATGAGCGGGGCATTAGCCGGAATTAATCGTTCCTTTTCAATTCCCATCTGTTGGAAAGTGAGATAGTAAAGGATGTCTGCTGAACTACCGTTGTCTATGAGAACTCGGTGTATGTTGTAGTCTCCTGCCCGTATGGTGACGACCAAAGCGTCGTCGTGGGGATGATGAAGGCCTCGGGCGTCTACTTTCTAAAATTCAATGGGGGGATTGTCAATCCGTGACCTTTCAAGCGCTGGACTTGCCGTCTGGACATTCTGGACCGTTCTGATGTATGTCTTTCGGGCTTTCTTGGAAGATCTAGCCCTCATGGTGCCTCCTACAATCATCCTTATATCTCTTACGGGTTGCCTGGGGCGATCATTGTCTCGCCGAGGGGCTTGATTTTGTGACGGGTCCGCCCTCTCCTTGTTGACGAACCTCTGTAACCTTCCTCGCCTAATGAGAGCTTCTATTTGCTGTTTCAAGTCGTAAAAATCGGCGGTGTCATGGCCGTGATCTTGATGAAAACGATAGTATTTATCCCTTGGTCTCCTGTTGGGATCTCCCTTCAGTTTGCCAGGAAAGGCCAAAGTTTCCTCATCTTTAATTTGCATCAGCACCTGGTCGATGGGCGCATTTAGGGGAGTGAAGTTTGTGAATCTTCCTGTAGGCGGCTTGGGTCGTCGATCATCTCGTTGCTCTCTGGTTCTCACCCATTTTTGTCCTTGTCTGGTTGTGCATCTTCCTGTCTTTCCTTTTTCTGGTTGTGCATCTTCCTGTCTTTCCCTTTTTCTGGGCTTGTCCTCTCGGGCGAGCAAGGCATCCTCCGCATTCATGTACTTCGTCGCCCTATAATGTACATCGGACATAGTCTTTGGGTCATTCTTGCATAGAGAGAACAAGAACTTACCATTTTGTAGCCCGTTCATGAATGCTGCCACAAGTATCTTGTCATCTGCCTCGTCTATCGAGAGAGATTCTTTGTTAAAGCGGGCTATATATGACCTTAATGTCTCGTCTTCTCATTGCTTAATACTCAGTATACACGCAGTAGACCTCTTGTGTCGGTGACTTCCAATAAAGTGTGATACGAACTGTGCGCCTAGTTCCTTAAAAGTGCCGATGGAGTTAGGCGTCAGCCTGCTGTACCAATCCCTCGCAGGCCCTTTCAAAGTGGTGAGAAAAGCCCTGCACATGATTTCGTCCGGTACGCCCTGAAGATGCATTAGGGTTCTGAAGGATTCCAAGTGGTCCAATGGGTCCTTGGATCCGTCGTAATTCTCCATGTGTGGCATATGAAATTTTGGAGGAAGAGGGCATGAATTCACGAGCGCTGTGAAAGGCGAATCCGTCCTGTGGACTAGGTCATCCAGATTACTGGATACTCGTCCTCTAAGGGCGTTCATCATTACGTCCATACGTTCCCTCATTTCCTGCATCTCAGCAGCGATATGGGTTGGCAAGGTGTTCGAGACGGATGGTTGGTTGGTTTCTTGTCGTTTCGGTCTGGTTGGAGCATTGCTACCCTCAGGTCCTTCCGCGTTCCTTCCTTCCGGACTAGCACCTTCCTGGTCTTCCTCTGGTGCACTCGGGTGTGCAGTCCTTTGTCGCAATTGTTCCTCCAGATCATGGTTCTGCTTGGTGAGGCGCTCAACCGCCGCTGCAAGTGTTTGGACCTGCCTCTCTAAAGCTGTGGCGTGCGGTTCGTCGCCTTGGTTGTTGTTTGTTGCCATCGATCGAGTAATACCATGCAACTTTTTGTCTCAGGAATAGAGCAAGGCTAAGATACTAAAAAATGTCGTTCCCATAGACGGCGCCAACTGATGATGCCGAAGAAATCACCAGTAAGCTGCGAGTACTCCTTAGATCGAAGCAACACCTGCGAAGAGAAAATAGATGATTGAACAGAGAGCACCGGTGTGGTGCAGGCCAAAAACCCTCCGACGATCAAGTTAGAATCTTTTAAACAACTCTAGAGTGCAAGAGTTGAGATAATTGTGTGTACCTTTGGTCATGAGGGTTTTGGGGTATATATAGTGGTATGGGGCCGAAATAAATGCTTTGGTGAAGAAGTACTTTCCTTTTAGAAGAGTAATTCGTGGATCTTTGCCTATTATATAGAGCCCTTTCCTTATAGGAATCTTCTTGACTAAAGTCGAACGTGTAGCGCAAGAACTTTCCTTATATTCATGCATGTAGAAGTCAAGATAGGCTAAGAATGAAGGTTGGATTACTCCTTCAGCTTTTACCTGCCAAGGTCGTCAGCCCACGTGTACCTCCTACACTGTCGTCAGCCTATGTATGTCTCCACAAAGAACGTCAGCCAAGGACCCTTACAACCAAGGTCGTCAGCCTTGACTCGTCAGCTTGATCCATTAGCCTAATGTCGCTACGTAAGGGGTATGACCTCGAACGTCAAAAGGAGGCATCCTAATGAGACTGGCTGACGGGACCCGTCAGCCTCCTTAACGCATTGACAGCCTGTAAAAAACATCACTATCAGATCTCACCATAGAAAAAATAGATTTGGAAAGTCTTAGATTCCCAAGAAAGTGATATCATGCAAAAAGCAGCCAACCAATGAAGAAGGAAGCCATGGAACTTCGGCCAGAAGAAAACCATGAAATAGTAAAACACCTCGTGACTTTCATGGGTTATTCAACCAAAGGAGTCTCTATACCATTTGTAGGTAGGAAAAATAAATTGTGAAGTCACTTTCATATCCTAGTAGCTTCACAATGTCGCCTTCACAGCGTAGCTGTAAGACTCATGTCTCGATGACCTTAGCAATAGAGCCCAATGACCTTGACGATCGCACTGAGAAATGTTTCATTAAAGAAAGGCACCAAAGGTAATGAAACAAGAATGAAATGAGCGAAAAACCTTTATAGGCAAGGCTCCCAAGGATGAATCAATCCGTTATATATCACAAATCAAGGCTCTATGCTCTGCTCTTTCTCAAAAAAAAAAAAAAAAAAAAAAAAAGGCTCTATGCCCTGCTTCACATGAGAGAGTAAGACCCAAATCCAAATACACAAGTGTACCAAGCCCACAAATAAATATGACCACAAAACAGTTTATTGGTTTAATTGATCAATGTGCCAAGACCCTTGTAATTTATTTGGTATATTTTGGTATTTCGAATAGAAATATTTTAGGGTTCAACTGTTTCCTCTCACAATTATTGAATTATACAAATAGAAAAAAAAAAAAAAAAAAACAGAGATGATGTCTTTTGCAAATGAAAGTCCAATTAATGAAAAGCCAAACTTATTAAGTCAATATTCCAACAACATTAAAGTATATCATGATCACTTGATTACATGGGGGAGGGGGGTTATATTTGTTTAGCTTATTTTGTTTATTTGGTTAGGTAAAAGTAAAACGTCTCACTATTTTTTTTCTAAACAAAGTCTATTTATTTTTTAAAATGTATGACTATACTCTTATACAATTTATTTTGTAAACAAAGTAGGCACATTATATTTTAACAGCAAACCGTTAAGAAATGAGAGGAAAATAGAAAGTTGCGAAAAATAGAATCAGCGACAAATACAATAATTAATCTATGGAATAAGTCTTTAAAATCTATTTGAATTGGAAATCTGTGAATAGGCTTCATATTTTGTTTAAGTTATGATCTTCCTTGATGAGGCCTTTTTGAATGACGGCATCCTTAATGAGCTGAAGGGAATCAACAATATCGTCGCGCAGCTGTTTAGGATCAGGAATAGTATCTTCATCAACTGATAGCACAATGGTCATCTTGTTACTATAACTTTGGAAATTTATCATCAATGCCTGCAAATTGGTACGGTGGCTACTTGTCAGCTCAATCTTAGATTATCAACACCAATATTGATTTATTGTTTACCATTCATTTTCCTTTCAATTTTTGCAGAAAAAAAAAAAACTTACATGTGGTTGACCATAAGATGTTGGAGCTAGGTAAGCCATTGGATGTCCATAATATCCAATTTCTTCAAGGGGTCCAACTAGATTGGAGAAGCACATGGTTGTGCGAGTCAGAATACTGTGAGATAGAGCACTCGCCTTCTGTTTTAGCATTTCAAAATACCCACGTTTTTTAAACATTAATTTGCATAATTATTTTTACTCATACATTAAATCATGTCCAAAAGCTTAAATTGTTAAGAAATAATATTGATTTTTTTTTGTAAGTGAGATTTCATGAACTAATTGGAACCTTTAAAGTAATAAATAATATTGAATTTAATAATTTAATCTGATACTTATTTTTTTAAGTGTGGACCGTTTGAGTTACTCTAATTAAATAGGGCCCAAGACGGTGAATTTTTTAAAAATAAAAAATAAAAATAAATGAGAGATAAGGTGAAGATTGTAGATTGAACAAGAACCTCTTGCTCTAATAGACCAATACTAGAAAAAAACTAATGATTGTTACAAAAATTTAAAGGGTTAAAATATTGTGATTTAATCATTTAATCTAACAACAACAATATATTCATCCTTTTCTATTTTTTATTTTCAGTACTATATATTTATATGTCTCTCTCTTATATATGGTGTGTAGGTTGGTGTGATAATAAGGTCTAAACAATGAGAAGAGTAATTGAGACCTTGATGCCAAAAATTTTGAGGACCAACTCAGCTACGGTGAAAGTGAAAATAGCTTCAAAGGAGTGCTTCTTTCGGTCAATTGTGGCCTTGGCTTGGCGAACATAGTCTAATGGGTCTTCCCGTAATCCAATGGTGAAAGGGAGGAGGACATATCCAATCCAGTTTCCCCACTTTGCTTCAGTGTCTTTCTCCATCATATCAGATAAAGCCTTCACATAATTATTTAATTATATTACAACTAAAATTTAATTTGGTCATATGCTCTCAAGTAACTATAAAGTAATAATAACCTGAATCCCTGCGGTTGGTCTCAAATTTATCAGCAAAGTTGATCGGAGGCGAATTTTCTTCGGAAGATTATTTTTCGTCTTACTTGCTTCATCATCTTTCTTACTATCACCTGCAAAATGCAATAATAAAACGTGTTGCACTTTGGTTAAATTTCAATTTAGAAAACAAAAATTAATTCAAATTATCAAAATAAATAATATTATAGCTTTGATCTATACCTTCTGACACCAAGGAATTTATATTCTAATTGAGAATTATAATTATAAAAATTTTCCTAACAAAAAAAAAAAAATCTTGAAATTGTTATACTATAAATAACCATTTTTTTAGTTGCAAATTCTGCAATTACTAATAGTTCCTTGTCTAAATGCATCCTTAATAGAATGGAAATATAGTGGGCAATGCAGAGTTAAACTGCAAATTGGAATTCACCATATTTTCTGTTGAGATAACGGGATAAACCAGCCTGTGTAATTCCAAGAGCAACATCATTAATGGTCTGCAAAACACATAAAAATGTCAATATAGACTAAAGGCAGTTATATTTTTCCTTTCTAGTATTTCATCCATACAAATCCTCAATTCAAATGTGGGTGTTTATTCTATACTCCATCAGTAGTAGTCAATCAAGTATCCTCTTTATTTCTTTATCCTCAAAAAAAGAAAAAGAAAAAGAAAAAGAAAAAGTATCCTCTTTCTTTCTTATAAAATCATCAAGATAAATAAAAAAATTATTCACTATTATTTCTTAATAACTTTTTTGTTTTTTTGTGTTCCCTGTTTTGTAATGATTATTCTCTACCATCAGATCAAAACACTAGTAAATTATTTCTTTAGTATACATGGGACGTGAATTTAAATCCCATATTTGAAGACAAGAGACATTAACGGTTGAGCAATTTTAAACTTATTATTCCTTTTGAAGTATGATTGTTATTTTTTCTGTGTAGAAGGATTATTATGTTTTGATTTATAATAAAAAAATCAATAATTATTTTCTCTTTTAAAAATTTCTTGCGTACATATCCGTGGCAAACTAGAGTTCAGGAAAAAAAAAAAGATCTTCACAAAAGGAAAGTAACACAATCAGTTTCCTTTAATATATATGAGTTACCACTTATTTTGATATTAGAAAAATAAGATTTATTTATATATATATATACACAGTTGTCTATATACGTGTGTTAAATTTAATTTCATGTATATATAGTTTGTCTCCCCAATCATAGGCTCTGCCATTGCGCAATTAAAGCTCCCAAGAAATGAAAAATAAACAAATTTACAGAGTTTTAGGTATAGAAAATTACCGTATTCATGGCGTTCTTCACTAACTTGATATCATCCAAACTAATCGTGCGGTAAACAATTCTTCTTGGAGTGAACTCAATGCCCGGTGGTCCCTTGAGAGGCGTTTCAGTGTCCTTCAAGAACAAAGCTGTGATCATAAACATGAAAGCATCAACCACAGTGTTCCAAAAGAGCTGCCAACCCCACCAAAACCCAATCAAACAACGCCAAATCCACCATCCACTGCTTCTATTCATAGCATTTTTCGTCTTCTTCTTCTTGTACGCTACTCCTGGAACCGTTGGCAAAGCCTGAGGGTCAGAGATTTGTCGTGTACATGCGAGTAAAAGTGACATCAGAGAAGTTCCATCTCCAAGAGAGTGGTGAATCCTGAATATTGCAACTCCCTCTGCATCTGAGGTTTTAACGTTTAAGAGGTGGACATCCCACATCGGCTGGGTCTTTTCTATACTGCTTTTGCTCAGGTTAAACACATAGTCTTCGACATATTGGTCAGCGTCATCCATGTTCGGATCTAGCTCAGTAACTATAACGTGTTTCTCCAAATCCACCTTTGTTCGAACCCACTTCATCTCTCCTCCATCCTCCACAACCTATATGTATTTTTTGTGTGTGTGAGTAATATGGAAAAATAATAATTATAATTTTACAATTAACTGGTAGATATTATGAACTTTTGGATGGCAAAAGTAATTCAATATTTTCCTTTTATCATATGAATTTTACGTTTCATTATTTATTTTAGACTCCATGGTTTGGTGACAAAAAGTTAAATAAAATCGTCCATTTTTTAAGTGGACTTGGGTTGTACTTAAGAGAGATCTAAATTAATCAGCATAAACAGGCTTTCATAAAATTTAACCAAAAAAAAAGGGAAGAAATTAATTTGGACAGTCAATAATTTATTAAAAATGTACCATAAAACCTATGTAAAAGGTGATTTAATGAAGTTAATAGATACTAGTATATAATTTTCTATATGTTTGGAGGATTTCCATTATATTTTTAGTACCTGCAAACTAGAGAAGCGAGGGTGCTTAAGCAAAGTGTGAACCAGGCCGGCTTTAGCGACGTCCGGGCGAATTTGGGTCTTGCAACCCATGATGGCTATGATGTAGACATTAAAATGTGGTTCGTGGAACAACCGAGCTGATGGACTCAATGGCTCTCCTTCCACCTGATGATGATTAACACTGTCTTCTCCTTCTTTGTTTGCTGTCTTTGTTTTGATAGGTTTTAGAGCTTGCTTTCTCCACCTGAGACCCTTTCAGACTCCATTATTAAGCCAAGCTAGCCTTTCCTGCAAACAGTAATACTATATACCTACTATATATTGGTTTTTTACTAATTTCTTGGTCGTTGGGGAATGATACCACTTGCACTTGCCGACTAGAAATAAGTGGAAGGGTGAGGAACATGTCTGGGCTAGGCCAGTCCTGACATTAATTTATAGGACAGACTTAAAACCACCATACGGTTCGAGACGATATCTTATACATCTCTGTAAGTAAGCACATAGTAAAATATTTTTGATCAGCAATAAATTTATGCCTATAAGCAATAAATTTCAAATCTTCTTTCGCGTGACTGTTGAGATGACACGACACCTTGTTATTAGCATATTAGAAAAGTAGCATCAGTAGTTGTTTATGTAAAAATGATTTGAGACTAATCACAATTAATGTCTATGGTATTGTTGTTTTGATAAGATCTTGTCATTGATTGCAACTCTCCTATAGAACAACCGTTCAATGCAAATTGCATTATCATGTGTCATTATTTATGATGGAATTTAGGTTGCACATGCATGTATATATACTTTTTGGTCGTTGATGGACTACTTATGATCAGGTGGCTCCATCTTACGGATATCAAATTTTACACCCATCGAGAGCAATGATTTTTTTCAAGTCCTAGGCTATATATGTACAATGTTCCCGTTTTTACATTATGTCTTCGTTCTCTCATATTTATTACTTATAAAATATAGGCATCTGATCTGATATATAACTGGAGACATTATTGTGTGAAACAACTCACATCACAATATTAATTTTCGTTTAAGATTTAGCATTCATGATCACTTCTAGCTACTTTAATTTTCTCTATCTCCCTGCATCCCTTTTCCCTGGATACAATCACTGTTTTCTGTCAGTTTGCAGAATAGAAAACACAGCTTTTATAAAGGAATTAAAAAAAAAAAAAAAAAAAAAATATATATATATATATATATATAATATATATATAATAGAATTAATTGTGAACTATATATAGCTAATTAAATGGAAGAGTTTGAAGTACTCTATTTGCAGATTGGCCCTTGTCTGCTACCGTTTATAGACCATATTTGGAGAAGGGATTGAAATGAAGGAGCTGAGAGCAACAAATTAATCAAGTAGGATGAAAAATGAAGTGCACATTCTGAAAACTATTAGTATGACAAACGTGAGGTACAGGCTTGCAATAAGTAATATCAAAGTTAGAAACTCAATTCAAAATCAAGCCTTCAGTTCTGTTTGGAAGTCACCTGGTTCAGTTTTGCTAAGTATAGCTAGATTTGGCTGATGAATCTATTGTTTTTGCTGTTCTACTCTTTAAAAAAAAAAAAAAAAAATTTAAATATGAAAATTTTTTTCTTTAATAAAATTTGTATAATTTGTTTTAGTGCTAATTATTTTCTATGAGATATAATTGTCCTTTTAAAAAAAAAGAAATATTATCCTATACAACTCTTGCATAATCCTAGGTATGAAGTAGTGGGAATGCTGCACACCGGACATGCGAAATGTATTCCCCCGAAGTTGATGAGCTTTCAAAGTTCCAGTCGCAAAGCCATAGGCCTGTTTGGTTTAATTGAGTAAAAAAGAGATGTATTCTGCATTCATCTTTAGTTTTTTATGAGATTTACCGCTATAAAACTTCTTTGGTTTTATTTTTGTATTTAGTTTTTATTTTTAGTATATAAAAAAAAAGATTTGAATGCAAAAACTGAATACAATTTTTTGGTATTTTTATTTTTTTGAAAATAAATACAATAACTTTTACCTAAAAACCAAATTTGTGGATCCTACTAACATTAACTTGTCCTGTGTTTTCTATCCTACAAACTGACAGAAAACAGTGATTGTATCCAGGGTAAAGGGGAGCAGGGAGATGGAGAAAATTAAAGTAGCTAGAAGTGATCATGAATGCTATATCTTAAACGAAAATTAATATTGTGATGTGAGATGTTTCACACGATAATGTCTCCAATAATATATCAGATCAGATGCCTATATTTTTTAAGTAATAAATATGAAAGAACATAGACATAATGTAAAAACGTGAACATTGTACATATATAGCCTAGGACGAGAAATAAATCATTGCTCTCAATGGGTGTAAAATTTGATATCCGTAAGATGGAGCCACCTGATCATAAGTAGTCCATCAACGGCCAAAAAGTATACATGCATGTGCAACCTAATCTAAGTGTATATGTGTGTAAAACTCTCTCCTAGATACTTGAACATCGACCCTTTCCCCCCACACCCCACAAATATTTATATTTCTAGAGTGACTACTACACTAAGAAAGAGTATGTGTTTTTATTTTAATGACCGTGTAATGTGGAGACATTCAAGTCTCTTTTTTTTTTTTTTTTTCAATAAATAATTTGTTTTAATTCTCTTATTTTCTGATAAAAAATCTTCATTTGTTGATAATAAAATATAAATTTAGCAAGTATTTTATGTTGGATTATTTCTAAGTTTCCAATGACTTTTTGGTCAAATGACATTTTTTATTTTCTTCAATAAAAATAGTCAAGGTTTAATCTCACACCCACACTCAAGATGCATGAAGAAAAAAAAAAAATTCCAAGTTGTGCTCCCAAATTATGCTTATTGAATTAATTCTATAAAATGAAATGTAGGTTGTAAATTAAACATTGGTTAATGGTAGTCATGCATCTAATTTTGACAATGGGTCATATACTTTGCAATCAAGATTGCAAAGTATATGACCCATCCCCAGTTTTTTATGGATCAGGTAAACCTGATATGATCTCTATTGTTTTCACATAAATGTTTTTTTTTTTCCTTTTCAATTCAAATAAGAGAACATAAAACAAAAATAGATAAAAATAAAATTTAAATTAAACAAAATTTAGCTACAAAATTGGTTGTAGCCTTAAGCTACAATTTTCAATATCTTTTTATTAGAGGTGAGAATTTTAACAAATCTACCATTGGATTACATCTTCTTATATTCTTCATACTTGCAAAATTTTTAAAAAATTAAAAATCAATAGCTATTTCATCAATAAGTTGTTTAAATTGCAAGTTTTTTTAGTTAAAAATTATGCATAAAATATATGCTTATAAATTATATAATAAATAATATTCGATTAATACAAAATTCGACATGTGTATGAAGAGCATAAAAAACTTACAATCGACGGTTAAATTTCTAAAATATGTAGTAATGTTTAGTTTATTGAGTAAGATTGTAGTTTTAGGTTACAACCAATTTTGTTACTAAATTTTGTTATTTAAATCTATAGGCCAATGTTCATTAGCTAATCATTTCACCAAAGAGTAAAAGAAAACCATATATGTAATATACAAAATATCAACCTCAGGTGAATCTAGTATATAATGTGAGAAATAAAGTTAGCAAAATAATATGATAATATACACCATTTCAGATATTACTAAAATTAAAGACATGTTTATAAAAAAAATTAAATATGAATTATTTTTTCTTTTATAAAATTTGTATAATTGGTTTTCGTGCTAATTATTTCCTATGAGATATAATTGTCCTTTTTTAAAAAAAGAAATATTATCCTATACAACTCTTGCATAATCCTAGGTATGAAGTAGTGGGAATGCAGCACACCGGACATGCGAAATGTATTCTCCCGAAGTTGATGAGCTTTCAAAGTTCCAATCGCAAAGCCAGCCTGTTTGGTTTGAGTAAAAAAGAGATGTATTCTGTATTCATTTTGAGTTTTTTATGAGATCTACCACTATAAAACTTCTTTGGTTTTATTTTTGTATTCAGTTTTCATTTTCAGTATATATATATATATATATATATATATATATATATATATATATATATATATATATATATATATATATATATATATATAAAGAATTTGAATGCAAAAACTGAATACAGCTTTTTGGTGTTTTCATTTTTTTGAAAATGAATACAGTGACATATTCATAAAAATCAAATTTGTGGATCCCACTAATGTTGACTTGTCCCATAAAAAAACATACACTCTCTCTCAATTTGTGTTGAATTTTTAATTGAAAAGTATAAAGTAAAAAAAAGAAGCAAAAACTAGACTAGAAAATAATGCCGCATCTAAAATAGGTTGGGTAGAGAAAATGAATACACAATTTGAGAAATGAAAAATGAATTCAAAAAATTAAGAAAAGAAAATGAATCCACCCCTATTGATGACCAAACGGAACCATAAATTCTTTCTTGCGTGTTTTCTTTTGCTTCCCATTTATAAGATAGTATTTGTTTTTAGTCAAAAATAATAATTAAAAGAATCAACATTTGGGTGGCCTAGTTGATAAGATACTGGGCCAATAAGTCTCACGAGTTTCAAGTAACTAGCTGTGTGTTGGTACTTCTTATATCCCATCTCTATCCCAAACGGTCGATTTAAAAAATAAGTGAATTCTTCATACAAACCGGAAGTATAAGGTCTCACCTGAGAGCAAGTAAGGAGCTACTAAGGTGTTACTAGAGTCACACCAAAAAAAGCCATATAGATCGCCCTTCTATTTTTTTTTTTTTTGTTTACCCAAAAAAAAAAAAAAAAACTTTAAAAAGACATACATTTGAAATGACCTCATAATTTAGGGCGAACAGTTAGAATTTATTAATAGTATATTATACAGATTCATTTTGACGTTTTGAAAAGTCTTGACTCCAGCTATATGGTAGTGGTTAGCGGATAGAATTATTAATGGTTTTCATATATATATATATATATATATAGAGAGAGAGAGAGAGAGAGAGAGAGAGAGAGTACGTAGTTGAAGAAAAATGACGACAACTTAATTTGGAAGTGCATGAGGGTTTTGTTTTTGCGGATAAGTGTTTCCGTTTTCTTGCTGAAGACCTGGTCGACTGAGTTGAATCATGAATGCAACGACCAGGGTGGTAGCTCGATCTTATTAGATTTAGATTTAGATTTAGATTTAGATTAGATAGCTTTGCGGGTATAGAGCATTTAAAGGCACAGGTTTTCCCACCTGTATAACTAAATGCACCTCATCAATCATTCATGTCCTTTTCTTTTCCTATCAAAATCAAATCACAAAACTGTCTCTGTTCCGCTCTCTCAACATCTAACAATCAACGTCCCAAACCCAATTTATTAGAAGTCTTTTCTATTTATATTTACATATATACTACTCTCTTTTTCTCTTTTCTTTTTTTTATTATGCGGAATTGTTTTACACTTTTACATGCACTGTATGGTTCTAAATTAATCTAGCTGGCACACGTACGTTGTTTTAACCTATAATCTCACTTGCTATACATCCTCTTTTTTTTTTTTTCTTTTTTTTATATATATAATTTTTATACAATATAAAAATTCTATTATATTCTAATCTATATATATATATATATGTGTGTGTGTGTGTGTGTTTGTTTGTGTGTGTGAAACTCCCTCTTGAAAATTTGAACTCGATCCTTACTTTCGACACCTCATAAACATTTATACTTGTGAAGTAACTATCACACCAAGAATGTATGATAATACTTTCTAAATATCCAATTATTCCAGAAGTATTTTCATTTAAACGAGCACATTAATTAACCATAATAATCAATCTCCACTATCCAATAAAAGAGATAAGATCAAGCAACTATTTCTATGAAATCAAGAAAGAGCATTACATGTTAATTGTATTAAAATATGCTTAAGTATGACATCTCTAATGCAAAAATCCTGGCAATGGAAGATCAAACTATGCTATTTATTCATTAAGTACTTGGTTAATTATTGTTGCATGTTATTTCTTTTTTCTTTTAAAATTTTTTTATTATATTGATAGTCCTTGGCTTTCTTATTCTCCAAATGTTTCTTATTATAATTGCTTGAATAATAATAATAATAATAAAGGTAAGATTTTTTTTTTGAAAAATAATTACAACATGCTGCTAACTCCGCAGTTCGAACTCTTTCCCCCTAGACTCCCAAACACTTTGTACATGAGAAGGTGTCAATTCAGTTACAAGACTTTTGGCAATAAAAGTAAGACTTAAGTACTGTTTCTTAAGTTTTCATCTTAATATTATGTTATATGACTTTTTTTTTTTTTTATAAAATAAAAGTATATTTTTTAATTAAATTATTATATGACAAAATTTTAAAAGAAAAACTTAGGTGGCGTTTGGTACGGGGTAATGTTTTAGGATTCCCAAGAATGTTTAAAGATTCCCATGTTTGGTTGCAAATTACGCTAGGGAATCAGATGCCAGGAGAATCCTTAAACCCCTCTCAGTAGGAATGTGGATTCCCTTTAAAACAGGTGGGAATCCAGATTCCCAAGCTTAAAAGAAATTGTATTTTTTATAAATTAACAATTTTAACCCTTTTTTCCTTATCATTTAAGCAATTAAGATAAACTATAAAACAAATTATCAATATCTTCTCTCTTGTCTTTATCTTTTCCCGCCAAAACAACATAAACAGGATAAATAACTCTGCTAATAATTATTTTTGTATTATTCTTGTCATTTTGAAACGTTAGATCACAGTTTTAATGAATGTGTTGCTAATTGATAATTTATATAATGTTTTTTATCTATCTATTTAGAGTAAGATATTTTTTTAAAGGACTAATTAATAGTTTATATATATTTTTTCATTATTTATTTAAAGGAAGATTTTTTTTTTTTTTAATGAGCTTGGTACTTCACATTCAAATCTAAGGACAAAATGGGAAAAACAAATAATTCATTTAAGATTCCTAGAAATACACCAAACATTATCATCTCACATTTTGGGAATCTCCCAATAAAACCAAATATAGGAATAGCTACATTCCTAGGAATGTGATTCCTAGGAATCACATTCCTGAGAATCTAGATGCCAAGAGTAATATGAATTTCTCGTACCAAATGCCACATTAAGGTATCGTATTTAAAGTATTATATATCAGTTTTATTTTAATAATAATATGTAATAATAGTAGAGTAATGACTAAAGGGAAAGATCATTAATGCAAAACCATCGTGCACGGAATACAAGGGGACGGCAGTCCATGATCCTATATATTGGCATTAGTCAAGGTAGTAGTTGTAATTAAAGGCTCGAGTTAATATGTATTCTTAACGCATATATTAAATTATTTATTTTAAAAAATATTTTTTAAAAAATTAAAAAATTAAAAAATTATTAATATTTTTTTAATTTTTAAAATTTATTTTTAAAAAAAATAAAAATGATTATATGCCAGTAAACACACGTTATCAAAATTCATAATTAAAAATCACTATATTTAATTAATAAACCAACACTTTACATGAAGAAAATTAATGGTTTGATGAGACTTTTTTTTCATGCGGTTGCCAAAAGCCTGCAGGCTGGAGCAAGGTCCGCAGAGGTAGGGTTGTAAATCAACTTGACTGAGTTTTGTCAAAGCTATTAAAAGTTCATAACTAATTTATTTAATTTTATTTGAAAATATAAATGGAGTTTAAATTTATCACCGAACTAGATTATATATTCACAAAAATGATTCATTTTTTTATGAAAAAAAGATCAAGTTTATTCATTAGGTACTTAATTAACTAATCTTTTTCCTATATTTATAATAAACGAACACATTTTTTTAATCTTTTGAAATTTTATTATAATAATTAATATGCTAAATGCAAAGTGCACTTTTTAAATTTGACTGATATTCATTTTAACTTTTTAACTTTACTTTTGTTCAATTGAATACTCTAAGTTTTAAAATTATTTAATTTAGAAATGTTGTCCAATTTTGTTTTAAAAAATTGTTGTTAAGTGTATAATTAACTAATGAAAAAAAAAGTTTGTTTGAAAAAAAATTTTATATAAATTTTTTTAATTAATTTTCATAGATTTTTTTATGTGAAAATAATATTTTTAGGGAAATTTTTTTTAATAAAATTGGATAGAATACTTGAATTGAATAAATTTAAAATTTAAAGGACTAAATTGAACAAAAACAAAGTTGTAAGACTGAAATGAATTTCAGCCAAATTTAGAGGGTTTAATTTGTATTTTAGCCTAATTAATAATAAACTATTGTTTTCATTTATAAACTTATATAATTAGATTCACTAATATTATACTATTAAAAACTATAATTTTACAATCTCATTCTCTCTTCGTTCTATATGCGTTAATTTGTAAAAAAGAAATTAAAAATTGAAAAGTTTAGTATGAAATTTGATCAAATATATAGCAAACATGGGGCACCACTATTGAGCTATCAATTAAACCCCAACTATTTGATATCTTTCAAACTTAAATACAACCTTACACATTTCAACCTACATATATGCTAAAAATATATATAAGCATATTGTTTTTACATGTACACTTATAAGTACGGCTGTTCACGGGTCGGGCCTGGTCGATTTTGGACCCAACCTGAACTCGACTAGCCAACGTCGGGTGGAGGGCAAAGGAACCCAAAACCAACCGTCGAAAAAATCGGTTGAGTCAGTTTCGGGAGAGGGTGAGTGTCGGTCGGGCCGGTTCAGTTGTCGGAATAAAAAACGACATTGAAAAAGAAAAAAAAAAAAAAAAAGCATCCCCAGAATTTGAAAAATCCCGCTAGAAACTGGAAAACCCATTGGAAATTGGAAAATTTCGAAGGAAAGTGGAAAAACTCGCCGAAATCTGTATTTTTTCGCTAAAAATTTCTTGGATTTTTCTAGATCTGGCTCAATTCTACCAGATCTAGCCGGATCTGGTTGAAATCTCGGTGGATCTAGCTTGTTTTTGCAGGATTTGGCCGGATTTTTTTTTAGCTCTGGTCAGGTTCGGGTTGCTTGGGTTTTGGAGATGCAAACCTGCCACTCGACCCGTCGGCGTCGGTTTTTGAGAATGGAAACCCGCCGTCGACCAACTGGACCTTTGGTTCAGGCCAACATTGGGTTGGCGTCAAGCGGTTTGGCCGGGTTGTTGGGCTTCGGTTGGATCTGGACACCCCTACTTATAAGCATATAATTTTACAATAATACTAAAATCAAGCCTTATTCTCAAGACTTTGTTCATTGTGAGTGTGCCCTGTGTTGTGGCCCTCGAATGCCACCATGCACAGTTACCAATTGAACAGCTCTTTTAGTTGTTCGGTTTAAATGCATCCTACACTCTGATCCAAGATTGCGTCACTAACTCAAGTTTAGGGTGGAGACGGGGGTTGTCACTTGATTTAGGTTTTTTGTTGTTGCTAATCTGCAATGTCATTAAGTTGAAATAGAAGAACAAACTATGGCATCTCCCTTGCAGATAGCCTTGATAGAAGAAGAGGGGGGGGGGGGGGATTATCCTTATTAAAACAAAAGGACTGGTTGGAGTTTAAAGCAAGACTAGCAATTAAATGTGCTGCTGCATTGTAGTTCCTCCGAACCCAACAAAACTTAAATGAAACAAAACAATAATATAAACTACAGATATTACAAATCAATGTGCTTATATTCTAGTCCAGGGTTTGATTTGGAGATGACAGAGCATCCAAGATCCACTCTTTTTGACCCCTTAAGAAGAGGCTTACGCGTGATGAGACCAAAGATTTGAAGTTAGGGTTTGGGCTAGCTCGGGAAGGTGTTTGGCATTAAAGCCCACCTAATCGAAGGGATTGCCCTCCATTTATGGCTCCCACACACTTCCTAACGAGGGTTCCATTGAGTTGTATCTCTTACAAGCATGCAAATTTATGATTAAAATAATTTATAACACTGATAGTCATGCTAGCTCAGCTAGAATTCTAGAGAATGGGGACCTTGGTCATTGTATTCCGCCCTACATAGATGTTGTGAAATAGAGTGGATCCAAGGGGAATCATTTCAACTCACCTCCTCGACCACATAGGTAGTTATAAGGAGGATGTTTATTTTTATTCCAAAACTATCTAAGGTAAGAGGGTATTATTGCTTTATAGCTTTACCTCGGGTTTGGGTTTGACCCATAACAATGAGGGACATGTTATGCATTTTGAAAATTCAAAGGACAAAGCTTTTTGGCACAGGCACAAAATATGTATACAAAGTGTTGAATGAATTAAATCTCTAACTTATGGTTTCCATACAATAAGGAAAGCAAATAAAATACAACACACAACATGTGAGCAAGATATGCATATGTAAGAAAAGAAAGCATGTATATGCATATAGAAAAATAATAAGTCAAAAGCCAAGCATAAAATTTATTTCATGAAATTATGATGTTGGAATTAAAATTAAAAGTTCTAGGCCTAAACTCACTAACAATCCCCAATGGAGTCGCAAAGTTGTGGATGCCACAAAAAGGAAGGCTTTTCAAAGGCCTTTCTCTTTCTTGGCTTGTTGCAGATTGGGTCTTTGGTGATGTGACTCATTTGTGTATATGTGTTTCTAGAGTGAGGTGTGTGCGCGCGCACACACACAAATCTCTTTTTCTTATTTTATTTTTAAGAGCTGCCACTAATCAATGGTTTTGTATTAGGTGTGATTGGTTACTTATTTGTCTAGTTCTTTTTTTAGTTACCTAATGAATTAAAAACCAATTCAAGGGTAATTGATTAATTAAGGTAAACCAAAGCCTTGAATCAAAGATCTTGAACTTGGAAGTTCGGTTATGGGTGGGAAGGTGTTAGATATCCCACACCGCCTATCTAAAGGATAGTACCCCATTTTAATTTTAAATTAAATACTTGGCATTTGGTTTTTGAAATGGGTTTTGTACAAACAAAACACACACACACACACACCCACATGTGAGTATTTATTTGCATATAACATATCATGTGAATATTTACATCAAAGAGTATTTACAATCAAAACATTTGAAATATATGTATATAGCATGTGAAGGCTAAATTTAAATATGTATAACTAGCATGTGAGTACAATATTAATTACATACCTAATATGTGAATATATGCAATATAAAATAAAAGGAGAGGGAAGGAAAGATGTGACCTTTTAGCAAATTTATTCTTCATTTTCTCATTCTCATGCACAAACATAATAAACCAAAACATTCGTGCCAAGGGAAGGGGGGAATATGTTAGCTTGATTGGTGTCTATTGGTTCAATAAAAATTAACAACAGACACAAACCTAAAAAAGAATGCAATTCCAAAAGACTAAAAAAAAAGACCTAAAACTTACCTCTAGAAAGATGAGCAATTTCTTTTTAGGATACTCATGACTTTTGGAAAGGTTTTATTTAGAAACTAAGGTTTACCTCTTTTTTGAAAAATGGCTTCTCTTGATTTTACATGAAAAATGGTTCTCTTTGAAGCATAAAGAATGTGCTAATTTGTAAGAAAATGTGTTTGGAAAATAAAAGCATTTTTTTTTTTTATGAAAAAGAGTTTGGGGTTTTTTTTTTTTTTTTAAATTTTAAAATACATTCCATGGTTTTAGTGAAAACCATAGTTTTTGTTTGTCTTTAGGATAGAAAGAACTTGGTTGAAAGAGATTTTAAATGAATGAAAGCTTTAACATTAAAACCATTTTATTTTAAGAAAATGGTTTCCATGGTTTTAGTGAAAACAATAGTTTTTATCCAACTTTCTAAAGGAATTAAACTTTGTGTGTGTGTGTGTTTTTTTTTTTTTTTTTTTTTTAATTTATAAAAAGAGGTAGCCAAGAAGTTTTCATGAAAACAAATTTTAAGCTTGAAAATAATTTGTAAAGAAAGTTCAAATCAAAAGAAATTAAACATAATTTTTTAGAAAATGATTTTTAGAACCATAGCTAAAACATGAGAAAAGTGTTTGATTTAAAGAAAATGGTTTCCATGGGTTTACAAAAAAAAAAAGAAAAGAAAAAAAAGAGAGGGAAATTTAAGAAGGTTGTTTTAAGAAATTTAGAAGAAATTTCTCTTAAATAAGTCTTAAACCTTATCACATCCAAGCTTATGAATTCTTTTCCATGTTGGGAAATGGGAGTCCCATTTTCCCAGAAACATATCCATATTGTGCTTATGGACAAGTTTTAATTTAGACCCACTTAAAGAAATTCAAAAAAGGAATTTCCATTTTTTTTTTAAAGAAGATACACAAAACTTTAGGTTGCAAATCATTTTGAAGAAAAGAAAGGTTTTGAGAGAAGGATTTGAAAAATGCCCCTTTGGAAAGCTTTTATGGATTTAAGAGGGAAACTTCTCTTTGAAAATGTTTACTTTTAAGAAAAATGGATGGCCATTGGAACCTTTTTTTTTTTTTTTTTTTAATCTTTTGGAAAACACATTTTTAGAGCTTTGTTTACCCAAGATTTTTACTATTTTGTAGCCTAGGGTTATGGTGCTAGCTCTCTAGCTAGCACCCTTAAACCCTTTTGCACATGAGAAAGGGAATATGGAAAATAAAACAAGCTTAAAGATAAAGTGCATAAACGGAAAGAGCACAATATTTAAAGGCTTGAATGTAGCAATAAGAATTTAAAGAATTTAAGAGCAAGACATAATGTAAAAGTTTGAATTTAAAGGAATTTAAAGACAAGACAATAATGTAAAAGCTTTAATTTAAAGGAAATTAAAAACAAGACAATAGTGTTAAAGCTTGAATTTAAAGGAATTTAATGATGAGACAATAATGTAAATGGGTTGATTTGAAATTCTTTTTAAAGAAATTTCTCCCAAATAAGCCATAATCTTGTCATATCCAAGCTTATGAGTTCTTTTCCATGTTGGGAAATGGGAGTCATGAAGATCTCTACCATTTTCTTGAAAACATACCATATTATGCTTACGAACAAGGTTTAGAACTCACTTAAGAGAAACCACCCATCTATGGTAAATCGCCATCTTCCCATTAAGGGAGGTCATGCACCAAAAAAAATCCTCCATAAACCTTCTAATTAGGAAGATGAGGATTTATCAAAGATGTTGGGTTTTTTTTTTTTTTTTTTTTTTTTTTTTTTTTTTTTTTTTGTAAATCCAATGGATTTAAAGAGAGAAGACAACAAAGAGAAAATGGTTAAAATGATTTTTATTTATTTTAAATGTGTAGAGAAAGCTTTAAGGAATAAAGAGCATAAACATGGAGAAATATTGAACAATATGTAAAGAGAAAAAGATTAGATGAACAACATAAAAAAAAAGAAAAGAAAAAAAAAGAGCATTTCAATATATATAGAATGATGTATTTACAAAGAGAGAAGGAAATAAAATGGTGTAACTATGAACAAAGCTACCCATTTTTATTACAAGGCTTACCAAACGTACCTAAGAGCTTTGAAGGTGTGAAAATGGTGAAAAAGAGGGCTGGAGTTTCCATTTAAGTGAGGGGTTTTCTAAATAAAAAGAAAGAGAAACTAAAAACTAAAGAAATTCTACACACACACACACACACACACACACACACACACACACACACACACACACACACACACACACACAGAATTTTTGAAATTTTTGTGCATGAAATGGCTAGAGGGGAGGGGGGTCTATTTATAGAGGGGTGAGATGTTGCAGCAACATCACCCAAATTGCCTTGATGCAAACATAATTTTTCTTTTCGTCTTTTTCCTCCTTTTAACCATATTTTCGAGCTGCTAATTGTTGGCCTTTTGGAGATTTTATTTCTTAGTGTCCCTAGAGAGTTCTAGATGTCTAGTTTTCATAGGTCTTTACCTTAAATAATTTGGAGCTACAGTCATTGAGATGTTGCATCTAGAAGGAAGGTGACGCAATGGAAGAAATTTAATAGCACTATTTTTAGAAAATTCATGTTCTCCCAATTCGGAGTAGATATCGCTGAGCCCTTTTTGTGGAAAGTAGATGACTCATCATACTTCAATATGGTTCAAGTATAGTACACCATTCATGGCTGAATCGGTATAGTTTATTGCACAAAAATGCTTTAAAACAGCTCTTTTGACCAGAAAAATAATGTACTTTATTTAGGGTTTTCGGTATTTTCTTGATATTTTATTTGTTTCAGCTTCCATTTTGGCCTATGAACTGTAGTTTCGAAGCAAAAGTTATGGTCGTTAGGATGTTTTAAAATTTACCTCGATTGGACAGTTAGATACAAAGTCAATGTTTTGACCACTCCCAGTTAGGGTTTAGTCAGAATTGGTCAAACTTTGCCAAAAATGGCATTTTTGGTATTTGGAAATCTTGGATGGTTTATTCCGATGCCCGATCAAGGTAAGTAGAAATTTTTTTCCATGTTGTTCCCCATTTTCTCGATTTTTGCCTTTTAGGGCTTAAATCAACATTTTGGCATGCTTACTGAGATCGAACAAAATACAGTATCAATATCAAGTATAAATATTATGCAAAGTTGTAATTTTCAATTAAGTTTTGTTGGCTTTAATTTCGTGTTAAATTTGATTGTATTTTTTCAATAATTTCTTTGTATGTTTGTGGGACTTAATGTAAGGGATGAGTGTGAGAGTTTTTGAAGAATTATGAAGAACAGGGCATTTCATGACTTGCTCGCAACTGGCTCGTGAGTGGATAACCTGCAAAAGACCATGTGAGAAGCGCATGCTGGAAGCTGAAGAGTCAAGTGTCAGGAGGCATTTTGCGACTCTTCTCACAACTGGATAAACTTGCGAGATGAGCCGCAAAACTCATTGCTAGGTTGTTTTAATGTGCTTTCCTAATTTCTTTACCCACATTATAAAATTCTACATTACGCACGAAATTGTAAGGAGACTTTCAGAGGGAAAATCCTAGAAATACACTTAAGCGTTAGAGATTATAAACTCACAATCATCTACAAAATTTTTCTTAGTTTTCCTTTACTCCTACCTCTCTAATTACAAATCCTTAAGAGGTTCTTAGCCCAAACACATACCTCACCCAATCTGAGTGTTGAGAGTTGTTTTGAAGCATGTGGGAAGCATTGAAAGAAGCCATCAATTGGCAAGTGCAATTTGGAGCTAATTGCGGGATTCAGATAACTAGTGAAAAAATGACTCAGTGAAGTCCGTTAGGAGTTGGAACTCGGAGGGTTCAAGTATAGTTGATAGATTAGGCTTGGAGGGTATTTTTGATATCCTTGTACTTTAACTTTATTCAATAGTGGATCATTTTGGCTTGGAGGGCTGCAGAGAGGTTTTTCGTTGAGTACTTTGGCTTCCTCTTCAATAATACATCTCGGTGTTATCTTGTGTTTGTATCTCTTTTCCCTTACTCTTTGTGCTTTACATTTATTATTTATTGTTTATGTTTATGCACTAAAGAGTAGTTTTGGTTTATTACGTATCATTTAACCTTATTCTGCACTTAGTTAAATAAGATAAAAGAAATTTAGAAGTTAGTTTAAAATTAGGGGCGTCTAAATAAGCTATAATGTTTTGTACTATTGATCTTTCATATTATAAAGACTTAAAGTCAACATAAACCAAAAGGAACAAATAAGTGACATCAATGCCTCATTCCTCCCTCAGGAAGTGGTCATTTGATGGGAAAAAGAAAAGAAAAAGAATTAATTTTATTCATTAATTTTTTATCCTTCATTTTTAATTAAAAAAATATTGTTCATTTTTGTGAGTGCCTGAGGACCGAGGATGAAGTTTAAGAGTTGTAGTGTGGGGTGACAATGCCACAGGCCACGAGCCTGAAGAGGAGGGTTGCTCGAGGAGGTAAAGAGATAAGTCAAAAGTACTCTGAGGTGTACCGAGTGGGAATAAAAGATCATGGAGGAAGTTTCTAGTTTGGGGTAGCCTGTAGCCTTCGCATTAAATGCTTTACATATAACCTCCTAGCCACATTAAATGGTGGACAACAATTTTATCAGTTGTATTAATAAGGAAGTGACCTGAACAGTGCCAGTCACAGCTAAACAGACTTCTTCTACTAAACTTTGTAAATAGGTTTTTTTTTCTCCAATAGTTTAGAGACAAATATATGCATGAAAAAAGATTTTTTTAATAGTTTAGTTATGAAAAATAAAAAATGATTTTTTCTTAAAGTTTAAGAACGAAAGTGAAATATTTTCAATAGTTTAAGGATGAAAAATGAACTTTTTAATATTTATGGAAAAAAAAATAAAATTGTTAAAGTTTAGGAACGAAAAACATATTTTTGATAGTTTAGAAAATAAAATAGTATTTTACCCTTAATAAATTATTAAAAGTACAAAATTGAAGTGGGCTTAAACAACCAAAGATATAAAACCTGAGTCCTTCCTAAGACATATGACTTAAAATTTTGAATCTAAACTCGTACCATACACATTTTGAGAATTTCAAAATTATCTTATTAGGGTTAGGTCGGTTTGGAAATCCGTCATATTCGACCAACTCCCCTCCCTATAGTACATATTACCTAATTGATAACATCCATATTACCTAACAGACACAACAAACCGTACTCGGCTTCTAACAAGTTCATTTCAACAGGGGAAAAAATATGTTCTCTCCTCATTGCATGAACTTCGGTCAACACTTTTCATGGCTAAAATTTATTCTAAACCAATATTTAAATGTAGCCGTGGCAAATATGCTCCCAAGTCATCCCTCACACACCAAGGTATAGTGTTGGCATTCAAGAATCAAAGAATCACTACCAATCCTATCCCTAAGATCTAACTTCCAAAAAAAAAGACCTTTTAAGAATCCAAGACCCTTATAACTTAATGGCATTACCAAGCATCCTCTATAGAGAGATCTAGGGTCCCTGACTTGTTGCAAGAAAAAATAAAATCCAACTTCTAATTAAGGAAAAGTGAAGTCTGCTTCCGTCTACTTGGACCAAGCAACTGCATCAATCTCTGCTTGGGCGTTTCTATATAATTCCAGCCTTTTTGCAAGGCTGGTGCGGCGTTGCATGATTGCTGGATCCTCATCGAGCAATTTGGCCAGATGTCTTGACTGCAAAAGAAAAAAATAAAGTTATAGAAAGTACTTGGAATAATGTTTTATTTCTGTAGAAAAAGGTAAAGGAATGGGTAGGGTAAGTCGGAATTCTCACCTCCTTTTTACCCAACTCTGTGAAGAAATGATCAAGTAAGCTGCGTTTTGCCTCACGCACTTGACAATGGACAACTGACTTTGGAATAGAGTTCTTCAAACTTGCACAAGCCATATTGACATAGGACAAGACATTGGTTCCTGTATGATTGCAAGAAATAAATAAGAACAAGAAGGGAACCCTGATTATTACAGTGTGAATATAACACAACCTGCAGTTTTTCAATGTATCAAACTCTAAAGAACCTCATCAAAAGATTGAACTATGAATGCGTAAACTCCTCAAAACCACTCAAACCAATTAAGCTAAAGCTTATTGGTTCAAAGTAGAGGGGTTAAGTTCAAGCCAGACCCTCAAGTCAGGGAATTTAACACAATATTTTTTACTAAAACTTTATAATTTGGATCAAGTCATCCTTACTTACCAACTCGCCGGAGATATGAATCATTATATCTATCAAAAATTGAGTGCGTTGGATTTCCACCTTTCTCAATATCTTGGGGAAGTTTGCGAAAAAATTCAACAGTTAGATAACAACATTCCATATCAACCAACTGTAATGTTGCTTTCTTGCTTTCTCCCCTCATCCTGTCCAATGAATCAATAGCTGCAGTTCCGACTTCCACTCTCAAAGTGGGATACTGCTTCAGCTCCTATATGCAACAGAAATAAACATATACTTAGCTATCTGAGGGGAAAAAGAAATTCTAGGAATTAATAATTCCCCTACTCGTTGTTTTCCAACACCACCGTTTATGATGCATTTAGATAGCTGATTAGGTGAAGCTCACAGATTAAGTTACATGCTATGAACCAAGGACAAGAACATGACACAACGTGAGCCACAACAACAAGACAATTTAGGACATGACATGGTGGGGAAACCACAGTTAAAAAATTCCAGATGAACTCCTGAATGCTTAAGCATTTTTGCGCCCCTAATTAGCATATAAATATGTATTACTAGAACAATATTCAATACTACAACAGAAAAGAAAAGGTAGCAATGTTGAATGACTTGCCATAGTTTCAGCCATAGCCTTGTGAACCAGATCCTTCAGTATAGCATGAACCTGAAATTGTGAAATAATTGAATGAGTACAATAATCTAATTTGCAACATTACTATGTAACAAATCAAGCAGAATAAAAAATCTGATAAACACAAACCTAACCAATTTGGTTTTAAAAGATATTCAATGCTTAATATAACAAATTTAATAAGCCTTGTTCTGAATGCTTCTCTAAACGCTGGCCTCCTATTGTTCTAAGGCAGCAATCCATGATGGTTGAAACTCAAAACTGGGTGTCCTTCGCAAAGTATGACCGAATAATAGATAAAACTTACAGGAATAGAAAGGTTAAAATTTTAAATGCAGAGAGAAGAAGGTAAAATCACAAGAGTAAAGCAATAATAACATGATTGAAAAGATGACAGGTCTGTCAAACAGCATGTTGTCAGAAAAAAAGAAAAAAGAAGAAAGGTAGAACTACCTTTGGTAGGAATACCATAACCTCAATTATGAAATTTGCCTGCTCTGTGCAAGTACACAAAACAAGCACACAGCATCACCTTTCCAAAGGTAAGAAAGATCAAATTCAAACACTTTTAACTTATTTCAAAAGAATTCAGTAAAAAGACTGCTTTGGAATGGTTCACAGTGGGAGAATGATTTTGCTCATGGTACAAATACCACATGGCATAATATGAGCAAACAATTGTGTACATCTGAATGCATACCGCATCTACAGCAGCCTCTGCAGGACCTCTAATAGTTACCAAGGAAGATTCAATAAGACGACGATATCCTTGTTCTGGAGCAATTAGATGAGGTTGATACCCATCTGCTTCAGTGATTAGCTTTCGCACATTTTCCATTGAAAGATGTTTGTCAAATTGCAACCTCTTCAAAGCAGCTGGAAGCTGATTGTCAAACACACTATATATTTTTTCACCGCCAGAGCGCCTGCAGTTTTTTAGGATGGTTTAGAAGCCAACAGGAAATGAACAGACCACATTCCAATTAACATGTAAAATAAAAAATACGTTAATATCAAAAGACATACACGCCATCAAGATGTTCTTTAAATACTTGATCAAAATTACGACAAATTTCCATAATCATGTACAATTTTCCCTGCATAGTGAAAAGAAAACAGTATTAACAATGCATCATATAACAAGAAGAAAACATAGAGCAAGATCATGCATACAAAATGTGAGCAAATGATACAAGATAGGGAGAGAATTACCAAAGCTTGAAAACTGATAAGCTATACTTCTCAAATTTACGATATTGTATACATTAAGACAAAAAAAAAAAAAACAAAAACAAAAAACAAAAACTAAAGCTTACTCCAGCATCAGATGCAATTGGCTTCCCTAGACGGCTCAATTCTCCTTCTAGTTCATTAATAGTTTTGTTGATAAGAGACTGAAGTCCTGGAATTCGAGACTTGATAACAGTTTCCAAGTGCTGTGAAATTAATCATAGGATTAGAGAGATTGAATTTCCATGAAAATTTTATACCCTCCAAAGAATATAAGATCGTATAAATCTCCAATGAGTCCCATCCCGTCAAGGGTACCATACGTACCTTAGAAAGCATCTTTCCTAAATGTTCAGAACCCATCCTGTTTGCAAGATGCCTATACTCTGGGCTATTAGCAAAGTACTCATGTTCTCTACGTCGAGCAGCAATCATATCAACACTTTTGTTGATATCAGCTTGAGATCGATTAACAACACCAATCCAAGGGAATTGTAGCTTATATGATCTTCCTTCTAGCATCTGAAAAACCAAGAAAAAAAAAATATCATTGTCATGAATTTGAATACTTTATGTCAATAAAAATATCCCGAAATGCATCAAGAATATGGATCCAAGATATGAAAATCCACACTTTTTAAAACCTTAAAAGCCATCAGGTTCATAGAAAACATTTCTTCTAATGTTCCATCGCCCCTGCTTCTCCTAAATCTTTTTTCTTTTGTTCTTTTTTCTGTTTTCTCTTTTTATTGGTGAGTCACACATGCATCCTATAGGTTGTGAACCCACGACCTCACCTTCCACCCTGCTCTTACAAGGGTAGGAGGTGCCATTTGTGTTAGACACTTAGACCTCAATGGCCACCTACCTGAATTTAGAAATACCTCTCTAAGTTCTAAAGAAAAATTTATCCACGCTTCAAATTTTTCAAAAGTGATAGAATTTTGTAATTAGTAAATAAAAAATGCCATCAACTGATGCTAGAAAAAAAATCAACGCAAGAACATATTACTCTTTAACCTCACAATGACAAAACAAGAGAAACAGACTTTGAACTAATGCAGCAAGTTAGATAAATTAAACCAATCAATACTAAACTTCATAAAAACACATTCATTAGGTTTATTTGACTCTTTCAGACATAAATGTATTTATAAAGAGAAAAATCCCAACAATATTATTTATGAATAAGAGCAGTCTTAAATCCAAAACTGAACAACTTCTAGTTGAAATAATGAAACTTACATCAACCGCATCAGTACCCTTGTCCATAAGATCAATCTTTGTCAAAACACCAAATGTTCTCTCCCCTGAAAATTTTGTATGCCAAATAAACTGAAGTTCAATGTCAAATGCATAAAAAAGGAAATCTACTTCCAATTAGAGTGATCCATCAATATGCCTAGTTAATCAATTCATCAAATTCTGTTAGTACTTGCAGGGGAGATAAGAAAGATGGTCCTTGAGAAAGTTGATAAATGTCTTACCTTTAGGGTCTACTTCACGAGAGATCTTAATTGCATCAGATGTAGCAAGATCTTGATTGGCAGGAGAAATTGCCAGAATAATACAGTTGGGCTGCAACAATAGATAGTTATTGTCCAATAAAAATCCCACCGGAAAATTTTTCTTCAATTCAAAGAAACATGAAAAATGACAAGTAAAAGCACAAAAAGAAAAATAACATGTAATTGAACTTGAAAATTATTTACATAATTCCATAAGCATCCATCAGGTGCTAGTTTCCTGAGGTCTTTAAAACTAATTAGCATTAACATTGACATATTTATAAAATTCCGAAGTTATTTAGAAAGTCCAGAGCAAGCCCAGTGAACACCGTTTTTCATTAAATTAGATTAAAACTCAGAACTCAGAAGAATCTTCAAATATATTTATTGATAACCAAGAATCTTAAAATATCTTTTAACAATTACCTTCTCAATGAAGGATCGAACCATGTTCTCAATGTCTTGGACAATGCTTTCTGGCTGACCCTCTACAATACCCCAATGCTCAATTATTATGGTATTATCTGTATGGAGTCGGAGCCAACATGCATAATTAAAGAGTCACATAACTTACCAACGGCTACTTTTGTAAGCCCAGGAAGATCAACCAGTGTCAAGTTCACCACTGCCAAGATCAAACAGTGAACAATATGTATAAAATAGCTTTACAAAAAGATAATGTACTTAAAAACAAGGAGTAATTCCTAATAGAGCATAATTGTATACTATGCACCCAATGAAGCGAAACTCTCAGTTTAAAACTTTAATTTACTTGAAAGCCAATCATAGATGCAAAGACCTAAAAACAGTGAAAAATTATGTCATTGATCCTCAAATTTAACTCAATTTGAAAAGTGGAGCACAATGATCTACAGCTAAATTAATGGCAAAGCAACATTGCTTAACACCTCACTTTAACTCAAGTGTAAAATATGAGACCCTTAACATAAGGTATACTATAGCTCAACCATTGCTATAGCCTATAGCTACTGCACATAAAAATCAACAAAGCATTTGGAGCTAAATCTAAAAGTAAAAATCACCAATTAGATAATGATGCTAGACCATTTTATGCTGACATCAGTTCAACTGAAAAAAGCATTTTTTGTTTAAAATCATATTAATCTTATCTTACACAATATTTTTTAGAACAAAAAGTATAAGATTATCAAAAGTTCTATCTCACCATTAGGGGAGTAGATACTAAGATGTATCGGAACACTAGAAATTTGTTTACTTCGGCCTGTCTCTCGATCAGTCTCATCAGAAATCTCCTTCCTCACAGCGGCTACACAGTATACCGTTAAGATTAGCATATGAGACGGATTAAGAAATCTTAGCTCAGTTACCAAACTACGTACTGTGACAAAATAAAATAACTTGTCAACAATAGTAAGTACTAAAAGTCCTCTTTTCTGAGAGCGGGGAAAGAAGGATACCAAAATCAGTGAATCTTTTTCGAGGGAGGTGCATAAATTCTGCATATTCTCTTCCTTCATTGATCTTATGAAGTTGCAAGACAAGAGGACGCCTAGTAACAATCCCTGCACACAATCGCATTTAGATTTTCAGGGTGATAAACATTGGCAAATAAATTTTATATTTCCAACTGTAACAAAGAAAATAATAGACAACACAAATTACCAGCTCCACGAGGTAAAAAGTCTTTTCCAACGATACTCTCCAACACAGAAGACTTCCCAGAGCTCTAGAAGTAATTAGATTACAAATATTATTAATTCAAATAAGTTTAGTTTCAGCAAGCAAAAAGGACAAAAGAAGAATTTATGTGTGTAGTAGAAGCATGCATTGCCATGAAACTGATGATTATTAATAACTGATGAAAAACATAGTCTAATAGACGTGAATGTGGATCCTATATTAATTAATGATTGTCAGTTTGATTGGACTCATCAAAGATATCAATGAAACTGACAATCATTAATTAATATCATGAGTCCAACTACTACAGGTTTTAATAAATCATTGTAATACGTTTACCATAAGCAATGTCTTATGATTACTTTTTAACTCAAAACCCTTTTTTGTTGTTGTTGTTGCTGTAAATGCGCACGTGCTCATGCAAGAGAGAGACGTTTCTAACATTCAAACAATACTATGTTTCGAAACACCTAAATCTAGGATTTAGACAAAAAGAAAACACAAATGAATACTTAGATGAGAAAAGAAAAAAAGAAAAGAAAAAGAGAAGCAAGACAATGCAAAATTGAGAAAGAATGGAAACCTGGCCTCCGACGACGGCAATGGCGGGCAAAGCGTCCCAGAGAGTGGGCAAAGCACTCTCTTCGCCGTGATCGCCTAGGGCCGTACAGGCCCTCTGTATTTTGTTCACCAATGAGATCAGGTTCTCCATTCAAACTAACTATTCAGAGATACAGAGAAACGAGACCTTTTTAGGCTTTTAGGTTTTTTTTTTGAGTTTTGTTGAGGTCGTAAAGAATGGCAGAGTTTGGCGAAAGAGCCGCGAAGCGAAAGGGTCGGTGCCATACTTCGGAACTTTTCCAAGTGTTTGTTAGCTTTGAAGTTTCTTACTTACTAAAAATAAACAAAAGGATAGTTTCGATCAAATTTCAATTATTTTTATTTTTATTTTTTATTTTTAATAAAATCAAATTTCAATTATGAATGGGTTATTACATTTGAGAAGCGCTAATTTTAACCACATCAATTACTTTTTTACTTATCAATACAACATTTTTATTATAAAAGTGCTAATTTGCACCCCTTTCTTTCTTTTTTTTAAAAAAAAAGATTTATTATAAGTGTTATAAATGAATGCAAATCTTTTGTACTACTTTTTATGTATTATTCTATATTCTACGAATTACTACTTATATGCATGATTATTTTTTATTTTAAATTTTAATTATTTTATAAGGAAAATAAAATCAAAACATGACACGTAATAATTGATGAAATAGTATACAAAAAATAGTATAGAGGATTTGTATTTATAACGGACATAGCAATTTTTTCATTGCCTTCAAAGCTAATAATATGATATTTTATTTTTCGTCAACTTGTGTATGCTTTATCAAATGGCTCATTTTGTCTCATCAAAAAAAAAAAAAAGCTCATTCTGTATGTGTGCGGTGATCCAAAAACTAACAGATTATTCATCCAAAAAAAAAAAAAAAAAACTAACAGACTATTGCAAGTGACATGCATGTAACAAAGCCGTCGACTATAGTTCATCCTTCGATCTGGGGAGCGAAGCAGCCGGTGCCCATTTTTAGAAAATTTTCAAAATAATAGCAGTGCACTAGCATTGGATGCCCTAAATTTTAGCATTTAGAATACTAAGAGCATTCTTATTGGCAATTGTAAATGGTATATGTAGAAAAAATTTAGCATAAAGGCACAAAAAGAACCTAGTAGCCGAACTTGTAAAATGTTACAATAGCAAATTTTTTTTGCAATTGTGCTACAGTGTCATTCTAAATGTAGGATGGCACTGTAGCACTTTAGTAAAAAATATAATAAATTTTAATTGATAAAGTGAAAGAGAGATGAGGGAGAAGAAAGAGAGAGAGAGTTGTATTGGAATATATTATATTATTTTAGTGGGTAATATATATTATTTTAATGAGTAGAATAGGAAAATAAAAGTTGGGATGTTGGGTGTTGTAAGGACACAATTCAAGTTCCCAAACCACAACGAGGAGCAGATGGGCTTAAAAAGGCCTTTCTTTACAATGAATTTGTAGAGGGTGGGTTTGCAATCTAGATTCTCAGGATGGCTAGGACAATCATAAAAGAGAACGGGCTTTGGGCCCAAAAGACTAAAACAAAGGAACGATTTCTTTATAAAAATAAGGCTGAAAATTCCTCCTCGGACCGTTGCCGAGGATAGTTTATAACAGTGTTTCTTAAATTTGGATACAAATATGGACTATCTTTTTCTGTTGACTCTCTTTTCTTCCTCGGTCTCTTTCTCCTCTTTTCTTCGTCTCCCCTCCCTTCTATTTATCATCTCCCTCCTTCTGGTGGCAATCCCCCTCTTTCCACTTGTCCCATCCATTTTCCCTTAAAACCTGCTGGGATTTGGGACCAAGTTTCAAGCTCTATCCTTATGTCCCATCTATTCTTCCTTAAAGCCCGCTGGGACTTGGACCAAGTTTCAAGCTCTATGCTTATGTCCCATCCTTCCGTCTATACAGTCAGCGTATCAATCACAGAGTCTTTAATGCATGGGCGGTGGAAGCAGCCTTTCCACCGCTCTTTCAAGCGTCATCCACGTATACCGCGTATTCCCCTTAATTGTAGGACTCTTCGTAGATTAACTCGGGGGTACCAAAACTTCTCTTCCTATGTCCTCGGCTTAACATTCCGAGGACATATCTACCCCTCGGACGTATTTGGATTTTTTGAACACTCCATAACCACTTTGATGTTTCGGATTTTGGGTTGCTAGCCCAAAAGATTTCGTTGGGCCATCCTTTATATTTTTCTGGGCTCAATACCCCTACAATAGCCCCTCGAGATTCCTTATTTTCCTTCACCTCGGGAGGAAAATAGGATCTCGACATAAAAAGACCCTTTTACCCTGCATAATGCTTGAATATTGCTGGCGGAAATAAATTCTGAATTACCTGCCGCGTGTTCCCGATGTTTCGGTACTCGAAACGCCCCTGAATTAATTATTGGCGCTTCTATGTCCCCCGTGTTTTAATGATATGACCCATATCCAACGGTCGAGCGCGATTCCGGTGTTTGAGGCGGGAATTCGCCTGCTTCAAAATACCTCCTGACATATAAATACCATCTCATCTTCAAAAAATCTTCACACTACAGAAACCTCAAAGCGTACCTGCCACACTTTTCATCTCCCCGTACTCTCTCTCTCTACTCAAGTACCCTGTCCGAGGAGACCGTGCTTTCTTCCTTTTTCTTTTTAAAAGTAAGTTTCTTTAATACTTTTTCTCCTCCTTATCAGCTTTTTGTTTCTATTGTTTCCTTTCCATCCAAGCTTCTCTTTTTCACTGTATCTTCTATCCTCGGCGTAGTTAGTTTCTTCATCCCCTCCTTCTTTTTCAAACAAAAATGGGTAGATTTGCGTCCCTTGTTGACTCGAATGAGAAAATAGAGCAGTTTAAGGTTAAGTACAAAATCCCCTCGGATGTGTTCATTAGGTACAGCAACGAGGAGGAATATTATACAAAAAGAGAAATGGGGGAAGTGGTAATCCCGATGATTGCATTCATCGAAGGGGGAATGAAAATCCCCATGGGAACGGTGACCAGGGATTATCTTAGGGCTTTTAGGTTAGCTCCCACCCAGTGCGCCCCAAATGTCTTTAGGATCCTAGGTTCCATAGATGCCTTAAATGAGAAGATGAACCTAGGACTCACTCACCATGATGTGAACTGGGTTTATAACCTCCATTACCTAAGTAAAAAGGACGAATATTACCTAAAGTCTAGATACCCACAGGTTAGGCTAATTCAGTGTCTGCCCGAATCAAATAAGGGCCTAAAAGACGACTTCCTGATTGTATCAGGAAATTGGCACGACGGCCTCCCCTGTCCGACGAGGGAAGGGACTCCAGGTGAAGTTTCCTTTATATTTTGCCATCTCTTGTCTTTTTACTTGTTCCTGACCATTTTTACTTGGATAACTCTGCAGATCCACACGCAGCGGATCGTCATCCTAACCTCGTCGATTTCGAGCGGCTGGATAGGATCCTACAAGCCGAGGTCTTTGTGCATAGTGACGGCCAACTCTGTGCTGCTCATCTGATCCTCGGCTACACTCCCATATCAAAAGCATTTCAGGCGCCGAAGTGCGTGATTAAAGCCCACGACCCTCGTCTTCCTCGGATCAGCGTTGCCGTCGAGGGTTTCCTGCTACCCGAGGATACTACCATTCCTCAAGGTACTCTGATCACCCAACCAATCCAACCACCACAACCTGTTCCAGTTGAGATTCCCATAGTTCCTATCTCCACCCAATCAATCCCTAGCGAAGCTGCGTCCTCCCGTCCTTCTGTGAAAGAAGAAGAGGAAGAAATCGTCGAAGTAGCAGATTCTGAGGACGAGTTTGAGGTTTTTAACCAACCTTACTCTCCTGAAGACTTAACTTCTGTCCTCGGCACCTCCACTCAAATTCCAGAGGATACAGCCGAAGAACTAGACGATATGGGCATCCAACGAAAAATTAAACCCAGTTTAAAGGACGTCCTTGAGGGTGCTGACAAGGGCCACAAAGTCCAAGAACCACCCAAAGAGCTGCGCTCTCGGACGCAAGAAAAGGGTGCTGACAAAGGCCCTGAAGCTAGGCTTCCTCCTCCTCCTCCATCCTCCCAAACACAACGTACCAACCCCGCTGATCTCAAAAGAAAAAGGGATCAGACGAAAGGGAAGGAAGTGGTGGAAATAGGAAAGGGTTCTGTCCCCAAAGAGCCCGAGGTGGAAAGGTGTGGAAAGCAGGCACGCCCTGCGCAGGCTAGGTCGGAAAAAAGGACCGACCAACAGGTGGCCGTGCGAGCCCCTGTATGGCTCCCCGACATGTCCCTGGACGACGCGCCCATAAACGTAGATGCTTCCATCAGAAGTTCCGATGAAGGGACAGCTGCCTGTGTTGCGGATGCGTTGGAGCAGGCGCTGTTGCTCCCCGAGGATATGGTCGAGCTTAGGAAGAAGAGGGACCATGCCGTCTTCATGACTCTGAAGAAGGAGCTGGCAATGGTGAGTTTTCCTTTCTCTAAAAACCTTTTGGCTCTGGCTTTCAATTCCTATATGTGTCTTCTTTTAATGACTTCAAATGTTTCGTTTGCAGGCCGTTCAATCTGCCCACAGGGCAGAGGAGATTGCCATCAGCTCCTACAAATCTCTGAAGGCCGAGGAGTCCAGGCGTGAAACCGCCCAAAAGATCTCGGACCTTCACAAGAAAAAGCTGCAGGAGGTCTCGGCAAAGCTGGCCAAGGTGGAGAGTGATAAGGCAGGCCTAGAAGCTGATCTAAAGACAACGACTAAACAGGCCGAGGATCAGCGCCTTATGCTCCGTGAAGCCGATGATAACCTCTCAGCGGCGCGTAAGCTTGTAGAAGGTCTTAAGAGAGACCTGCATGAGTCTGAGAAGGCCAGAGAAGAAGCCGTCAAGGGCAAAGAGGAAGCCCTTCAAGCAAAGAAAAAGGCTGAGGAATCAAGGGACCAGGCCGAACAAGATGGTTACGACATCGGTGTGAAGGAGGTCACCGAAACCTTTAAGGCTCAGGTTCCCGAGGTATGTAGGCACTACTGCCTCCAAGTGTGGAATGAGGCACTTTCCCAAGCTGGGGTTGATGCCTCTTCCATCCTTTGGAAGGCAGAGAGTGTCTACTACCCTCCGGCAATTCGAGCTTCTTCCACCCCTGACGGTGTACAAGAAGCTGCCCAAGGATCATCCGAGGATGTAGGAGGTGATTTGGCTGAGGACCCATCTCTTCCTGAAGATGCTCCTAAACAAGGCGATTCAGCACCAGAAAAGGCACTTGAAGACGTACAGCCTTCAAGTGGCCTTCAGGAATCTTCGAAGGATGAGTTGGGTGATCAAGCAAATCCCATAACCCTGCTAGATGATCCCAAAGGCAAAGGAATTGCCGTTGAGCCCTCAGTCCAGCTCCCATCTCCTCGAGACCCCAAAGGCCCTTTGAAGATCAAGCTGAAGCAATGACTGCCTTTTACATTTACTTTCCTTTTATTCGTGTAATATCTATGTGTCTGTGTAAAGTACTTTTTTGGAATCTTTAATATAAGAATGAATGTTTGTTTTAGATATCTCCTCTTGCTTCATTTTGCTATTCCCTTTGGCCGAACATAAAAAGGAATAACTTAGGTGTGTAAAGCTTTCGCGTTTTTGACAGAAAAGAAAAGAAATGTTTAGTTTTGACCAAGTAATGTTTAGATGATCTGAGGACCAGACATAACTTAGGTTCTGTTTAACATTTTAATAAAGGGTATCAATTTAGACGAGGTATGTGGTCCGAGGATCCAGGCATATCAAGTTTCTGTTTGATACTTAGAAAAACGAACTTGAAATGTTAATTTTCCCAAAGTAGATGATCCGAGGACCAGACATAACTTAGGTTCTGTTTAACATTTTAATAAAGGGTATCAATTTAGACGAGGTATGTGGTCCGAGGATCCAGGCATATCAAGTTTCTGTTTGATACTTAGAAAAACGAACTTGAAATGTTAATTTTCCCAAAGTAGATGATCCGAGGACCAGACATAACTTAGGTTCTGTTTAACATTTTAATAAAGGGTATCAATTTAGACGAGGTATGTGGTCCGAGGATCCAGGCATATCAAGTTTCTGTTTGATACTTAGAAAAACGAACTTGAAATGTTAAATTTCCCAAAGTAGATGATCCGAGGACCAGACATAACTTAGGTTCTGTTTAACATTTTAATAAAGGGTATCAATTTAGACGAGGTATGTGGTCCGAGGATCCAGGCATATCAAGTTTCTGTTTGATACTTAGAAAAACGAACTTGAAATGTTAATTTTCCCAAAGTAGATGATCCGATGACCAGACATAACTTAGGTTCTGTTTAACATTTTAATAAAGGGTATCAATTTAGACGAGGTATGTGGTCCGAGGATCCAGGCATATCAAGTTTCTGTTTGATACTTTTAGAAAAACGAACTTGAAATGTTAATTTTCCCAAAGTAGATGATCCGAGGACCAGACATAACTTAGGTTCTGTTTAACATTTTAATAAAGGGTATCAATTTAGGCGAGGTATGTGGTCCGAGGATCCAGGCATATCAAGTTTCTGTTTGATACTTAGAAAAACGAACTTGAAATGTTAATTTTCCCAAAGTAGATGATCCGAGGACCAGACATAACTTAGGTTCTGTTTAACATATTAATAAAGGGTATCAATTTAGACGAGGTATGTGGTCCGAGGATCCAGGCATATCAAGTTTCTGTTTGATACTTAGAAAAACGAACTTGAAATGTTAATTTTCCCAAAGTAGATGATCCGAGGACCAGACATAACTTAGGTTCTGTTTAACATTTTAATAAAGGGTATCAATTTAGACGAGGTATGTGGTCCGAGGATCCAGGCATATCAAGTTTCTGTTTGATACTTAGAAAAACGAACTTGAAATGTTAATTTTCCCAAAGTAGATGATCCGAGGACCAGACATAACTTAGGTTCTGTTTAACATTTTAATAAAGGGTATCAATTTAGACGAGGTATGTGGTCCGAGGATCCAGGCATATCAAGTTTCTGTTTGATACTTAGAAAAACGAACTTGAAATGTTAAATTTCCCAAAGTAGATGATCCGAGGACCAGACATAACTTAGGTTCTGTTTAACATTTTAATAAAGGGTATCAATTTAGACGAGGTATGTGGTCCGAGGATCCAGGCATATCAAGTTTCTGTTTGATACTTAGAAAAACGAACTTGAAATGTTAATTTTCCCAAAGTAGATGATCCGATGACCAGACATAACTTAGGTTCTGTTTAACATTTTAATAAAGGGTATCAATTTAGACGAGGTATGTGGTCCGAGGATCCAGGCATATCAAGTTTCTGTTTGATACTTTTAGAAAAACGAACTTGAAATGTTAATTTTCCCAAAGTAGATGATCCGAGGACCAGACATAACTTAGGTTCTGTTTAACATTTAATAAAGGGTATCAATTTAGCGAGGTATGTGGTCCGAGGATCCAGGCATATCAAGTTTCTGTTTGATACTTAGAAAAACGAACTTGAAATGTTAATTTTCCCAAAGTAGATGATCCGAGGACCAGACATAACTTAGGTTCTGTTTAACATATTAATAAAGGGTATCAATTTAGACGAGGTATGTGGTCCGAGGATCCAGGCATATCAAGTTTCTGTTTGATACTTAGAAAAACGAACTTGAAATGTTAATTTTCCCAAAGTAGATGATCCGAGGACCAGACATAACTTAGGTTCTGTTTAACATATTAATAAAGGGTATCAATTTAGACGAGGTATGTGGTCCGAGGATCCAGGCATATCAAGTTTCTGTTTGATACTTAGAAAAACGAACTTGAAATGTTAATTTTCCCAAAGTAGATGATCCGAGGACCAGACATAACTTAGGTTCTGTTTAACATATTAATAAAGGGTATCAATTTAGACGAGGTATGTGGTCCGAGGATCCAGGCATATCAAGTTTCTGTTTGATACTTAGAAAAACGAACTTGAAATGTTAATTTTCCCAAAGTAGATGATCCGAGGACCAGACATAACTTAGGTTCTGTTTAACATATTAATAAAGGGTATGTAACGAACGCAATGCAGTTTCACAGCAAAATACGGCCGAAGTGCCTTTTTATTTAGTAATAGTACCTCCGTAGATTATTTACATTCCAGGGACGTTGCACAATACATTCGTCCAAATCCTCTAGATTGTAGGCCCCTATCCCTGCGACCGAAGTAATGCGATATGGTCCTTCCCAGTTGGGCCCCAATTTTCCCCAAGCAGGATTCTTTGTTGTGCCCAAAACTTTCCTTAATACTAAGTCACCAGGTCCAAGAGGTCGAAGCTTCACGTGAGAATCATACCCCTGCTTGAGCTTGTGCTGATAATAAGCTAGTTGAACCATGGCGTTTTCCCGTCGTTCCTCAACTAAGTCTAAATTCTTTATTAATAGATCATCATTGCTGGCTGGAATGAAGGAGCTTTTCCTCAAGGTTGGGAACCCAGTTTCTAAGGGTATTACTGCCTCGGCCCCATATGTCATAGCAAAGGGTGTTTCACCTGTGGATCTCCGAGGTGTAGTCCGGTATGTCCACAAGACATGTGGCAGCTCTTCCACCCACCTCCCTTTGGCGTCCCCCAACCTCTTTTTGAGTCCGCTTACTATTACCTTGTTGACAGCCTCGGCTTGCCCGTTTCCTTGGGGATAAGCCGGAGTGGAATACCTGTTCGTGATGCCCATATCACCACAGTATTTCCGAAAAGCCTTGCTATCAAATTGCAAACCATTATCTGATATGAGAGTATGAGGGATGCCGAACCTGGTAACGATATTCTTCCACACAAACTTTTTTGCTTCCGTGTCCCTGATGTTTGATAATGGCTCGGCTTCAACCCATTTGGTGAAATAATCTGTCCCTACGAGGAGCCACCGCCTGTTTCCTGCTGCCTTGGGGAAAGGGCCGACAATGTCCAAGCCCCATTGAGCAAAAGGCCAAGGGCTAGACAGAGGATTCAGGACTCCCCCTGGTTGATGTATATTTGGAGCGAATCTTTGACATTGATCACACTTCTTTGCATACTCTTGCGCTTCCCTCTGCATATTTGGCCACCAATATCCCTGAGTAAGGGCCCTGTGAGCTAAAGACCTTCTCCCGGTATGACTTCCGCAAATCCCTTCGTGCAACTCTTCCAAAAGTAGTTTCGTTGTCTCGGGGTGTACACATAACAAATACGGTCCCGAAAAGGAACGTTTGTACAATTTCTGGTCCTCGGATAACCAGAAACGAGTGGCCTTCCTGCGAATCTTATCCGCTTCAGCTTTTTCTCCAGGCAGGATATCACTTCGGAGAAATGTTACTATCTGATCCATCCAACTTGACCCTGTCCTAATTTGAAGGATTTGAGTAGAGGTACCATCCGTCCCGGTGGGTTTCAACAAATCTTCAACAAGGATCACGCGTGGCAGACTCTGTGCCGAGGACGTTGCGAGCGTGGCCAATGAGTCAGCATGGGTATTGCCACATCTGGATATATGTATTAGTAAGAAAGATTCAAATTTAGACTGCATACATCTGACCTGGGTTAGATACTCTCGCATTCTGGAATCCCTTGCTTCTAGCCTTCCTTCTACTTGGCCTACCACCAATAGTGAATCCGAGAACATTTGCACCGTCTTCCCCCCCATCTTGTGAACCATGTCCATCCCTGCGAGGACGGCCTCATACTCTGCTTCGTTGTTGGTGGCCGAGAACCCCAACCTCAAAGATTTCTCAAAAGTAATTCCCTCTGGGGATGCCAAGACTAGTCCTACACCAGATCCTCTTTGATTTGCTGCCCCATCGACATGGACTTTCCACAATAAGGCCCCTCGCGTGAAATCATGCCTACTGACCTTTTACTCATGCTTCCTTGGTAGTCTTCTAATGAAGGCTCAGCAAATTCTGCCACAAGGTCCGCGATGACCTGCCCCTTCATAGCGGTGCGGGGCATATATTTGATATCAAAAGCCCCCAGGACAGTTCCCCATTTGGCAATTCTTCCCATATAATCTGCACTTCGCAGAACTGATTTAAGAGGGAGTTGCGTAAGAACCACCACCGTGTGTGACTGGAAGTAATGGGGAAGTCGTCGCGTAGCGTGCACCACCGCTAAGATAGCTTTTTCCAGTGGCAGATAACTCAGCTCGGCCTCATGCAGAGATTTGCTCACATAATAGACGGGTCTCTGGATATTATTGTCATCTCGGACAAGAACCAGGCTGACTGCATGGTCAGCCACTGCGATATATGCAAACAGAACTTCATCAATTTCTGGTCGAGACATAATTGGTGGTCGCGAGAGATATTCTTTTAGCTGTTGGAACGCCACCGCGCACTCCTCGGTCCATTCAAACCCTTTCCATTTATTCAGTAGTTTAAAGAAGGGTCTGCATCTGTCTGCGGACCGAGATATAAACCGGTTGAGGGCAGCAGTCATACCTGTTAGCCTTTGCACTTCTTTAGGATTCCGAGGTGGGTGTAAGCTGTTTATTGCCTTAACCTGAGCAGGATTTACTTCAATTCCCCGGTGTGTCACCATATATCCTAGAAACTTGCCCGACCCCACACCGAAGGAGCACTTAGAGGCATTGAGGCGTAACTTATACTCTCTTAGCTTCTGAAAAGTGTTGCTCAGATCTTCCAAATGTGTAGAAACTTCTTTGCTTTTTACCACCATATCGTCCACGTATACCTCAATAGTTTTTCCTAGCTGTGCCTCAAACATTCTTGTCATCATCCTCTGGTAGGTAGCCCCTGCATTTTTCAAACCAAAGGGCATTACCTTATAATGATAATTTCCCGTAGGAGTGACAAACGCAGTCTTCTCCTGGTCTTCAACGGCTAAGGGTATCTGGTGATAACCTTGGAAGGCATCAAGAAAACTCATCCGAGGATGTCCAACAGTAGCGTCAACCAATTGATCAATCCGAGGCATAGGGAACGAGTCTTTCGGGCAAGCTTTGTTTAAATCTGTGAAGTCTACACAAACTCTCCACTTCCCATTCTTCTTTTTCACCACCACTGTATGGGCTAACCATTCAGGATAAAACACTTCTTTGATAGCACCTGCTTTTTGAGTTTGAGCACTTCCTCTTTTACGGCCTCGGAATGTTCCTTGGAGCATCTCCGAGGTGCTTGCCTCCTCGGCGCTACAGTTGGGTCAATTCTTAAATGATGACATATGAAGCTCGGATCCACCCTGGGGGCCTCATACGCGTTCCAAGCAAAAACGTCCATATTTTTCTTCAAAAATAGAATCAGTTCTGTCTTCTCTTCTTGTGGCATTTGGACTCCGACCTGAAAGAACTTCTCAGGGTCATTGTCTATGAGGATTTTCTCTAATTCCTCACATACCGCTTCGTCCGTCTCGGCCGTGGCAAGGGTCTTTGATTGCTATGCTTCTCCGTTAGCCGAGGCCGAGGAGCCCGGTTCTGGTCGTCGCAGAATTGCAGCCGTGACGCACTGTCGAGCCATAGATTGACTCCCAAGCAACTCCACCACCTGGTCCCCAGAGTGAAATTTGACCTTGACATGCAAGGTTGAGGAAACAGCCCCCAGCGCATGCAGCCATGGTCTCGCTACTATAGCCGTATAGGGGGAATAAGCATCGACCACGATGAAATCCACGTCTACCACCTCAGGGCCTGATTGCACAGGCAGTCTGATTTGTCCCATTGGAACCACAGCTCTCCCTTCGAAGCTTATCAAGGGTGAGTCATATGCCGTGAGATCTTCGGCTCTTAGTTTCAGGCCCCTAAATAGGTCAGGGTACATGATGTCTGCGCCACTGCCCTGGTCAACCATTACCCTCTTCACGTCATAGTTCCCTATTCTGAGGGTTACAACCAAGGCATCGTCATGAGGCTGGATAGTCCCCATCTTGTCTTCTTCAGAGAAACTCAGGGCCGGTAGGATGCTTGCCTTAACCCTCTTCGGCTGATCTCGTGATTCCTCGGCTAATGTGCGAGCCACGGACATTACCTTAAAAGGAGATGAGCCAGTCCTTCCAGGTGCCGCGAAAATGACATTGATAGTACCTAGAGGGGGCCTCGATGAAGGGCCGTCGTGGTTTGCTACCCCGGATTGGTTTCCTCGTCCACTAGGTTGGTACAGGAATTGTTTCAGCTTGCCCTCTTTAACCAACTGTTCCAAATGACTCCACAACGTGCGACAGTCCTCGGTGGTGTGACCCCTCTCCTGGTGGTAATGGCAATGGAGGTTTTGGTTGCGTCTTAATGGGTCCCCTGCCATTTTACTTGGCCATTTGAAAAAGGGCTCATGCCTTATCTTTTCCAAGAGCTGCTGCGCTGTTTCCCGGAAGACGGTGTTGACCACCTGTGGCGGTATGTGACCAGCCTGCTGGAAAAATCCCTCGCCGGCCTATTGTTGTTGTATCTGTCCGACCTGAAATCCCTCCTTTCCTGCGGGATCACCTTCGCCTTGCCTTTTCCCTGCTGCTGATCTTCCTCAACCCTTTTGTACTCGTCGATGCGATCCATCAGTCGACGTACGCTTCTGACGGGTTTCTTCGTTAAGGATTTCCTCAAGTCATGCTCTGTTGGTAGGCCGACCTTGAAGGTCCTTATTGCCACATCATCAAAGTCTCCGTCAATTTCGTTGAACATTTCCCAATATCTGTCCGAATAAGTTTTCAGGGTTTCCCCTTCCCTCATGGCCATGGATAGTAGTGAGTCCAATGGGCGAGGAACTCTGCTGCACGTGATAAAGCGAGAGCCAAATGCTCTGGTAAGTTCTTTGAAAGAACCAATGGAGCCTGCCCTCAAGCCGTCAAACCATCTCATGGCCACGGGTCCCAGGCTGGAAGGAAAAATCTTGCACAACAACGCTTCATTTCTGGAATGCACTGCCATTCTCTGACTGAAATGGCTTACGTGCTCCACAGGATCCGTCCGACCATTGTAAAGAGTGAAAGCCGGTTGTGTGAAGCGCCGAGGTAACCTCCCTTCCTCCACTCTGCGCGTGAAGGGTGATCTGGAGATTTGGTGCAACGCTTTTCCTATTGCATCATTTCCTAAGCCCCTAAAGGGGTAGTCTCTGCCACGTCTCCTATGCGGATTATCTTCCTCGGATGAGGAAAAAACACCTGGGGGAGTTCTGGATCTCTGCCCGTAATTGTCATCGTCGGATCCCTCCGAAGAGGGGTCAGAGTCCGGAGGAATCCCCCTCCGCCTTTCGTGACGCAATCTCCGCTTTAGGCGTCAATCTCCTTCTGCATGGCCCTGGCGTTTCTTTCATAAGGGACTCTGCTGCCTCCTTGCGAATGACTCGTACTTCTGATGGTGTGAGTAGTGTGTACATTTCCCTCTCGGTTCTCTACGTGATCAGGACGTAAGGAATGGTCCTCACGCTGGGAGCCTACGGACTCCGCCCTGCGCTGCGGTCCTGATCCTACCATAATGCCAAGATGTCCTAAACTTCCTTAAAGACTAAATTCCCACAGACGGCGCCAATTGTAAGGACACAATTCAAGTTCCCAAACCACAACGAGGAGCAGATGGGCTTAAAAAGGCCTTTCTTTACAATGAATTTGTAGAGGGTGGGTTTGCAATCTAGATTCTCAGGATGGCTAGGACAATCATAAAAGAGAACGGGCTTTGGGCCCAAAAGACTAAAACAAAGGAACGATTTCTTTATAAAAATAAGGCTGAAAATTCCTCCTCGGACCGTTGCCGAGGATAGTTTATAACAGTGTTTCTTAAATTTGGATACAAATATGGACTATCTTTTTCTGTTGACTCTCTTTTCTTCCTCGGTCTCTTTCTCCTCTTTTCTTCGTCTCCCCTCACTTCTATTTATCATCTCCCTCCTTCTGGTGGCAATCCCCCTCTTTCCACTTGTCCCATCCATTTTCCCTTAAAACCTGCTGGGATTTGGGACCAAGTTTCAAGCTCTATCCTTATGTCCCATCTATTCTTCCTTAAAGCCCGCTGGGACTTGGACCAAGTTTCAAGCTCTATGCTTATGTCCCATCCTTCCGTCTATACAGTCAGCGTATCAATCACAGAGTCTTTAATGCATGGGCGGTGGAAGCAGCCTTTCCACCGCTCTTTCAAGCGTCATCCACGTATACCGCGTATTCCCTTTAATTGTAGGACTCTTCGTAGATTAACTCGGGGGTACCAAAACTTCTCTTCCTATGTCCTCGGCTTAACATTCCGAGGACATATCTACCCCTCGGACGTATTTGGATTTTTTGAACACTCCATAACCACTTTGATGTTTCGGATTTTGGGTTGCTAGCCCAAAAGATTTCGTTGGGCCATCCTTTATATTTTTCTGGGCCCAATACCCCTACAGGTGTATTGTAAAATGATATAATATAATTAATAAAGTAATTTTTTGGGATGGTAAAATAGAATAGGATGACATTTTCCATTGTGAATGCTTTAAGGGGCTGTTTAGATGGTGAGTTTAAACAATAGTTTTCAGTATTTAAACAACATTACACGTATTTTCACACACTTCTTCACCCACACGTATTTCTAAAAAATACAAACAATGTTACTTGAACAACATTACCAAACAAGCTCTAAAAAACCCCAAAACCAACTCTATTGGATCTGTTATATGCTAATTTTATTTTAGCATTGTTACAGTACTATGCTATCTATTTATTTATTTTCTCTTTTCTCTATTAGCCCTCTCTCCTCTCCATCAAGCAACCATTCTCTCTCCCTCATACCATCTTTTCTCCCTTTCGTCCCTTTCTCTCCAACTTAAACACTCTCTCAATCTTTGGCCTGTGCACATATACTTTTATATATATATATATATATTTTTTAAATGTCAATAATTTCAATTCATTCTAATTTGAGGTTAATGCAATTTCCAATTTTCGAAGTGTGAGGTTTATGCATTTGAAGGTCTGTTAATTTTTTTGTACTACATCTTATCACATTCCTAAGTATTTCACTGATTGGAAAACATATCAACCTTGAATTAGGGTAAACCGAAAGCGCATGCTAATGAATAAAGGGATAAAAATGACAAAAAAACTTATCACAATTGCAATGCATAGATACAAGAAAAAAATCATCACAAAATTTACTACTAATACTTGATTGTTTATTTATAATCAATAAATATCAACAATTTTTACCCAAAAAATATTGACAATTTAAATTGAATAGCATATACATATCAGGCATAATACATCATCTAGGTCCATTGGAAGCAAATGACTTACTTTTTTGATGAACTGGAAATTTTTTATACGAAATCATTATATGGTTTGAAACAAGCATCAAAACAATGGTATTACACTTTTCATAATGCAATTGTTAAATTTGGTTTTACAACTAATGATTATGATCATTGTGTATATCATTGGAATAGTGGGAGTGATTTTATAATTTTATCTATCTATGTTGATGATATTTTGATTGTTGGTAATCGTGTTGAATCTATATGTGAAGTTAAAGATTTTGTAAAATCCCAATTTGAAATGAAAGATTTGGGTGAAGCTTCCTATGTGTTAGGAATTCAAATTATTCGAAATAGAAAATCAAGAATACTTTAATTATCTCAAGAAAAATGCATTGATAAAATTTTAAAAAGATTTTATATGGATAGTTTGAATCCATTAGATACTCCTGTCCATAAACAAACCAAATTGTCTAAGAAAATGTGTCCTATAAATGATGAAGAGAAAAGAAAAAATGGAGCATAGACGTTATGCACAAGTTGTTGGTAGCATAATGTATGCTATACAATGTACTAAACTTAACCTAAGCTTTGCTGAAAGCCTTGTGAGTAGATTTCAAAGTAATCCAAGTGAGGTCCATTGAGCAACTGTTAAAATCATTTCAAGGTACAAAAAGTCATAAAATGACTTATAGTGGGAAACATTTGAAAGTTATTGGATATTTTGATTTTGATTTCTCTGGTGACACAGATGATGGGAAATGCACATCAAGTTATGTATTCCTCTTTGGAGGAGGAGCTATTTCCTGGTGTAGTAAAAAACAAAGTTGTATAATTAAAAACACTACAAAAGAAGAATATATAGAATGTAGTGGTGTTATACCAGAAGCTGTTTGTATAAAATGTTTTCTTAAAAGTTTAAATATAAAAGAAATACTAGACGAGCTTTAAAAAGTCATGTGTGTTAACCAAGCTGCAATATGGACCATAAAAAATGGTGAGCCTGGTACAAGAGGTAACACATATGAAATGTCATTATTATTATATTTTTGATATGGTACTGAAAAATGAAATCCTTGTAGAATATGCATCATCTAAGGAGATGGTGGCGGATCCGTTGACAAAGGTAGCTGCTACAGAAAATTTCAAGGGACATGTTCGTACTATGGGAGTTATTGAATAATTATTGTACATCTCAAATTATTTGGCCAAGTGGGAGACGTTGGATTGTGTGTCCAAATAGTCCACAATATGGATGTTGAATTATGTGGTACGGGAAAATCCACATTACTTTTGGCATCCAGATTCTTAGGAATATGATGCCTTACAATCTGGATGCCTAGAAATGTAACTATTCTTATGTTTGGTATAATTGCAAATTTAATAAGATTCTTAAGAATGTGAGATTATAATGTTTGGTTTATTCCTAGAAATCTTAACTAAATTATTTATTTTTCCTATTGTATTCTTAAATTTGTAAATCCAATATAAGTCTTTTTTTTTTTTTTTTAAATAATCTTCCTCTAAATAAATAATGAAAAACAAAATATAAATTATAAATTATGACAAATTCATTAAAACTATAGTCTAAAAGAAGAAAAGATAAATATATCAACAGAGTTGTCTATCCTATTTATATTGTTTTAGCGGGAAGAGATAATGTTGTTTTGGCGGGAAGGGGTAAAGACAAAAGAAAATATATTGATTATTTTTTTTATATTTTATTTCAATTGCTTAAATGATAAAAAAAAAAAATGGATAGAATTGTCAATTTATAAAAAAAAAAAAAAAAATTTAAGTTTGGAAATCTAGATATCCACTTGTTTTAAATAATGTTATTGATTTCGTTTCGTTCCGGCCGCAACGACCGGAATATCTCGTACCGACATACAATCTGGTACGATAATACCACTTATTCCACCTCAGGTTAAATTCCAATTAGTTTTGAAACCATTTCGTTGAATTCCGGCCAATTTTGACCGAAATATAAATTTCGGCCGCATTAGATTTTGGCTTAAAAAAAAAAAACTACAAACCCATCAATCTTAGGTCTCCACCACGTCACTGGCCCGCTATTTGCCTGAATGAACCCAACGTCCCAGCCCACTTTGCATCCACTGGTGTTTTGCATCCACTGGTGAGTGGGACTAGTCTTTTGTTCCTTTATTTTTTACTGTCTTGACTCCTGAGTGTCTTGGTGTCTTCTAGAGTCTAGTCCTATCTTCTTTTATTGATTTTAAATTTCAACTTTTCTAAGCCCATCACGTGATTAACTTTCGAAATGACAAAGAAATTAAAAAAAAAAAGTCCAAAAGTAAGTGTCAGTAAGAGGTATTATTTTTATTTTCCTCATTGTAAAATGGTTTATAACTTTATATTAATATTAATTTGTTTAAAAAAAAAACACACACACATGTGTGTGTATATATATATATATATATTTATATTTGAAAGGATGAGATAAAAGAATGCATTTACACGTTAATCTTATCTTCCTTCCCCTATATATGTGTGTGTGTTTCTTTAAAAAAAAAAAACTAAAAAAAAATTATTATTAGAAAAATGTTATGTTGATAACATTTTTACAATACTTACATAATAAATTGTAAGTAATATGTTGATATTAGTTGTTACTAGTAAGTAAAAAAGGTAATTTCAATTCTGGGTTTAAATTAAAACTAATAATAACTAGACACCTATGATTTGTTGTGAAAATATTGTGAACATCACGGTTCTTTTATTATTATAATTTTAAGATTCATATACTAATTAAAATATTAAGAACTTTTGTGCTTTCACTTTCACATTTATTGTATTTTTTAGGATTATCCAAAATGTGAATTTTATTTGTAGACCATTATAAATAAATATTTTTTTAATTTTACTTTATTTAATTTTAAAAAATTAATTAAATTAAATTTATTAGTTTATATAATAGTAACACTTCTTTAAATTGAAACTTTTATGTTGTATATGTGTGTGTTCATATATGTATGTGTGTGTGTGTATATATATATATGTGTGTGTGTGTGTTTTTTTAGGAACCCCGAAACACTCTGAAACGGTACATCGAAATAGGTCGATATCGAAATATTTCATTCCACTAGACAAATTGAAACAGGGTTCAAAACGGAATTAATAACATTTGTTTTAAAAGGAATCCACATTCCTACTAAAAGGGTGTTAAAGAAAAATCTAGATTATTTTAATATCTGATTCTCTAGTGTGATTTACAACCAAACATATGAATTTTTAGCTCTACCAGACAAGTAAAAAACTCAATACAACCCAACATATAAAGGCGCCAATACATGTATTGTTCCCGTAATCAATTAATATTCATAGATACCTTTAAAAGTGAAGAAGGGAGAGAAAATAAATACTTTTTTGCTTATAAAGAAGAGAGAGAGCATAATAGACGGATAAAAGAATGAAAACTTATGAGAAAAGAAAATTCCGTGGCATTATAGCATATTCCTTGCGGAAATGGCAATTTGGTTAAAACAAAATAAACCAAGGGCTGTTGTCCACCACATATTGGAATGTAATATAAATATTCGTGGTCAATCACCATCGACCAATCAAAGTTTCTCAACACTTCTTCCAATCAGCAAAGCATCAACAATCAAAAAGAAAAAGAAAAGAAAAGAAACATAAGCTACAGCAGTCTGGAGTCTTCATGCTTTCCTTTCTGCTTTCTCTCTGAAATGCAGACTGGAGTTATCAAAGCACAGAACCGAGCTCTCTCTCTCTCTCATGGACTCTGTGACAATAAAACCCACACTTATTAGTTCTTTCAGCTTCAACCTCTTGAAGATAAAACCCCAAACGTACTCCACAACCCACTGCAGAAAACTCACCACCTCTTCAATCACGTACTGTTATACAAATACAACTCCTTCAACTTCAAATCCCAAAAACCAAAATTCCAAGTTCAGTAATCAATCTTTCCCCCCAAATCCCTTCTGGGTAATCTTGCAAAGTATCAAAATCTTAGCCACTTCACAAACCCAGAAATGGGCATCGTCTGTGCAAGCTTATAGTGATGCAGTTTCAGATAAAAATGGTGGCGGCTATTTACAGAGTGGAGGGCTTGGTGTAGCTTTATTGAGTGTAACTACGAATGCAAAGGTTCGGATTAGTCCCTTTGTGGCAACACTAGCTGCCAACCCAACCTTTGTGTCGGGCTTGTTAGCGTGGTTCATGGCGCAATCGATAAAGGTTGTCTTGAATTTCTTCGTGGAGAGGAAATGGGATTTGAGGATACTGTTTGCTTCAGGAGGAATGCCTTCTTCGCACTCGGCTTTGTGCACGGCTTTGACTACTTCGGTGGCGCTTTGTCATGGTGTAGCGGACTCACTGTTTCCAGTTTGTTTGGGATTCAGTCTGATTGTTATGTATGATGCAATCGGTGTGAGGCGCCATGCTGGGATGCAAGCTGAGGTAAGAGGAAAGAAACCAAGAAGTGAGTTTTTGTTTCACCTTTTGTTGTCTGTACTAAATAGCTGTATTTTTTTTTTATTAAGAGAAAAAAAAACAACAAACATCCGAAGTCCAAGCCTTAGTTAGTCCCAAATTTTTGGTATCCTCTATAAATTATTAGTCATGGTCCGCCACATATAGCCATTGTGCTCTATTTGGTCGGTATGTTGAAATTGTTGAGTCTTTTTAGGCAATCACTACTATAAATTTATAACAAGAACCGCAACAATAACACAATGCCACGTGCTTTTTTGGAAATGTTTAGTTTCAGAATTTGGTTGGCTTTTCAATGGGAAAGTGTAGGGGGAATGGGGAATTATGGGTATTTATCAAAATGCTATAGCAGTCTTGTGACTAAGTAATGAACATTTCATGCAAAAAGGGGATTAGATGGGCGACAGATTGGTTAAGGACTTCATTGAAAACTTGAGATTTGTAATTCGGTCAAAGCTAATGCGAGGGTTATAATTTTAATGAAATCAAATGCAAGTTCCTTAAATGGAGTAAAGAAATAATCATATCTTCACAGGCCTAGGATACAAGAAACTACCTCTACTACTACTACAACTCTGTGTCTAACTCAGTGGAAAAAAGTATTTGTGATAGTAATGCCAAGGCAGTTAGTTAAGATGTTTACTTACTTAGTTTAAGCCAAAAATAGATTCAGTTCAATCTGTTTTATCTGTTATAAGTTTGTTGTTATAGTTAGTTGGCCTCAAGAGATGTCCCACTTCTTGTAAACTGACTATTTGTATAAATACTGTTGTAACTCCTTGATGAATTTAATCAATGATAGAACGTCATTTTCATTCATAGACTTTTCTCTCTTCTGCATAATTTTCTTAGTTCTTTTGTATAGCTTTCGAAAAGAACTCTTTTGTGTCTAGTCTTCTAGATGCAGTTAGTTTTAAGTATATTTTATAGAAGATAAAGCCAATGTTCACCTCTCAAACTACTGAGACGTAACAAAAAACTGCAGAGCTTGTTGAATAGCCTGGTTTGCTCTATCAGGTCAAATGTTTTATTAGGCAATCTTAAAAAGGTATTACAGCATGTCTCAACATAACAGTTGAATGATGACCCAGCAATGCTTAATCCTGCTGAAGCTGTAATAAGAGCCTTGGGTGTATTAGTGAGCTATAATCTCATGTTTTGGGGCCTATATGAACTTACTAATGTTATTTTCATTGTGGATGCTTCTAACCCACCAGGACCCATTTCAGTTCTCTGCATCTGCTGATGAAGCTCCCATTGTAGTTTATGTTTTCAGTTCACATGGCTTAAAATTAAGTACTAATTTTAAATTTTGAGAATCCATTCATTATCATATACTTGTGCTACTGTTATTAAAAAATTGTTTGTGAAGATTTAGATGATTTATTTATGTAGCAGTTATTTCTTGTAGTCTAAAATAAATAGTTAAATATGAGTATTATGTAGCGGGAGAGCTTAATGATGTGTATATATATATGAACGCACACTGATATGAAGAAAACCCGTTGTGGAGGCTAGCCCTACAGCAATGGATATATATTTTGTGGATCTCAGTCCTTTAGTCTGATTCCCTCTTAGTTCTTGGAAGCAGTTCTGTTGGAGTTGGCTTGATGAAAAAACTTTAACCCCCAATTTTGTAAGAATTAGATATCAATCAAATTGATAGATGGTATTTGTTTCTTATGAAATCCCTGTCCCCTTAGATATATGATAATAGGTTGATTTGCTTGTTGATGTCGCATTGATTTTGAGGATCTTGACTTTAATTCTACCATAGAAATATGGGATCTTTGGTTAATCCTCTTGTCTTGAGGCTTATCTGTTTGGCACAACTTATTTTTACAACTCTTAAAAATAAGCTATTTGGAAAAGTTGTACCTACAAAAAAGTGAGGCTTTAAAGAGTTGTGTTTTGAAAAATACCATTTTAGACCACCCTACCAAACAGGGCAGTTCACTATAGATGTTCTAACATCATAGCTTAGAATGGCAGCTTCAGTAAGCCCAATCTAGGTTATTGCCTGGGAGTTCATTTTTTATTACTGTGACTTACAGTGACTAATTTTCTTTGTTATAGTGACTTATGGTTACTTGGCCTGGATAATGATCTCTCTCTCTCATACTGGAAGCTTGTATTCCTTTTTTTTTTTTTTTTATCTTTAGACTTGATATTCGATTTTCTGTTACGAACTTCTTGATTTCTAGTGAATTAATATGACTGCTGCAATACAGGTTCTTAATATGATTGTTGAGGACTTGTTTCAAGGGCATCCTATCAGCCAAAGAAAGTTGAAGGAACTTCTTGGCCACACTCCGTCACAGGTCCTTGCCGGAGCTCTGCTTGGAATTGTAGTAGCATGTATCTGTTCCCAGGCTTCCTTGGTTCCAACCTAAACTGCTTCTGCACTCCGCAGGAAATTTTGGTCAGATTGTATTGCTCACAATTTACAATGTTTGACGTGCCATGATTCATTTGTATGACCTGCAGAGTTAATTGTGTTTAATTGTTCTGTAGTAACTGATGGACATTCAATTTATGAAAACTCACATGTGAAGATAGAAATGTATTCTTCCTGTAGCCAAGATTATTTCTCAATTTCCTGTTTCTCAACTCAATTATCCCACTCTTGTTGATTCTTGGTAAATGATCATAGGAAGGTTTAAAAAATGCAGAGTTGAACATAGCTCTAACATCTTAATTTATCGTGAAAGTAGCAAATTCAAGAAACTCGAAGTCTCTTTATTGTATTCCTGATTTGTAATTTATTTCTATTTTTGGGATAACTTGTTCTAAAAAATAAGGGGGTTAACTTTGATAATTTCATGAAGAAAATATTTCTAGAACTAAGCTATTAAGAGGAATAGATTACTTGGGTTGGCTATTCTTTAATAAAAAGTTAATACGTTATTTATCAAAAAAAAAAAAAAAAAGGAACAGAGGAATAGGAAACGAAGAAAAAGAAAGGCATCTGCAGAGAAAAGAGAAAGCAAGTGGGGTATAGATAAAACTCATATATTCTTGCATAATGACTATCATACCCATGGTTTCCTTTATATACAACCCTCAGTCACTAATCACTCAAGATTTTCCATAAATCGTGAATCGCACTTGTGTAACTGTCTAGAAATAGAATTACATATTTTGGAGGGAAAGCATAACAACTGCTAAATACATAAAACGCTGCCATTGTGTATGCTCTGTTGAAATGATGTGTGTGCTTGAGCTTGTTTAAGAGAGTGCATGTCCTTGGTTCTAAACAACACAGTTGTGAACCAGCCTCTTGTCATAAACGACACCGTTAGAGTCTGTATGTCTTGAAGTTGTTGGATGGATAACGAAGCAACTGAAGTAGATTGTTCTTGTTGTGGAGTGTCTTCATTTCCTTTCTTTTTATCGTCCTTTGTGGGTATGAAATTGTGTGAGGAGTTGAGAGCATCGCTTGATTCACCAGAGTCTTGTACTTCCGGCTTGTTCATTAGGGTTGCAATTTAAAGGTCCCTATCTTTGAGTGTTTTTGTGAGAAGGACAATCTTTTGCTCCATTTTGTCTTTTCCTCTACAATGGAGGCATTAGCCATCAAAACTGATACAATTTCAAATGATGATGGAGGAGAGAGTGAATCTGTGTGAAAAAAGGGAAGTTCATCTCTTGGCTTTCCTTTTGACACACGAGGAATTATGTGAACAATTTCTTGTGAAGGAAGAAAGGGATTTGCCCCTAGACTTGAAGTGCTCTAAGCTAGATAACTTATTGTTGATAATCTTCTTGCTTCCAAGAAAAATCTAAGGAGATGACCATATGGGCCTTGGCTTCCTCGGTTGATTAAGACTGAAGCTGATTGAGAGCTTTAGATTGCCCACAAGTGATTGGATCATAATGGTTGTTGGTGGCGAAGCACCTAATTTGGTTGAAGTAGTAGTTGTTGAAGCTTGAGTTTTCTTGCTAGATACCATTGCAGCTGATAGCAAGGTGATGATTTTTTTTTCTAAGGAGAAAGAGATGAGAGGCAAAGATGTCCCACCATGCTTACCAAAATTTGTAAACAAAAAATCTCAAGTTTAAAAATCAAATAATCAAAATAGTTTCATAAATATATTTTTGTATTGATGAATTTTTAGGTACAATTTTGTATATTAGATTCTAATACAATAGAATGAGCCTCTGATTCGATCTTCTTGGAAAAGTCCTTAGTTCAAGTATTGCGTTGATGTGGTCTTGATTTGAACACAAGATGTCCTCCACTTGGATTGGAAAGTGGATAGAATAATTTTGGGAATGGAATTACGATGAATCTTTAACTATGAGCTTGTTAGAAATTCTTCGTTTATTGTGTATTTCGTGTTCTTCATTTTTCAAAGATTTGTAGTGAAAGTTCTTCGGGGTTTTAGAGCTTAAATTCAATGAAGCTTTGATTGATTAGAGTTCTTGAAGTTTTTGAAGGCCTTGAATCTTGATTCCAATAAAACTCTAAGACTTGGAATGATGATTTGGTTGAATGTTCTTCATATTTGAAGATTTGTGTTGGAAGTTTTTCTGGGCTTTAGAAGCTTGAATCTGTAGAGACTTTGGAGCTTATTTTCAACAAAGCTTTAAGAGTTTTGAATGTGCTGAATGTATATCCTCCATAAGACGGTGGGGAGTCTTTATTTATAGGAGTATAGAGGAGTTTGAAGACACATGATTGACTCTCATTGGTGACATGTGTCATGATTTAAATGCATGGACTTTGTGTCTTGTTCTCCAATGGACACATGTCACTACTTGATGATCCAAAGTGTTCTAATTTAAAATAACATAAGGTAGCTTTTAATTAGATTATTTATGCCATTTTAAATTAAATATCAGCATGTGTTGACATGTGATTGACCCTTAGGTATTCTTTGTAATTTTTATTTAGAAACAATTGGATTATTTCCATTTGTCTCTAAATAATGACAATGGAACCATTAAGCAGCACATGGCAACTTGGGGTTGGTTGGAAATTTTCACTCTCTACAGATTCCCCCATCAATCTTGTTCATGCACGCAATCTTTAAGTGTGGTGAGTGAGCAAGTATTGAAATTTTGATTAAACTACTTATGTCATTTTAAATTAAATATCAGCATGTGTCAACGTGTGTTTGGCTCTTAGGTATTCTTTGGAAATTTTATTTAGAAATACCTGGAATATTTCCATTGGTCTCTAAATAATGAAAATGGAACACTAAGCAAAATATGACAACTTGTAATTGGTTGAAAATTTTCACTCTCTACAAATATTTAACAAATGTATTTTTGTATTAACGAATTTGTGAGTACAATTCTCTATAATTAAAATTTATTACAATAGAATAAATCTTCTAATTCGATCTCCATGGAAACATCTTCAATTCAAGAATTGTTTGATTCGAACACAAATTGTCCTTCACTTTGATTGGGAAACAGATTGAAAGATCTTTAAAGCAAAATTGCGATGAATTTATGACGGTCTAATTGTTAGGAATTCTTTGTTGTTCGCGTTCTTTTTTGAAGATTTGTGGTGAAAGTACCTTAGGGCTTTAGAACTTGAATCTGATGAAGCTTTGATTACTTAGAGTTCTTGAAATTTTTGGAGGCTTTGGAGCTTGATTTTAGTAGAACTCTTAGACTTGGAAGAATGATTTTGATAAATGTTCTTAATTTCTGAAAATTTGTAGTGGAAGTTCTTTAGGGATTTAGAGACTTGATTCTGTAGAGCTTCACTAATTTGTATTCCCTTGAAGTTTCTTAAGGTTTTTAAGCTTGATCCAATAAACTTTGAGATATTGGAGGGTGATTTGAATGATTTCTTTTTGAATTTTACTTATTTAAAGGTTGAAATTCTTGAAGGCTTTGGAGCTTAATTTCGATAGAGCTTCGAGCCACTAAATGTGTTCCCATAAGTGATACAACTGAGAATGGTCTCTATTTTTAGGAGTCGTTAGGAGGTTTGAAGACACATGATTTACTCTCATAGATGACACATGACATATTTTAAATGGAGGAACTTTATATCTTGTTCTCCATGGGACACTTGTCACTATTTGATTATTTGATTAAGCAAAGTATCTTAATTCAAAATAACACATGAAAGCATTTAATTAGACTGTTTATGTCATTTTAAAATAAAATATCAACATGTGTTAAAATTTGATTGACTCTTAGGTATTCTTTGTAATTTCTATTCAATGACACCAAGAATATTTTTATTGGTCTCTAAATAATGAAAGTAAGACCCAAAAAGTAGCACATGGCGTCTTGAAATTAGCTATTTTGAATGTACTACGTGGACTTAATGATATGACGTGGCAATTTGTGATTGGTATGAATTTGGCAATTTGTATGGTTAAAGGTTGACGTGGCAATCTCTACAACTGTCTTAATATTGGCTATTAGTGGGTTCAAAATGAAAATTGGGCATGATTATTATGTTTAACCATACAATATTGTTATAAAACAGAAAATAAATTTTTTACTTTATAGTATTTGACATTTCAACCCATATATTGATAAAATTAATCTATCATGGGAAAGGTAAATATAATTTAATATAAAATTCAACTAATTCAACTCCCACATGAAATAAGTTTTGGGATTAAAATTCCCCAATTAACATAAACTAACTTGTAACTTTATGCATATGCATAGATACACTTAAAGATATATAATAAGATGCATAATATAATTCATATATATATATATATATATAGTTTAAATACTATTGATAGTCCTTTTTATATTTTGTTAATTCTTTAAAAAAAATTGTAAGGATATTATTAGATATAAAATGTAAACTGTCCATTTTTAAACAAATTATTGTAAAGCACTTTAAAAAAAAAAAAGATTTCATTATTTTAGATTCTTTGGCTTTTGTACTTAATAACTCACTTGGATGAATATTTATGATGTAGTCCCACATGTGATTCTAAAATTAAGAAATAAAACTCTTTACGAATAAATAATTTAAGACACATGGCACAAAATTGAAACTCTAATTTAGAATTCTAATTTATGTTTTTCTCAGCTTCACACAGACACACACACACACACACACACACATATATATATATAGATTAGGTATAAAATGTAAAGTGTCCATATATATATTTTTTTAAATTATTGCAAAGCACTTTTCTTTTTTAGGATTCATTAATTTTTGATTTTTTGATTTTTATACTTAATAACTCACTTGGATAAATATTTATAATGTGGTCCCTCATTTTTTATTTTAAAATTAAGAAATAAAACTCTTTAAGAATAAATAATTTAGGACACATGGTGCAAATTTGAAATTCTAATTTAAGTTTGTCTCAATTTCACCTATTATTATATAATATAAAATATAGATCCCAAATATATGACAATATAAAATTAGGTAATACAATATATATGAGTAATATTATTACAAAAATTAAAATAACACAATTTAAAACAAGAGGAACTAAAATTTTACATATAGAAAGTTTAAATTTGGAACCGATCTTGAGAATCCTTCAATTTTATCTGAAACCATAAAACACTAACAATGTTAAACACAGCTCATCAAATAAAGTGGATAAAGAAAATGATATCCAATGCATAAAAGTCTGTTATAATTGTGGTAACACTAGGTATGCGTATTGAGTTGCCATCGTAATTAGACAATTATGTGTGTAAGAATTTAGGGGAAAATTAGTAATTGAAATATCATTTTTATGATAATTGAACAATTTCATATCATTCCTTTGCTCCTTAAATTCAAAATTAGGAATGTTATAATATATATTATTGTCCATCGCAATCTCTAGTAATTGATTATTCTTGACGAGACACAAAATTCATGCACTTAGGACAAAATTGTAAAGAGTTTTATTGTAGATTTTGGGTAACAAGTACTTTTGGATTCTTTCATAATTGCATCGGAAATAATTTGTTACTAAATTGCGCAAACCGTCTTGGAAATAATACAAAAATAAAAATATTTTCTATAGAAATCAATTATACAAACCATCTTGGACATAAGAATTCTTCTCAAAATATTCACAATCAATTCAATGAAGCACATTTTCAACGTTTTTGCTCAACTTAAATGCTTATAAGTGAGACCCTTCTATATAGGATATTGGGTTCCTAGTTTATAAAGCAATGTGAGAAATTATGTCGTCTTGGATGCATTAGGAATAGCGTCATTTTAGGTCCATGTTCAGGATGAGTTTCATGTGAATGAATTGGATTCAAGAGAATGTATTGTACATCTTGGACTTTTTTATGTACGACATCTCAATATATTTTGATCTGAAGGTCATACCATTCATGTACGAAGGAGCAACATTGGAAATGAAGAGCGATTGAAAGGGGTAGAGATCCGATCATTTGCATGCACGCCAAAGAGAATACATATAAGGAAAACTATTATCAACACCATTAATTTGCTAGCTATCAACTTTCTAACAGTTTAAAAGTTTTCTTATCTTGAAGTTAAATATGGAATAATAGTTTAGAATTAAACTCGCATGCCTTATATATTGTTGAATAATTAGAAACATTTCAAGTGAAGGATGTAATCTATAAATTTATTTATTCATAGAATACTTTTGTTTGTTTAAGAATTGTAACTTTTAACCACCGCTCCTCCTTGGTGCGATAGTCACTCTATTAGTATAAATGGTTGTAGGGTGTGGCGGACAAGAGCCGGGATTCAAGTCTCCAAGAGGGAGTTTCACACACATATACACTTAGATTAGACAATAGTAGACATTTTATCTTATATAAAAAATAAAAAGAATTGTGACTTTTAGATGCATTAGAATTTTTAATTTAAGCATTGGCTTCAAGTTTAAATAATGACTTTTTTTTATGATCATGGGTTTTCTTAATATTTAATATGTTAATATGTGACATTTTCTCAAAAGGCAAGCATATTAAGTGCCATTACTTCCAATTGAACATGTGAGACGACATGAACCAATAGTCATAATATATTTGATCAAAACACCTATTTTATATGATTTTGAAGAAGTTACTTGTTCAAAAAGCGTGATAAGCAAGACATATCAGTGTATATGGCTTTCAAATTATCTTCCTACTTGTTAATTAAAAGACAATGTATTATATTCTAATTTTACTATTTGAACAATGTTTTAAGAGGGAAGAATAAACAAAGTTTTCTTCCTACTTGAAAATTATAATATGACATTTAATTTAAGGGCAGTCAAATAAACAAACTCAATAATGTTGAAATATATGACTTTGGATGACAAAAACATAATGTATTCATCAATCTAACGGTAGACACTCCATTTTACAACTTGCATTTAACCAATCGGTAGATCTTCAGATTTGTGATGTAAAACAAATCTTGATGCTCTAACGATCATAATGGTATGTCATGGTTTTTGATTGGACCACCTGATCAAAAGTTATTATACAAACAATTTTCAAATGATCATGACTCACCTACACGATGGGCCCAATCATGTCCTATCTTAAACACTTAATTTTGATTGGTTCCAACAAGAATTAATTTAAAATTAATTAAGTGTGAATTTTGATTGGATTTCATTTTATTTATTTATTTTTTTAATAAAAAAAAACGTTTTTCTTTATGGCATCTTATCTGCTCTTTTGAAAAACAATTTGGAGAGAGAAAGATATGATCCATGAAAAAATTAAATAAATAAATAAAATGCTCAAAAAAAAAAAAAACGTTACTATCCCAAATTGTAGAGAATTGAATTTCCTTTCAAAAAACACCAATCCCAAATCAATTGGAATTTTAGTCAAAAAGTTATGGCTAAAATACAAAACAGGTGCAGAAGATAACACAAATTCAACATTATCTTCAATTTTCTTTCAAAATTTCAAATGAGGATCAACACCCAATCTGATCAAGCTTATCTAATAGGCTTATTCCCTCCTTTAGCTGCAGAATAAAGCTTTTAAAAAACAAGTTGGATAGGAAAACAGATACATTCTTTGAAAAATTTCAAAAAACAGAAAAACGCTTAAAAAACGTTATTATTTTCAGTAGCAAATTAAATCGCATTTTTAGCCTGGAAAACGTTGAAAATTGGTTTTCTCTATTTCTGGAAAAGTTGTAGAGAATTAAAATTCCTTTCAGAAAAAACCAATTTTGAATCAATTGGAATTTTGAGCAAAAAGTGAGAGCCAAAATACGAAATAGGTGCAGAAGATAACACAAGTTTAGCATCATCTTCAACTTCCTTTCAAAATTCAAATGGGGATCAACACTAAATCCGTTCCAGCTCATTTAAACAAGTTTATCTCCTCCCTTAGCTTCAGAAGAAAGCTAATCACTTAGCTTTAAAGTCAAGCCATCCATTCCCTTATAAATAGAGAAGACCTCTTCCATTTTCTGGAGCCCGAATTCCCTCTAGAGAGCTAGTAAGAAAGCAGAAAAGAAAAGCTGTTGTGCAACCATTATTCTTACTTTGGTTGTAGCTGAGTACTTCCTTGTTTTCTCCCTAGCCCTTTAAGTGATCATTTTCCCCTTTTAATTTATGTTCTATGCTGGTAAGTAGTTAATAATGTTCTTAACTTTCCACACATGCTTGAATAAATGCTTAACAAGTCATTATTTGTTTCTTTTATGATATGCTTGGATGAACATGCCTATATGTCTCATTGATATTATTTTTACATGGTTAGATGATCACTTCTAGGCTAAAGCACAACTTTCCCTTGAATGCTTAGATAAACATGTCTAGGTAGTTGTTTTACTCTTTAAAATGCTTGAACAAACATGTCTGATAGTGACGCTTTTAGGAATGCTGACGGGAACACGCAACCCGTCAGCCAGTCTCATTAGGACGCCGCCTTTTTGGCATTCATAGCCATACCCCTTGCGTAGCAGCGTTAAGCTGACGGATCACGTTGACGAGTCAGGGATGACGACCTTGGCTGAAAGGGTCCTTGGCTGACGTTCTTTGTGGAGACATACATAAGCTGACGACAGTGTAAGCTGACGGCAGTGTGGGCTGACGACCTTGGGAAGTGAGATCTGAAGGAGTAGTCCAACCTTCATTTTTAGCCTACCTTGACTTCTTTGTGAGCATGGGGAAAGTTCTTACGCTACACGGTCAACTTTGGTCTAAAAGATCCCTATAAGGAAAAGAGTTCTATACAATATGCAAAGTTCCGCGAATTGCTCTCCTAAAAGGAAAGTATTCCCCCGCCAAGGCGTTTATTTCGGCTCTACACCACTATATAAACCCCGGAAACCCTCATGGCAAAAGGTACGCACAATTACCTCAACTCTGGCACTCTAGGGTTGTTTTAAAGACTCTAACTTGATCGTCGGAGGGTCCTTGGCCGGCACCACACCGGTGCCCTCTATCGATCACCTACTTTCTCCTTGCAGGTGTTGCATAAGTCGGGGGAGTACTTGCAGCTTACTGGTGATTTTCTTCGGCGTCATCAGTTGGCGCCATCTGTGGGGAAAGACATTCAGCCTTGCTCTATTCTTGAGACAAAAAGTTGTATGGTACTCACTCGATCGATGGCAACAATCAACAACCAAGGCGACGAACCGCATGCTACTGCGCTAGAAAGGCAAGTTCAGACGCTGGCTGCTGCCGTCGAGCGCCTTACCAAACAGAATCATGACTTAGAAGAGCAACTACGGCAGATGACCGCGCACCAAAGTGCGCCAGGGGAGGACCAGGAAGTAGCGAGCCCGGAAGGGAGGAATGCCGTCAGGCCTAAAGGCAGCACCGCGCCAACAAGGCTGGAGAGGCCGGAGACAAATCCGCCATCTGCCTCGGACTCCCTACCACCTCATATCACAGCCGAGATGCAGGAGATGAGGGAACGCATGGATATGATGATGAACGCCCTTAGAGGACGGGTGTCCAGCAACCTGGACGACCTAGTCCATAGAACGGATTCGCCCTTCACGGCGTTGGTGAATTCATGCCCCGTTCCTCCAAAGTTTCGCATGCCCCATGTGGAAAACTACGACGGATCCAAAGACCCGTTGGACCACCTGGAGTCATTTAGAACCTTAATGCATCTTCAGGGTGTACCAGATGAAATCATGTGTAGGGCTTTTCTCACCACCTTGAAGGGGCCTGCGAGGGATTGGTACACCAGGCTGACGCCTAACTCAATCGGCACTTTTAAGGAACTGGGCGCACAGTTCGTGTCACACTTTATTGGAAGTCATCGACGCAAGAGGTCTATTGCGTGTATACTGGGCATCAAGCAGCGAGAAGACGAGACATTACGGTCCTATATAGCCCGCTTCAACAAGGAATCCCTCTCGATAGACGAAGCAGATGACAAGATACTCGTGGCAGCATTCACGAACGGGCTACGAGAGGGTAAGTTCTTGTTCTCTCTATGCAAGAATGATCCAAAGACTATGTCCGACGTATATTACAGGGCGACGAAGTATATGAACGCGGAGGACGCCCTGCTGGCCAGAGACGACTATAAACCTAGAAAAAGGGAGAGACAGGAAGATACGAAACCCGATAAAGGACGAAAAAGGGGGAGAAACAGAGAGGGACGAGATGATCGACGACCCAAGCCGCCCACAGGAGGGTACACAAACTTCACTCCCCTGAACGCGCCCATCGACCAGGTGTTGATGCAGATTAAAGATGAGGAAACTTTGGCCTTTCCTGGAAAACTGAAGGGAGATCCCAACAGGAGACCAAGGGATAAATACTGCCGATTTCATCAAGACCACGGCCATGACACCGCCGATTGCTACAACCTGAAACAGCAAATAGAAGCTCTCATTAGGCGAGGGAGGTTGCAGAGGTTCATCAACAAAGAAAGGGCGGACCCGCCACAAAATCAAGCCCCTCGGCGGGACAATGATCGTCCCAGGCAGCCCGTAGGAGACATAAGGATGATTGTAGGAGGCACCACGAGGGCCGGATCTTCCAAGAAAGCCCGGAAAACATACATTAGAACGGTCCAGAACGTCCAGTCGGCAAGTCCTGCGCTTGGAAGGTCGCGGATTGGAAATCCCCCCATTGAATTCTCGGAAGTCGACGCCCAGCGCCTTCACCATCCTCACGATGACGCTTTGGTCGTCACCATACGGGCGGGGGACTACAACATACACCGGGTTCTCGTAGACAACGGGAGTTCAGCAGACATCCTCTACTATCCCGCTTTCCAACAAATGCGAATTGAAAGGGAGCGACTGATTCCGGTTGACGCCCCACTCGTTGGCTTTGGAGGGGCGAGGGTACATCCCCTCGGCACTGTCGCTTTAGCGGTAACCGTCGGAGACTACCCACAGCAGGTCACCCGGAACATAACATTCCTGGTAGTCGATTGCTCATCGGCCTACAATGCCATCATAGGACGTCCAACCCTCAACTCGTGGAAGGCCGTAACTTCGACATACCATTTGATGATAAAGTTCCCTACTGATCATGGAATTGGAGAGTTAAGAGGAAACCAAGTATCCGCACGAGAATGTTACGTGGCCATGATGGAGATGGACAGTTACATCCCAGCCATGAACATAGAGGAGCGTCGGGTGGCGACAGAGCTTGTCGAGAGGCTCGAAGATGTGCTTCTCGATGAAGCCCACCCGGAGCAAACGACAAAAGTCGGAACCCTGGCAGACCCCGCGGTACGTCAAAAACTCGTAACTTTCTTGAAAGAAAACAAAGACGTATTCGCATGGGGCCACGAAGATATGCCGGGAATTGACCCGTCGGTCATGGTGCACAGGTTGAATGTGTTGCCATCTTTTCCACCTGTCCGACAGAAGAAAAGAACCTTTGCCCAAGAAAGAGACCAAGCAATAGCGGAAGAAGTCCACAAACTGTAAGAAGCGGGATTTATTAGGGAAGTGTATTACCCCGATTGGTTGGCAAACGTCGTAATGGTCAAAAAGAATAACGGGAAATGGAGGATGTGCGTCGACTTCACGGACTTAAACAAAGCATGCCCCAAAGATAGCTACCCCCTCCCGCGAGTCGACGTCCTGGTGGATTCCACTGCCAAACATCAGTTGCTAAGTTTCATGGATGCATTCTCCGGGTACAACCAGATCCGAATGGACGAGGCTGATCAAGAGAAGACTTCGTTCGTGACAAGCCAAGGCCTTTTTTGCTACAAGGTCATGCCCTTCGGCCTGAAAAACGCTGGCGCAACCTATCAGAGGCTCATGAACAAGATGTTTGCACGACAGATTGGAAGGAACGTTCAGGTGTATGTCGACGACATGCTGGTCAAAAGCCAAAGGGAAGAAGCTCACCTGGAGGATCTTAAGGAAACATTTGATACTCTTCGCTCCTACAACATGAAGCTCAACCCAAGCAAGTGTGCCTTTGGAGTGACGGCAGGAAAGTTCTTGGGGTACATGATATCCCAAAGAGGGATCAAGGCCAACCCGGACAAGATTCAGGCCATTATGGGGATGGCCCCTCCTAAAAATATTAAGGAAGTCCAAAGCCTCAATGGTAGGGTCGCCGCGCTTAGTAGATTTGTGTCGAAGGCTGCAGATAGATGCCTACCTTTTTTCCAAACATTGAGAAAATCCTTTGAATGGACTGCCGAGTGCCAACAAGCGTTCGAAGATCTAAAGGCCTACCTCTCTTCGCCGCCATTGCTAAGCCCTTCGCAACCCGGAGAAGAACTGTTCCTCTATCTGGCCGTTTCCCCAACAGCTGTCAGTGCGGCCTTAATTAGAGAAGACGACAAGGTCCAACGGCCCGTGTACTACGCGAGCAAGGTGTTGCACGGTGCAGAAGAGAGATATCCCCCCATAGAGATACTTGCCTTCGCTTTGGTTACAGCGGCCCGTAAGCTCAAGCCATATTTTCAAGCCCATACAATAATCGTCCTAACTGACAAACCTTTGCGGCGAGCAATGGGCAGCCCTTCGGCTGCCGGACGAATGGCATTGTGGTCAGTGGAACTAAGCGAATTTGATATACAATATCGGCCCCGCGTCGCCGTCAAGGGGCAAGCGGTGGCCGACTTCATTGCGGAGTTCACCAGCGCGGAAGGCGAAGAGGAAAAGAATCCCCAATGGAGCATTTTCACTGACGAGTCATCCAACAAGAAGGCTGGCGGGGTAGGGGTCGTGCTTAACTCTCCGGAAGGCGACGAGCTCAAATGTATGATTCGCCTTGATTTTCCTACAACCAACAATGAAGCTGAGTACGAAGCCCTGATAGCGGGTTTGGACCTCGCTCGAGCTGTAGGGGCCACAAACGTGGCTATTCATTGCGACTCCCAGGTCGTCACAAGCCAGATAAACGGCGAGTACGAATGCAAGGGTGAAAGAATGAAGAAGTACTGGGAGCAAGCGCAAAAGAGAATGGACGGGCTGCTAGCCAAAATAGTCCAAATTCCAAGGGGAGAGAACGAACTCGCCGACCGACTTTCTAAAGCCGCATCTGTGGAGCCTATGACCACCATTGACAAGGTACTCTCTTTTACTCAGTACTCACCGCTAATTGACGTTGTCAGCATACAGGAAATTGGTTCCGGAAACAATTGGACCGCACCCTTGATCTCCTACCTAAAAAATGGCACGTTGCCTGATGAGAAGGAGGCTGCCAGGAAGCTGAAGGCCCGGTCTGCACGGTTTGTCTTGATAAAGGACGTCCTCTACAAAAGGGGCTTTTCTCGACCGTACCTAAGATGCGTAGGTCCCGAAGAAGCAAACTATGTTATGAGAGAAGTACACGAGGGAATATGCGGCAACCACTCTAGATCACGGTCGTTGGTACAAAAGCTGATTCGGGCCGGGTACTATTGGCCGACAATGCAAAATGACGCCCAGGTTTATGTGAGAGCTTGCGACAAGTGTCAAAGGTTGAGCAACATCATTCGGCAACCGGCGGAAGAATTGACCCCCATAACGGCCCCATGGCTATTCGCCCAATGGGGGCTGGATATCATGGGACCATTCCCAGTGGCAGCAAGAAAGCTGAAGTTCCTTGTCGTCGGCATCGATTACTTCACCAAATGGGTCGAAGCTGAAGCCCTAGCCACAATCACTGAAAAGAATATAAGGGGTTTTGTATGGAGAAACATTGTTTGTAGGTACGGAATTCCAAGAGTCTTAATTTCGGACAATGGTAAACAATTCGACAATGACTCCTTCCGAACCTTCTGTTCAGAGTTAGGAATCAAGAACCATTATTCCTCTCCAGCCCACCCTCAGGCAAACGGACAAGTGGAAGTCACCAACCGATCCTTGCTTCAAATCATCAAGACTCGGCTCGAGGGGGCAAAGGGCATATGGCCTGAGATGCTACCCAGTGTGTTATGGGCATACAGAACGACAGTACGAACCCCCACAGGAGAAACCCCTTTCCAGCTGACATACGGAAGTGAAGCGGTCATTCCAGCCGAGATAGGACTCACAAGTTATAGGGTGGACAATCACGACGAGGGAAGAAATGATCAAGAACTTCATTTACAACTGGATCTAATTGACGAAGTAAGGGCGGCGGCTGAACAGAGACTCGCACGATACCAGGACCTCGTAAGCAAGCACTACAACTCCGGAGTCAAGCACCGAGACTTCAAAGTTGGAGATCTTGTTTTAAGGAAGGTAATGGGCGCAGCAAGGGATCCCGCACAAGGAAAGCTCGGCCCGAACTGGGAAGGACCCTACAAGATCGTATCATGGCTAAGAAAGGGCACCTATCACCTAGAGACTCTTGACGGGCAGAAACTACGACACCCATGGAACGCCGAACATCTCAGAAAGTACTACCAGTAGAAGATAGCGAGCAGAACGTTACTCCTCATCACCAGTTTATGATCCTTAATTATTTGTCTTAGCTTATTCCTGTCTACAGTATATTTTAAATCCAAAGGGCTGAAAGTTCATCTTTCCTATCTTTGAACAAAATTTTACTTATGCATTTATCATAATAAGAGGAGGCTCATTCAGAAATGACTAGTAAATTTTTTATGTCATGAAGAAAACAGCAGGTTCTCTACAAATAAGTCCACAAAGTGGATGGCTTACTTATAAGTCCACAAAGTGGACGGCCTACTTCTAAGCCCACAAAGTGGACGGCTTACTTATAAGTCCATGAAGTGGATGGCCTACTTCTAAGTCCACAAAGTGGACGGCTTACTTGTAAGTCCACAAAGTGGACGGCCTACTTCTAAGTCCACAAAGTGGACGGCTTACTTATAAGTCCACAAAGTGGACGGCCTACTTCTAAGCCCACAAAGTGGACGGCTTACTTATGAGTCCACAAAGTGGACGGCCTATCTCTAAATCCACACAGTGGACGGCTTCCAGGTCCACAAAGTGGACGGCCTACTTCTAAGTGGACGACCTCATTACTAGGTACGGGGCTTCACCACTAAGTACATAAGTTGTACATGGGCAATAAAATGCTAGTATGTTCCCCCCTAGGGCTCGTCACCTTGCCATGACATAGCAAGGTGACGGTGTTATGTTCAAAGTAACGGTGTTATGCTCAAATGGATACATCGAGCAAGGTTAGCTGAGATAGAAGCTGACGCCGTTAGGACACTAACAGGCACACAGTTAAGTTGTCCAACGGCGTCGCTCAGAAAACTGACGGTTCTAAGTTTTCCTGGAAGAGAAGCTGACGCCGTCATTAGTTCAAAAATTGAATTGAAAAAAAAAAAAAAAATCACCCTTAAGTTGACGAGCTCATCGCGGACATAAGTGATTTATAATAAAAAGAACACGACGGATACATGGCAAACATTAGTCAATGCCGTCGCTCATGAAGCTGACGGTTTGATAGGGCAGCTAAAAGTCCGAGTCAGATGGGGCTGTAATAACCGACGCCGTCAAAAGATTGATGAGCATAAATTTTTTAAAGACAGTAAACAGGCTGACGTTATTTTCTTTGTGGCACGAAATAATTAAAACAATGCCGTCACCTAGAAGCAACGGCGTCATCATGATTTTAACATAGAAAGAAACATGCTTTGAACATAAGGCAAAATATTAAGATTAACATAAACACTGTCTTTACAAAAGCCCAAAAAAGCGGGCGTCAAGCGTTAAAGATTGTCTACATTCCCTTTAAATAAAAAAAAAAAAGAAAAAGAAAAATGCTCAGGTTCATGAAGTCGGGGGATCTTGGGGGCTTCCGTCATCATTAACAACAAAGGGCTGAACGGAGGGGCTGACGGTACAGAGATCGTTGCTAGAAGGATTTGTGGGAGTGAAGTTGACGGGTTGGTCTGCGGCCGGCTGAGCAAGGACGACACTATCGTCCCTCCGATTAGCATCGTCACCTTCCTCATTGACGGTGTCTCCTGCGGGGGTTGACGGGATAGATTCATCCATAGAAATCTTCGACAAGTCCAAGTCAGGATAAATAGACTTCACTTGCTTCAAGCAATCCTCAAACCCGTCCCCGTAATAGGCAGCACAAGCGTCAATGAAAGATGACGAGTCCTTGAACTCCGTCACCGCGTCATTCCTAGCCGTTTCCACCTGGACGAGGATGGACTTCAACTCTCTCTCTGCCGTCAGCTTAGCCTCTTCTTCCCGCTCACGACAGCGGCTTTCCTCCGCTAGTTTTTCCTTGAAGTCCTTCAGCTCCTCGCCCAATATGCGGTTCGCATCCCTGTACTGCATCTGGCCGTCAGTTAGGTACTTGACACGCTCTTGCAGACGGGTAATCACCCCTTCCTTAGCAGAGCACCTGCGTGACAGGGCCTTCATGCGAACCATGGCCTGGAAGCAAAAGGGGACAAGACAACGTCAGGGTACAAAAATAAGTCGGACACCAAAGTAGAAAACGAAGCTTACCCTAGTAAGGTCAAAAAGGCCTGACGCCTTTATCTCGTCAACAGCCTGCTCGGCAAGAGGGTCCATTTCCTCGTCCTTCAAAATAGACTCCGTCACCTCTACAGCGTAGTCCTTGTGGGTCAACAGACGGTGCACGGATCCTTGGACAATGGGCCCTGACGAGGTCATCGGTCCCTTGCCTGCCCCATGAGCAGACCTAGGAGGTGACGGCCTTCAAGAAGACGTGTCCCCGGGAGCGGGGGCAACTTTCTTCCCCTGACGGTCTTCCCTGCCGTCAGGTTTTCTCTTGGCTCCGGCCTTCCCAACGGGCCTGAGGGCTGACGGTGGAGTTAACTCGCCCCTAACCTTCTCTTGCTGTTTTTTCTTAGCCGCAGCTGCAGCTCTGACCCTTTGCTTGGCTGACTCCATTTCTGCAAAGAATAAGGGTTAGAAAGAAACCACGTCAGGTTAAAGACAAGAAGTTGAAGGACACTCACAACGGCGGGAATAAGCGTTCAGTTTGCAAGCTTCCTCCGTCGGCTCAGGTCCACCACAATATAAGTGAAGAGTATCTAATGTGATTAGATCCCGACACTTCCTCTCGTCCAAGGGAATGGCCGTCACTCGACGAATGAAAGCCTCTTGTTCCGCAGAGATACGTGGACGGTTGTTAGCTGCAATGAAAAGTGACGGGTTAGGACAGCAAATAAGTAAACGAAGCGAGAAGGGTCAACGAGATTAACCTGAATCTCTAACATATGCCCATGTGTTGTCAAAACCATTGGGCATTGTCTCCCACTCCTCTGGACGACATACCCAATTCGTTCCTTCTACAAAAAAGTATCTGCCCTTCCACTTCCTATTGGAGTCGGGCATATCGGACACTAACTTCAACTCCTTATCCCTCACTGCAAAGTGGTACACTCCTTTTGACGAGGAAATGTGCTGAGGACGATAACACCAAAAGAACTCGTCCAAGGTCAGCTAACGGTTCCCACCGCTCAGACGACCCCACAAGATCTCAGCACCAATGAAGGTTCGCCAAGCATTGGGGGCAATCTGGCTGACGGATATCCCAAGGAAGTTAGCCAGCTGACGGTGTAATGCCGTCAACGGCAGCCTTAGCCCGGTCGCGAACATGGCGTCATACATGCCAACGTCCGCGGTTCGTCCGGAGTAACACTTCTCACCTTTCTCAGGAAGACGAATGGGAATGTCGTCTGGTATTTGATAACGGGACCGCAAACTTTTAAAAACGTTCTCTGACATCGTTGGGAGAAAGTTGTTGACGGACCACTCTGAGGGTAAGATGAAAGGACGGTCATCACCAGAGGATCCCGAGGTGCTCTCTAAGGCTTCCTCGTCGCCGTCACTCTCACCCCCGTCACTGATACTTGCATTTTCGTGAATCCCCTGGGCTTCATCGCCTACATCACCGCTCACCTCACTTCCTCTTGAACTCTCTATTTCACCGTCAGAAGGAGTTGACGATTCTCTTTCTGACGACCAGGATAGGCCCTCTGCGGGCTCACGACCTGACGGGAAAACTTCGTCGTAACCCGCTCCGTCGCGGATCGACAACTGATCACTCGGCGTCTCCCTAGACATCTAACTACCTACAAACGACGGGTTTCTTTCTAAGATCCTAGGCCGACGACTTCACTAAAGGGCGACGCTATAAAAATAAAAAGTAAAGTAGCGAAAACTTACGTGTAGGAGGACGGTCTCAAGAAGCTGACGGCTGCGCGATTGACGATGTGATAAGGCTGGCAGTGACGGATTCGTTCTCTCAAGATGGACAAGGCGAAAAAGTAGGAAAAAGGTAAATAGTGAAGTATATATAGGAGAGAGGAAGCGCGGAAGACGAAGCGACATACCCGTCCAGACGCGGAGCCAATCAGTCTATGACATGTGTCCCACCATTTAATGAAGACGGCACAGACTACCACGCACGAACCGTTTCCCCAGTAACCGGAACTCCATGACCCGTCACTCCTATCTGATGGGACAATGGAGTGGGGGGCAGCTGATAGTGACGCTTTTAGGAATGCTGACGGGAACACGCAACCCGTCAGCGAGTCTCATTAGGACGCCACCTTTTTGGCATTCATAGCCATACCCCTTGCGTAGCAGCGTTAAGCTGACGGATCACGTTGACGATTCACGGATGACGACCTTGGCTGAAAGGGTCCTTGGCTGACGTTCTTTGTGGAGACATACATAAGCTGACGACAGTGTAAGCTGACGGCAGTGTGGGCTAACGACCTTGGGAATTGAGATCTGAAGGAGTAGTCCAACCTTCATTTTTAGCCTACCTTGACTTCTATGTGAGCATGGGGAAAGTTCTTACGCTACACGGTTAACTTTGGTCTAAAAGATCCCTATAAGGAAAAGAGTTCTATACAATATGCAAAGTTCCGCGAATTGCTCTCCTAAAAGGAAAGTATTCCCCCGCCAAGGCGTTTATTTCGGCTCTACACCACTATATAAACCCCGGAAACCCTCATGGCAAAAGGTACGCACAATTACCTCAACTCTGGCACTCTAGGGTTGTTTTAAAGACTCTAACTTGATCGTCGGAGGGTCCTTGGCCGGCACCACACCAGTGCCCTCTGTCGATCACCTACTTTCTCCTTGCAGGTGTTGCATAAGTCGGGGGAGTACTCGCAGATTACTGGTGATTTTCTTCGGCATCATCAATGTCTAAGTATTTTGATTCTCTATAGATGAACATGTTTAAGGGTTTTCCTTTTAATTTTTTTTTTCATAATTGCTTGGATGATCAAATATGCTTAAATGTTTTATTTTTTATTTTTTCTCTTTGCAATTATGTTGATGACAAATAACATGACATCTTTTTTCTTCTTCTTTTTTCCTTCACATGCTTAGATGAACATGTCTAGGCTATGAATTCTTTGTTTACATTGGTTTCTTGGATTGTCATTACCTTCATGCTTTCTTTACATTAAAATTGTTATCTAACAAATTTCACTTTTTGTTTCTCTTTACGTCAAATTCCCCTAACACATATTTGCTTACAGTTCTTGCAAATTAACATGTTTGTATGACATATTGTTTGTATTTGTTTGATATGACATGATATTGGCCACCTTAACCTAGGAGACCAGTTTTACCAGGCAAGATGGGTGCTTAATCCCTTCCCATCTCATAAATTAGCCTCCGAACCAAGATCAAGGGTTCTAGACTATGCTATTATATATGCAATTTCACATTTTTTAGAATGTAACTAGGAAATAAAGTAAAGTAATTTATTTTTCTTAGATTGTATATAGGACAAAAAGTATTGTAAATTTTTGTTACAAAATTGATGTAAATTGTCATATATTAATACAATAGAAGCATTTTTTATATTGAAGGTTTTCTTATTTTTCCATTTAAATTTAATAAGTGGCAACTCCATATAAAATAAATGGTGCTGAGATTTTCTAAGGAGATGAAATGAGATGTTTATGGGTAGGTGTACATGGGTATTTATGGACTAAAAGCTAGTTTTTGAACTAAGGGACTGATTTATAAGCTAAAAATAGCATGATGTGTAAGGAATTTTATGATAAGATGTTGTCCCCTTGATGAGTTGATGGTAGTTCCTTATATAGTGAAGCTTAAGGGATTGATTAGCAAAATTTAGAAAGGACCAGGTTAGATAGCAGCAAAATTCCAAAATATCTCTCATGATATTTGGCCTAAAATGGTGAAACTTGCTTTTTAGAGTGTTTTGCTTATTTGGGTAATGCAGCTAGAGGCTGAGATGCTCCCAATCTAAGCATTAAATGCTAGAATTTGGAGATTAATTTCATCCAATAGGATTAGAGCATGTATAAGGACTAGAAATCTTGCTTGCTATAACTAGGATTAGAGCTCAAGAGGGTTGGTTGACATTCCAAGCCAAGTGTCAACCATTGCTGCCTTTGCTGGATGCCCCTTATGCCCTCCTAACCACTTTTCCCTAATCTCCCTAATCTTCCCATTTTGGGATTCATGGGCTTGGTTCATGAATCAATTACATACATTTTTAGTGAAAAAAAAATTAAACAATTTAGTTGCGAATTTCATGAGCTTGGAAGATTGCTTATGAGTTCCCTTCCCCTTTGACCAAAACTTGGAGGAGAAATAGAAAATAAGCTGAACTCAACTCTTGTATGTCAGCCCCAGCCCTTGGGTCTTGTCATAATCAGTAGGTTTCAGTTGCTAAAATTAAGAGGTAACTAGCCTTAGCTACTTAGTTGTTGGAGTACTTTTGCTAGAGTATTTCCGCTGGATAATTTAGCTGGGTATTTCTGCTAGATACTTTTAGTGGACCATGTTTTAGTGATTCTCTTCATTTGGGCTTGCGTTTCGCCCCTTGAGTCTTACAAAATGGACAAGGTTGCTATGTGTTGCCATGGTTTTTTTTATCCCACATGGGCTTTGGTTGTTAGTAAAATTGAATATGTTTTAGGGCTTCAATACTCATAATAGGTTTTGGATATTAATTCCCATGGGCTTTAAATAATAGTATGTATAGTTTAATATTTGATATGAGTTTGATTACTTTAAAATACTCAAGGGATAATATTCGTCGTATTCTTATGGGTTTTTGATAGATAATCATAATGGGCTTGTAGGATGAATAATTACCATGAGTTTTGGAAATAAATATTATATGGTATGAAATAAATAAAGGTCATGGGTTTAAGACAAATAATCATAACTATCCATATGCTTTTATAAGATGATTGCCATGAATTTTAAGAATGGATAATTATCATAGATTCGATAAGCTTGTAATATTATAGTAATAGATTTAAGAATTTAAAGCATTGTTCATCATTGGACTTTATAGTAATACTTATGATAAAGTATTTTGCTAAGTAGCTAGCTTAGGCTTTTAATAGTGTCAACAAAAATTGAGCTTTTAATATTACCAATGAGAATTGACTTTTAATATTGCTAAGGAGAATTGGACTTTTGATATTGCCAATGTGAATTAGGCTTTTCATATTGCCAATGAGAATTTGGTTTTTGATATATTGTCAATGATAATTGGGCTTTTAATAGCCAATGAGAATTGAGTTTTTGATATTGTCAATGAGAATTGAACTTTTGATATTATCAATGTGAATTTGGCTTTTAATAAATAATTTGCTATGAGCTTGAACCATGGGCTTTGATTATAAGATTTGAATTCCATTGATAAAATTGCCATGAGTTCAAATCATGAGCTTTGATTATGGATTTGAAATCCGTTGATAAAATTGTCAAACCATGAGCTTTGATTAATTGAATTTCAGTGGTAAAATTGCTTTGCCATAAACTTGAATCATGAGCTTTTAAAATATTGTCATGCATAAGTAGTCTTAGGCTTTAAAAAGAATGGGAAGTGTGTATTGGACTCCTATGGCCAGTTTTGGGCTTAGCTACATAATGATAATGAAATTGGATAAAATATGAGTTTTTTGGGTTTTTTTTTTTTTTTTGATGATTTGTATCGTGGTCCAATTTAGATAATGAGATATGAAATATTTGTGGGCCAATGGGATGAGATATATTCATGGAGACCCAAAATAATTTATGAATGATATTTTGGTATTTTTTTTGTTGAATAAATAAATGTGGTTAAATAGGATTAGAGCACGTGGCACAAGTGAAAAAATTGTACCTCAACAGATGGTAATAACGCAATGTATGAATGTTGTATGAATGCTTAAGCAAGGCTGACTTCATCAATCTAACTTGCCATTAATCCACCCAGATAGTCAATTTAATCATTTTTATGAAAAAAAAAAAACAAAAAACAAAAAACAAAATGAGTACATTCACTATTATGTGAAACTCATGGATCTTAAAAAAGAATTTTCAAAGGATGACTTCCCACTTTCAAAAATTGATGTCCTTATTGACGTTGTTACCACCACGAGTGCTTTATTTCATGGATGGCTTCTCTAGATATAATTAGCTGAAGATGAAACACAATGGTGCTATTTTTGGACTTAAATAGATGTAAACACCTTATTTTGCAATTGTTGTTTACATTAGAATGGAAGGTAAAATGATAATTTCATAAAATAAGGGTAAAAAAGTTGTTTTCACATCTAGATGAACAAAAACATATTTTCAAACAAAATCAAAATTCCTAAGAATCTAAAAAATACCTTAGAGTGAAGAAATTGGACCACTAGATTACAACATCAATACACTACAAGAAATCTGTACTATTGCGGTGGTTTTTTTGAGGCGGATGTGAAAACCACCACTATATGTCACCTATTGCTGCATTTTTTGGGATTGCCGCTATAGGTATAGTATTTTGCAATGTCCTACAGCGGTGGGACATAAAACCGCCGCCATATGTATGTTTTAGCGGCGGTAACTTAGATGTAGTATCGCTCCAAAATCCCGCCGCAATAAATATATCATTTTGCACAGTAACCATAGCGGCGGTATAGAAAACCGCCGCAATATGTAAGTTATAGCGGCGTTGAGATGATCGCCGCAATATGTACTCATTTTTGCGGTGCTTTTTCTGAGTTATAGCGGCGGGTTGGACTACCACAATAGATCTTTAAATTTCCTAACTCCAAAATTTCCCTCTGTTTTTTTCGTCTTCCCACTTAAAGATCAAATGGTAAATTGCACCCAATTGGCATGAAAATTCGCATGCATGTTAAGAACATATAAAACATGTAGTCCAACGGTTGAATTTTCAAAATATGAATTCAATAATAAGTTATTGGTTGGTGTAACATTTTTTAGAGTTACATCAGGTGTAACTTGAACCCAGCCCTATATTTTTTAATTCAATGTTAATTTTGACAAATGTATCGTTAGATTACATTGTCTTCATATATTTTTCATGCTTACAAAATTTCAAAGTTATCAAAGATTAATAGTCATGTCATCAATTAATTGTTTAAATTTAAGTTTTTGTAGTTTAAAATAATGCATAAAATATGAGTTTAAAGATTAAATGGTAAATTACATCCAATTGACATGAAAATTGGCATGCATGTTAAGAACATATAGAAAATTTGATCCAACGGTTGGATTTTCAAAATATGAATTCAATAATAAGTTATTCGTTGGTGTAACATTTTTTAGGGTTACATCAAGTGTAACTTGAACCCAACCCTATATTTCTTAATTCAATATATATTTTGGCAAATCTACCGTTAGATTATATTATTTTCATATATTTTTCATGCTTACAAAATTTCAAGGTGATCAAAGATTAATAGCCATGTTATCAATCAATTGTTTAAATTCAAGTTTTTGTAGTTTAAAATAACGCATAAAAGATGAGTTTAAAGATCAAATGGAAAATTACATCCGATTGGCATGAAAATTGGTAAGCATGTTAAGAACATATATAACATGTGATCCAACGATTAGATTTTCAAAATATGAATTCAATAATAAGTTATTGCGTGGTGTAACAATTTTTAGAGTTACATTAAGTGTAACTTGAACCCAACCCTATATTTCTTAATTCAATGTGAATTTTGACAAATCTACCATTAGATTATATTATCTTCGTATATTTTTCATACTTACGAAATTTCAAGGTGATCAAAGATTAATAGCCATGTCATCAATCAATTGTTTAAATTCAAGTTTTTGTAGTTTAAAATAACACATAAAATGAGTTTAAAGTTCAAATGGTAAATTACATCCAATTGACATGAAAATTGGCAAGCATGTTAAGAAAATATGGAACATATGATCCAACGGTTGGATTTTTAAAATATAAATTAAATAATAAGTTATTGGGTGGTGTTACATTTTTTAGAGTTACATTAAGTGTAACTTGAACCCAACCCTATATTTCTTAATTTAATGTGAATTTTGACAAATCTACCGTTAGATTGCATTATCTTCATATATTTGTTTACAAAATTTCAAGGTGATCAAAGGTTAATAGTCAGGTCATCTATCAATTGTTTAAAATTAAGTTTTTGTAATTTAAAATAATGCATAAAAGATGAGTTTAAAGATCAAATGGTAAATTACATCTGATTGGCATGAAAATTGGCATGCATGTTAAGAACATATTGAAAATTTGATCCGACGGTTGAATTTTCAAAATATAAATTCAATAATAAGTTGTTGGTTGGTGTAACATTTTTTAGAGTTACATCAAGTGTAACTTGAACCCAATCCTATATTTCTCAATTTAATGTGAATTTTGACAAATCTACCGTTAGATTATATTATCTTCAAATGTTTTATATGCTTAAAAAATTTCAAGGTGATCAAAGATTAATAGCCATGTCATCAATCAATTGTTTAAATTCAAGTTTTTGTAGTTTAAAATAACGCATAGAAGATGAATTTAAAGATCAAATGAAAAATTACATCCGATTGACATGAAAATTGGCATGCATGTTAAGAATATATAGAACATGTAATGCAGTGGTTGGATTTTCAAAATATGAATTCAGTAATAAGTTATTGATTGGTGTAACATTCAATAATAAGCTATTGACCGCGCCTTTCTCTAAATCCAACCGTTTGATTGTGACCATAATTTACTAGAATTAACCTTTCATTACACTTTTCAAATCCAACAGTTAGATTTCAAATCTAAGTATGGTGCCCGCACTTGGTCCAACGTCATTTTGCCTTTTCATTTCCCTCATTTTTCATTTTCCAATACACTCACTCTGTTGTTAGCTCTAAGAAAAAACCATCTCTCTCTCTCTCTCTCTCTCTCTCTCTATTGTTAGTTCTAAAAAAAAAAACCCATCACTACCACGCATCCTCACTCTCAAAATCCAGCTTAGGTCTCTCTCGATTAGCACTCTCCACCGCCGCTCACCGTTTGAAGGCCCAAAAATAGCTATTGGTGGCGGTGTGATGAGCGAAGATGGTAATGCTCGATCATGGAGCTAGAGAGAGAGAGAAAGGAAGGATTGAGAATGTTTTAGAAGAGTTGGAGAACCGGTTTGAGAAGAAGGTTTTGGGGTTAAAGTTGATTGTGTGAAAAAATGCTTGATAAAATGTTATTTTGATTAATTGTTATTGATCTAAGAATATGAGTTATATTTTGGAAATAACACAAAGAACATAAACATGTTCTTCCAAAAAATTAATAATAATGAAAGGAATAAAAAAAATAATTTAATCATCTAATTTTATTTTTTTTTAAATTTAGAAATTAAAAAAAATAATTTTTATGTGATTTATTATTTATTAAATGCTGACTTGGAATTTTTAATATGCTAAATACAAATTTTTAAATTTTTTTTAATAGTCATGTCAGCATTTAGTGTGTAAACAGTGCACTCCGCTTACCACATAAGCAATTTCGTTAGTGAGATGACAATAAGGACTAAATTGGAACGTGTTTTTCATTTTAGGGACTAAAATCGGTAAAATAGAAAAGTAAGGACCAAACTAGAAATGACCCCAAAATATAGGGACAAAAAATGCATTTATGCCTTTTTTTTTATCCTTCTTATACAAAATTTCCCACGGCTAACTATTTTTTTCACTCTTTCCCCCCAATTATCTACAAGACGTGGGATCATGATTTTTGATTTACACCAATTTTATAGCTTGTGGCATGATCGGATTGAATACTTTTGGTTTGAAAGTTTTACTTAGATAACATACACAAAGCTTTATATCGTGGTGTGAATGAAGTATGCATAAGCCAGTGGATCAGGTATCAGTGTCATATTTCTACGCTAAGAAGGGAGATTAGCTTTTTTGAAATGTTCATTGAATCTTTCTTTTTCGTTTTTATGTTTGCGTATAATTGTTTTTTGGGACAAATGCAGTTTGTTTTAATCTGGGTTGCTGTAAATTTTTTATTTTTTTGGGACCCATGTGATTATTATTGTTGTGAAGTATTTTTGTGTTAGTGCCTTATGGGTTTCTTAATTGATTTGTTTCGTGCATTATGAAGGGCTTGGTTGTTAGAACATGAATTCTTGCTTCTTCTTCTTTTTGGCACACTCTTATTTGATTAGCTCAAAGCACCCATTTGATTAGCTATAAATGTACAATATAAATAAGCATAAGAATTTTTAAATGTACAATATAAATATTTCTTCTTATTCAAAGAGTCTAAACTTGTTTATTTAGAATTTTTTTTAATCAAAAGAGAAATATTTTCTGAATTCTTGTCTCAAATTTGATTTGGCCTACAATTCCATTCTAATTGCAGCCTAATACAAAAACACTTTTTTTTATTTTTTTATTTATGCAGGATTTAAATTCGAGCTCTTTATTTCAATGAGAAAAGATTTATCACTAACTCAAACCCTTTTCTCTTTTCATCCTTTTCCGTGTGAATGCTTTCACAATGTTACTACAAAGTACTGACTATATCTAAATGAAAGAAAGAAAAAAAAAAAAAAAAGGACTATATTTGCAGCTGAGAACTAACAAATCTAGCATGCAGTTACAATGGGAGATAGAATAGTTAGCCCAAGTGCTAGGGAATGGCCCATAACCACTCTATTTAGCTATGATTTGTTTACATCTATCCCTCTCTTTCTTTTCTTTTTTGGTAAAAGAAGGAATAGCCACATAGATTTAGTTGATAACGTAGAGCTAAAGATAATTAAATTTTTATTATTATGTTATATATTATAAAGTAGAATCAGTGGTTGGATAACACTTCAAAAGTATTATCTTATATATGTAAGATATATAATGATTTATAATACTTCAAAAGTATCATAGCCAAATCCTAATTTAGAGAAAGGGTACTCTTCATTTGTCCTCCTCACCTTCCCTAAGGAGATGGAAGATGGGCAGGACCATGGTTGCTTGACTATAATGTAAATCATGTTCTTCATCATTCACTCTAGTGGTCCATTGCCATATATGAGCTACTACTATTTTGGAACCACCAAAAAGAGAGAGGTGTCCATAATGTATTAATGTTATATACTATAATTCTAAACATTGCACCATAAGCAAATTACAAGTTCACCCAAAAAAAGTACCATCAATTCCCAACCTCAACCTCTTTTCTGAAGAAAATTACTATATATTCTTGGAGTATAGTTACATGATATTCTTTTATTTTTTTATAATAGTAAATTCTACTATAAATTTAATTAGTGGAATTTATTATTGTGTAAGAGAAGAGAGTATCAAGTTGTCGTACTTTTAGAGTACTAAATTACTCCTTTACGGAACCCAATTGCTCTCTCCAACCGTCCAACCTCGATTATTGAAAATAATATCTCTTTGTTTTTAAAGAAAATTATTATGTTCGTATTGTAAATGTAGGTGTGCATTTAACCTGCCAATCCAATGAGATTGACCAAACCCAACTCAATGCCTCTAGTTGTTTTTCATGTGTTGGTGGGTTGGGTTGGGTTGAAATTTTCTTTAAGGCTGAAGTTGGATCGGATTCAAGTTGATAATTTTATGTAAGTCATAATTTTATGAAAGTCTCAATTAGGCTAGAGGGTGTATCCTGGTTGCTTCAAGTCTGAAAATTCTTACACGTTCAAAGAAGGTAAATTGTATAAACTAATTCCAAGTCCTTAAACAAAAAAGATTTATTGATGGCTCTATGTTGCTGACACTAAAATATATTTGGAACTAAGACTTAGTTGTTGTAAACCAAAAATAAGTTCCTTGGTTAGCCTAATATGATTTTTCTAGCTATAAATTTAAGCTAGTTATGGATACATGTGAATTTTTGTGCACGAAGAATTTTATGTCTCTTATTCTATGAATATCTACAAACAAATATCTCCATCCTTACAATGTTATGAACAAAATAAGATAGAGAGAAGTGAAATGTATGAATATCAAGAATAAAATGATATATTGGATGGAAAGAAAGAAAGAAGATAGAATTTTGAATGAATGGGCAATGTATGTGATTTTCTTCTTTTAATATGGAGATATTCTCGTTTTTTTTACAAGGCCCGAAAGCCAGAAATTCTTGTACTTACCTTTTTTTTTTTTTTTTTTTTGAGTTATTCTTGTACCCCTCTCTGGTTAGTTTCTTCTCCTTAAAATTATATTTCAATGTTTGTGTGTTTTTTCTTAAAGAATTCATTATGTTTTAATACAATTATTTGAGATTTGGCTGTGTTAAGATTGGACTAATTGTTTGAGATTTGGTTGTGTTAAGATTGGCTGTGTTATTGAGATTTTTAAACACATTGTGGGTTTAAAGTTTTATGTATGGGATGATAGTGTGTAGCTTTTATGTTTATAAGGGAAAGAAATGAGTGTTGTGTTTCTACTTGAACACAAGATGCTGGATCATGCAACTTATATATATGTATGTAAGCATTTGTACACCAAAAAAATTAAATTAAAAATAAAAGAAATTATAGTTAATAAATTATTTTGTTAATCTTATTTCAGGTCTGGTAATGTCTTTGATTGGATCTTTGCTCACAATGCTAGTAGTAAGTTTTTTTTTTTTTTTTTCCTTCTGCAAACTCATGTCTGCTCCTTCTAGTGGTAGTTATGTTGCATTTGGTTCAAGGATATATATATATATATATAAATAAAATTTTGAATCTTGTCTATTTTATTATATTAACACTTATTTCTATGGCAGACATTGATACTTCCTTGTGCTTGTTTCCTAAGCATTGTGAGAGGGAAAATAACCCGGTTGCAAGTATGGCATCTACATATTATTATTATTGATTTACAACTATAGTTATGTATGTCCTTTGTAAATCATGGTTTTCCAGCTCTACCCATTTTGGAATTTGTTTGAAGCCAATAGCTAACAACCCCCTTTATACCATTGTGATGTTGAATCACTCTGTTTGAATTTGAACACCTCCTTGCATTGGGGGTTGCAGGGTAATAGGATTTAAAAATGCATGCAAATGGTTTATGGAGCTTAAACTAGAAGTTCAATCATTACATTGCTATTGTGTCTTGTGGGCAATACTGATAGCTTGATTATTATATTTGCTTATCACTTTCATTATTTATATGGTTCTTCTTTTTTTAGGGAGCACTTTGTGTTATAATTATTTCAGTAGGTGTTGTATCATGTTCCTTTGGGACATATTCAACCCTCTCCAAAATTGTTAAGAGTTTGAAGCATTGAAATTTTTGGGACATTCCAACAGCAAGAGAAACTTGAATCATGTACTCTGGATTTGTATGATACTTATTCATTCTCCCTTTCCAATTTTGGATTTTGCATCACTCTGTTTCGTGTTTATGTATTTTCCAATAAGAGCACCTTTTGTTACTACTAAAAAATCTACTACAAACACAATTATATTTCTATGTCAATATAATGTTTGGAGACATTTGTGGTGTTGTTAATTAATTACATTTGTAGTATTGCTTTAGTAGAACTAAAATTATTACAAGTTGTTTGTAATGGGTGGGACTGGTTTTTTTTTTTTTTTTTTTTTTTTTTTTTTTTTTTAAATTTAACCTATAGCAGTGGGGAAAGGCGCCACTAAAGGTCTAAAATTATTTTATAATTGAAGCCCTATAGCGGCGTTTATAGCCCGCCACTAAAGCTTTAAACATATAGCGGCAGGTGTAACCGCCTCTAAAAGGTGCATATGGTAGTTTGTACATGAATCCCTATTGCGGTGATTGTCGCCCACTGCTAAAAGGTCACTTGACCCAAAATGTAACAACATATGCCGGCAATTTTGTGCCAGCCGCAATAGGCCAAGCGCCGCTAAATGACCAATCTATTATGGCGTTTTTTGTTACCGCCGCAATAGAGCTATTGCAGCAGTGCAAGGCTGGAGGGTGGAACTGCCGCAATAGGCCAAATGGACCTTTAGTGGCGGTTTTTTGGGCTTTTGCGACGGTTTTGGCCTACTGCAATAGTCCAATTTTTTTGTAGTGACATTTAATAAAAAAAAATGCAAATTTAATGACTTACTTGAGCTAGGTTTGTGCTTAAGCACTACAAAAAATGAATAACAGGAAAAATTCCTATTTGATGAATTCTAATCCTTACTTTAGAAAGATTTAGGCGGGTAAGAGGTGAATTTTCAAAGTGAAATGTATCTGAGCAGCTCTAAGATAGGTTTTTTGGATCAAGAATTACAATTCTATTATAAAATACATTGTCATGAATATTTGCCAATTTAAATTCCAACAAAAATGAATAGTTCTACTCTATATGTATATATCTAAAATCTGATGTGTAGTATTAATTGTTGCTACGCTCCTGTTAAACCACATCAACGATCACATCATCCATTTATTTCCAACAATTTCTCTGTTATTTTTAACTTTTCTTCTTCTTATTAATTTTTTACCTTATTTCCTTAAACATTTTCCCCATTCTCTTTTCCCTTTTTATCTCTCACTACTCTTAATATTAATGTCACTCGTACTATTCATATTCGTTTTATTTTGGCTCTTCTATCCTCGTCCTCTTACTATAGATTTCCTATTCTCTCTCATATTCTAGACATATTTTCTCACACAAAAAAGGTTATTAGTCACTCTCTCTTTCATGATTTTTTTATTTTTACTTTTTGTATCTCTACTTTAGGTTGATGAATTTTTTTAATTTTTAGAAATTTACTTTGAGTTGATGCAATTCGGTTGTGTTTTTAAGTTGTTATCGTTTTTCTTTTATTTGATTGTTAAATGTTATCCTGTTGCATTATAAAAAATTATATATGAATACAATGTTATTTTATTATATAGCATGGCTTGAATAATTTGATGTTTATTATTCGTGAATATATATTTTTATTTTGACTCTCGTAAAATTCTAATACTTTGAGCTCCAAACTCTACGAAGACAGAGACGCAACATAAAAGGGCACTTAGAAGCACTTGGAGAGACGGAGCTATGTGGTGAGCACAGAGCGAACTATTCTTTTGCCTTTTACTAAAGAAGCACTTGGAGAGAGCTAAGCAAAGTAGAGATGCAACTATTAGTGTGCAATCCTATATTTTGAATAGTCTCTCAAAACCCACGAAAGTTAGCTCTGTAAACCCTTTCCCTCTCACTCAAAATAATTCCAACTACTTATGAATCCTCAAATATAAAACTCTAGTTTAGAGGATAATCAAATAGACATTAATCCTTCAATCTATCAACAAGGAGTCACATATGCACAATTCCTTCTTAATAAAAAAAAGGAGAAAAGGTCATTCCAAGGAGAGCAATTGTTGTACCTTGCAAAGTAACATAAGCTCGAAATTGAAGAACATGTGTTGGCTTTGTCATTGTGAGAAACACGCATTCAGGTATAACATTATAAAACTTTCTTTTTATGCATAAAATCTTTGCATTAGTACGACTCAATTTGGCAACATGGGAAAAGTAGAGTAACATTATCCACATAACTTTAAAAGACATATTTTATGGCTATTATCATACACATAAAGAGACATGCATACCAGGAGTTGTTGCTACATTTTGTGCGCCTAGGGTTTTGTACCAAGTTGATGCCGGTTCATCAAAACATGATTTGAAGAACATTACAAAGCTACAAAAAAAATAATAATAATAAAGTTGATGTGGTGTTGGTCACAAATAGGAGATTCGTGCAAAGTAAAAGTCTTCTACAAGAAGTAGTCTAATTGGGATTGGAGTTGAGCATTCTAATAGATAAGTAGGTTTTACTGTAAGTAAGTAGGTACTTGGGGATAGGATAAGATTTATTGTACTTGTAACTTCTATTCTTGTCCGTGGATTCTTCTGGAGTAGTGGCTTGAAATTCACCTGGTGGAGTTTTTCTTGCAAGAGCTTTCCCCATCTTGATCAAATAATTGTGTCAAGCATACATTCCATTGTACTTAATTTGCTTTGATGATTTGATTATGCCTCAATAGAATTTGCATGTAATTTGGACTAATTAATCAAATTGGTAGATTAGTTAATTAACAAGGATCAGTTTATAACCCAACATCCATGATGCACCAATGAAGGCTTCCAAGGTAGTCATTTATCAATCAATATTCAAAGCTATTGTTGAACTTGTTCAAGAATCAAGGGTCCAAGAGCCATTTGAACCCAATTCTTGAGTGTCTCAATGCCATAATCGAGGAACCTCCAACAATTCAAGAACCCCACAAGACCTCGGAGACCCAAGAAAAATCAAAGCTTCAAGAAACCAATGAGATTTCAAAGATGAAAGAATGATTGAATGATAAAGAACTCAATTAGGGTTCCAAGATTGAAGAATGACAAAGGACTCATACTCCAATACAATGATAGAAGTTGTGGCATACAAAGGAGGGGAGAAAATTGGGCTATGCCCATTTCAACAAAAACAAGTAGCAAAATGCCCTTGTTTTGAAACTATTTAGCTATATGCCTCTTTTTTGAAAATTGAGTTACTCGCAAAATGTTACATAGAACTCGAGTTCCATGTAATTTTTTTTTTTAAAAAGTTTTTTGCCTATAACTCGATTTTTTTTAAAATTGAGTTTTTCATTGAAACTCGATTTTTAGAAAATCGAGTTTAAAACAAGGGCATATTGTTAAATAGTTTTAGAACAGGGGCATTTTGCTACTTATTTTTGTTGAAAGTGGAAAAACCCCATTTTGGCCCAAAGGAGGTCATGCTAGATCTCAAGGGTTTGTACTCTTAAAAAGAAATGGAGTCACTTTGGAGTACATAAAAGATTGGTTGACGTGGTAAATATAATCCTAAATCTAAGACTGCTTGCCAAGAAGAAGTGTATGAACATGGTACTTAAGATGTAACTAGATTATTTGCTAATTGCAAGGTCACCTTTGATGAAGAGGCATCGTGGAAATGTCCATCCATACCTGGCAAAAAACAACATAACCTTGAGAAAAATGTTCTGTAAAGGATGGCGTGTTGTTAGGATATCATGTTAAGAAATCAAACTAGCTTAAGAGAGAGCATAATTAAGGGAAACAAAGAAAGTCCCAATCGGCATTTCAAAGCCTCTAATTGATAATGTGTTGTGTGCCAACCTTACCTAAAGTGCATCTGAACTCAACCCAAGGCAATTCCTCTTGCACGTGAGAGACATCTAATAATCAGTTCAAGGCTTGAATAAGAGTATCCATGTGGAAGGATGATGGGGCAATATTCAAGAACTGTTTTAGGCTAAAGCTAGTTAAGATTTTGTTAAGCAAGTGTACATGTAATGCACTAAAACCATGTTGATATTCTTTAGAATGTATAATTGAAGATCCAGCAGTAATGAATCATGTGCGACGAATGAGAATGATGCAAGGAGGGTATAAATATAGTTTCTGTAACCTTCATTGCTAAAGAATGAAGAATAAATTTTGGCATAAATGTACTTTTAGTCCCTACATTTTGGCTTTTGTCCATTTTAGCCCTACATTTTCATTTCACCACTTTTAGTCCTTATACCAATTAACACGTGTTATTTTAGTTCTTTCCGTCAGTCAACAGATGGAAATAACTGAGGTAACTAACAAAGGAATTAAAATATTATTAAAAATTTACTGTAACACTCATCAAATAAAATAAATAAAATCTAACCTTCTTAAGTTTTTAACATATTTAAAATTGAAAAAACAAAATTAAAATCCAAAAATACATCAAGATCTAGGTTCATCTTCAACAAGAACACCAAAGAACATAAACCCAGATTTTAAACATAAGAACACATGCCCAGATTTTCTTGCATTTTCTTGTCAACCAAACACAAACACAAATCGATCTCCAGCAAGAACACAAACACAAACCTAGCAGCAAATCTTATTAGATTTTCTCAAACTACAAGACCCAGATATGCAAAATCGCAACTCAAACCCAAATTTTCTCATCTTTCAATCAACAATGAAACCTCCAGCAAATAAAATTCATAAACCCAGAAACCAAATTCATAAAGCCAAAAAATTCAGCATAAAAACACCATAAAAAAAAAAATCATAAATTCCAAAGCCCTCATCCTTAAACCCAAGCAAAATCATTTCTCAGTTCTTTTTCAGTCTTTGTTTGGTCGCCAAGAAAATGAAAGAATAAAAATTTGGACAGCACCATCAAAGTCCATTCCATCTAAACCCAACTCCAATCAAATCCAAATCAAAAAATTTATCTAAACCCACTAGGTTATATACACATTTACATATACAAAACACTTACACGATTTACATATACAAAACACGATTTGCAAATAAGGGGTGATGCCCGTTATCCTTCTTGCGTTCGCTCTGCAAATCCAATCAGGTTTGATCTACCAATCATTGTTCTCGTGCTCATCTTGCTATGGGTGATAAGTGTTGCAGATCTCATAATGACTGGAAGTTAGAGGACGTTAAGGTGCTGGGTGATAATTTTGATATGGTGGTAAAGGTGGGTATTGAGATTATTGAAGGTGTATGGTACTATTGATGTTTTGATTCTTGAATAAGCATCAGTGTTGAATAGTGGAAATCAGGCTTAAAGGGGATTAGATTCTATACGATGGGAAAAAAGGAAAATAGAAAAAAGATTTGTGTGTTCGTTTGCTTACAAAACAAAGGACGTGGATTTAAGTTCGGTTGATGTTTGTTTGCTTTGAAAACAATGGAAAGATTGTGTGCATTTATTTTCGTGTTTGTTTTCCAAGAAAAACAAATAAAAAATGTTGTATAAAACAAATTCTCTTACTGAATCTGGGTTTCTGTTCTTGTTCTTATGTTTTGGTGTGTTCTTTTTTTTTTTTTTAATTTTTAACTCATATTTTTCTTTTGTTAAAATTGAGAAATAAATATTTTAAATTATAATCTAATGTGGCATGAGTGATGAGTACTACAGTGAATTTTTAATAATATTTTAATCCCTCCGTCAGTCACCTCAGTTATTTTCGTCTGTTGACTGACGGAAATGACTAAAATAACACGTGTTAATTGGTTTAGGGACTAAAAGTGGTGAAATGAAAATGTAGGGACTAAAATAGAGAAGAGTCAAAATGTAGGGACTAAAAGTGCATTTACGCCGTAAACTTTTTATTACTTACTAGGACTTGTTTCTAGTCTTACTTTGAGGTAGAGACTAGAGACTCTCACAAAGTAGTCTTACCATTGAAGAATGTGAATCTCTCGGAAAAGTTACAATCCATTCAATCACCTACCATATGTGTTAGGGTTATTTTAAGATATTGATATTTCATAGTCAAAACACATTTTTTTTTTAATATACTTGAGTCTTATGTTAAGTATCTCTATTTATATTCAAGTGGTATCAATTGAAGGCATAAGAAAACTAATCAAGAATTGTTGAATTTGCTGCCCTGATACTAGGCTTAATTGCTTAATTGCTGGCTGACTGATTAAGAGGCCGTTTGGTAACGTTGTTCTTATAATGTTGTTTGTATTTTTTGGAAATACATGTAGGTTAAAAAATATGTGAAAATACGTGTAATGTTGTTTAAAAACAGAAAACACGTTGTTAAACTACTGTACCAAACAGGGCCTAAGCTTTTTAAAATCTTGATACCACCTCAATACCTCTTAATCTATCGATCTACAAGATTTTAGAATTTCCTTTCCTTGTATGTGTGTGTTTATTTCTTTAAAAATTAAAAATCTTATTTGCAATTTATTGGTTAATAGTGATCCTTTTTCAAAGCTGTATATGTGTGTGTATATATATAAAACTTAAAATAAATTAAGATTTTGGTTGAAAATTTTTAATTTTGCCTAAAACCTATTGTATGAGTATGCAACTTCTATTTCATTGAACTTAAAAACTTATATTTCAAAAAATTCAAATGTTCATTTAGAAGTGGTTGAAATTAAATAACTATATTTATTGTTACACCAATTTATAAATTTTATGATATAAAACTTAAAAAGGTATAAGGAAACCACAAAGTGCATGTATCATACATGACACTCACTTATTGGAGAACATACATGGCAGAAGCGTGCTAATTGGACCGTACCCAAAATTGTGACATTGACCCTTTTTTTTTTTTTTTTGAGAAAGAATTGTGACATTGACTTGGAAAGCACTCCAAGTGAAGTGAAAAATGAAAATTCTTATGTAACTGATTTTTATTTGTAAATTCTCAATTTTTAAAAATCTCATTCGGACAGCACAGAAAAGCACTCCTGACTTTACCAAAAAAAAAAAAAAGCACTCCTGACAAAAAGTCAGACAGGAACCATAAATAAATGAAAAAAGAATAAAAGTCCGAAGTTGTAGTAACGTACATATTTGCATACGCGTTGGGTGACGTCTTTATCTCTGGCTGCGACACGCGTTCCACTTTCCTTCCTCCTCCTCCTTTCTCTTTCTTTCTTTCTTTCATAGAATTAGAGATATACTATAAATTTTCAAAGTAACGAAAAATAGCTATTTTTATTATTATTATTTATTATTGGTCTCCTCCTCCAATTTAAGCTCTGGTTCCTCTTACCCTTTCTCTTCGGTTCTTCCTGTTCGGTAAGGATCCTCTGTCTCTGTCTTCTTTGTTTGCTGGGTCTTCTCCTCGCTCCTTTTTGCTTTGAAATCTCGATGGATGAATTATTTCATTTTTAGTTCTGTCGGTGCCCCTGGGGGCGTTGACTCTAGGCCTTTCAATTTGTTTGTTTGTTTGTTTGTTTGTTTGTAATTGTATATAACAAGAAGAAGAAGAAGAAGTAGTAATCAAATCTAATCTAGGTGTCTAATTGATGGATAATCTCATCTGGGGTTGGTATGTATGCATCAATTAGACGGTCTTTGTAGTTTAGAAGAAATATGTCTCAATTCTGACTGAATTCTTTTTGCTTTCAATAATTGTACATTTCATTCATTTCTAGTAGGCTTTTTTTTAAAAAAAAAAAAAAAAAAAAGAATTTAGTATATAAAATAAGAAAAGAAAAGCAATGTCGTCCGCCGGTGTCGCTGTCCTTAGTCCCGTTCGCGATGAACCTGTTGTTTTTCCTAATAATTTGCATTCCGAATTCAACCTTCGCTCGGAAGAGTCCATTATGATATACCTCGCCATGTCGGGATCAATGACTCCTTTCCGTGTTTTGGAATCGGATTCCATTGATTCTGTTAAACTCAGGATCCAAACCTATAAAGGGTTTGTTGTCAAGAATCAGAAGCTCGTTTGTAGAGGCCGAGAATTGGCCCGGAGCAATTCTCTGGTACGGGACTATGGGGTTGCTGATGGTAATGTTTTGCATTTGGTTCTTAGGCTTCAAGATCTTCAGGTGATTAATGTTAGGACTGCGAGTGGGAAAGAATTTACATTCCATGTGAAGCGGGGTAAAGACGTTGGTTATGTGAAACATAAGATTGCAAAGAAGGGGAAGGAGTTTGTTGATCTTGAAGAACAAGAAGTTGTGTATAACGGAGAGAGAGTAGAGGATCAGAGGCTTATTCATGATCTCTGTAAACATAATGATGCTGTGATACATTTGTTGGTTCGGAAATCTGCAAAAGTTCGGACTAGACCAGTTGACAAGAATCATGAGTTGTCCATTGTTGTGCCACAGTTAATTGATGGGGGAGTTCGTGACGATGATGGAGAAAATTTTAGGAGAAAATATGATGTTGGAGGAAAGAATTCTGATAGAGGGTATGAAGCTGATGGAGAAATTCTACCTAGAAAGCCTCCTGATAGGGATTTTTTGTTGGAGCCAGTTATTGTTAACCACAATATCAAATTGCCCTCGGCGGTTTGGAATATGGTTAACTCCACATATGGTGGATTAGAAAGTGGTCATTATCCGATCAGGTCTATGGAGGGTACAGGAGGAGCTTATTTTATGCTGGACTCGTTGGGGCAGAAGTATGTGTCTGTTTTCAAGCCCATTGATGAGGAGCCAATGGCTGTGAACAATCCCCGAGGGCTACCATTGTCACTGGATGGTGAGGGATTAAAAAAGGGTACGAGAGTCGGAGAAGGAGCATTCAGGGAAGTAGCAGCTTATATTTTGGATCATCCAAAAGGTGGGCACCGCTTATTGTTTGGTGAAGAAAAGGGCTTTGCTGGGGTTCCCCCTACTTTTATGGTCAAATGCCTGCACGAAGGATTTAACCATCCTGGGGATTTGACTGTCAAGATTGGATCTCTGCAGATGTTCATGGAGAATAACGGAAGTTGTGAGGATATCGGCCCTGGGGCATTCCCGGTTGAGGAAGTGCATAAAATCTCTGTGTTGGATATCAGACTGGCAAATGCAGATAGGCATGCTGGGAATATTTTGCTGAGCAAAGAGCAAGTAGATGGCAAGACTCTGCTGATTCCAATTGATCATGGATATTGCTTGCCTGAAACTGTAAGTACTACTTAACTTTGGCTATGCTTAACTCTTTGCAACTTAATGCATCTTACAGATATTTTATTTATTTGATTTGCCTGTGGTATAGTTGGTTGAAAGGTTTGTTGTCTCCTTTTATGTTTTTTTCTCTTTATATTACTGTATAGTCATATTTTAGAATCCCATTATTCTTGATTTCATCCCATATATTTGGTTCATATTTCAATCAGGACTATAGTGTTCCATAAGACTTATTCAATTTGATTAAATAAATGAATTCAGCCTGTTATGATTTTCCACGTCTGGTCATTTTTATTAAAAGTTTTTAATCCAAGTTAAGATTGCTGTGAATCCGTTTGCATATAGTACACTGTGGTCATTCCTGATTTGATGGCCTTGCATATCAGATTGCCTAATCTAAGGATTTTGTTATAATACTTCTGATTTTGATTAGTTTATATCTCGAAAGCTTTTTTTTTTTTTTTACAAAATTGTATTCTCTTGAAAGTTGATTCCTATCAACTTTTCTTGGAGACGATCTCAAATATGTAATGAGGGGAAAAGACTGCTGCTCTATTCTCTTTGTTATTTAAGATTTTCAATGTATAATGGCTGCTTGATTGATTTTAAAGTTTCTTCCTATATTACAAATATATGTCATCCTGTTTTTTTTATATGAATTTTCTTTTTCTTTTTTTCAATTGATATGAACAAACTTTCTTAAAGATAGGAGTGGCCAATTGATGAAAAGATGAGGAAGAGTCACTTGATATGTTTTGATTCTGTACAAAGGAGAGCGATTAATGTACTGAGGAGAAGGAATGAATTGATTCAAATGTAGAGGAAGACCTAAAATAACATTAGTAAAAATAATGAAAAAGGACATATCAATTAAAGTAGTGACAAAGAGTGTGATTTTGGATAAAATAGAATTGCGGATAAGAGTACATGTGGCTGACCCTTAGTTTGATGAGGATTCATTGTCAACCCCAAAATTTTGGTACAAAGACTTGGTTTTTGTTTCAATCTTTTGCTCAATCTGTTCAATCCTATTTACTTTACGCTTGTGCTGATCCTGCAGTTCGAAGATTGCACATTTGAATGGCTCTATTGGCCTCAGGCTCGTCAACCTTACTCCACTGAGACCATTGACTACATAAGATCTCTGGATGCTGAAGAAGACATTTCCCTTCTGAAATTCCATGGATGGGACATGCCACTTGAATGTGCTCGCACACTCCGAATCTCAACCATGCTTCTAAAAAAGGGAGCAGAAAGAGGGCTTAATCCCTTTGCCATTGGAAGTATGATTTGTAGAGAAAACTTGAAGAAGGAATCCGTGATTGAGGAGATTGTCCAAGAAGCCCGGGATTCTGTGCTTCCTGGCACAAGTGAAGCCACATTCCTTGAGACTGTGTACCAAATCATGGATCACCACCTTGACAAGATTGCTCGGTTGCCGTTTTCATAAGGGTGATATTTTTTTTTTTTTTTTTTAAATTTCTATTATAGGAACATTGGTATATATATGGACATATTATCGTACATACCTATGTATGATAGGTGATTAGGATGTTCTCCTTTTGTCCATACACAATGTGAAAGGAGTTGTTATTTCTTTGTTATTACTATTTCTTTCATATCACATGTCTTGTGATTGAATTGAAGTTCTTGATTCATTTCATAATTTATTTGTTGAACCTTTCATAGGTACTTCTCAAGCTTTCATTTGAAATCGAATAAATTATGTTTTATTTTATTATTATTTTTATTTGTGGCACTGGTTCGTGATTATATTGCTGAAAATGCACGTATATGAGTAAGACTGGGTGTGTTTGTGATTCAATACCAAAGAATGCAGGAGAGACATGGGTTGTGTAATCTGCGTCATGACTTGGTCTTCTGATTCTTCTGTTAGAGCATCTAGGTGTTTTTCATACTGAAGGTAATCTTCGTGTGGGTATGATCATCACAATAATAACATACAGTTGGCAAGCTCACTAAGAATATTGAAACTTCTAATGTCTTTTTCATATTGACTTGATAGATTTGTGGAATCGAGATGTTCAACTCTGTTTCATAACATCGTCCTATCAATAAAATCAGCCTTTTCTCACTTGTTTTTCTCTCTTAGATGCACCATTTCGGGACAATAGTTTACATCCATTGACCCAAAATGTGCTGCTTTCATTTGAGGTGTTAGACAATAATTGTTCAGGTAGTAACAAGTGAAAAATTAGGTGATTTTAATGATAGAAAAATGGTAAAATTACTAAAAAATTTATTACAGAAGTTTAAAAAATTGTCATACCAAATGGACAACATAATAATAATGAATTCTCCTTTTTTTTCGGTGTTTAAAAATTGACAGAAAATTTCACATATATATACTATGCCTAGCACTGCTCTTATTGATAATTGGTCAGTTGATACACAATTGGACTGCATTTTAAATGGAAAATATTAAAGCTATTACCAGTTTTAGTACAAAAAGAATTAAAATTTATGTAACAATGAATATGATCAGTGTCCCATAAAAAATTTCTTAATTATCTTTATGTTGTGATGTAATTTCAATTTTGTATGACTTCTATAACAAACACCCTGTCGTCATTAAACATTAAGCAGCAGTAACAAGGATACACCTTCACAAAACATCATACACTTTCAAATTATTGCTCAACGCTTTCATCCATGTTGGATTTCCATTCACTACATGATTGGAGCAGAATGGTGACTCAAGAATGTGGCGGGACAACAGGATGATGCTGAGCAGTTGTGAAACTATTCGGGACAAACTCACTGTCTTGAACAATTATGTGATCAGAAGATTGAGTGCTGGTTTCCCATAGTCCATCTTTGGTCTGGAATAAGAACAAAAATGCAAGTGAAATAGGCAGTCGTAATTTTATTTTATGCATAACTTACTATGTCTTCCATAAATTTATCGAGGTTGACTCATCCAAATTTGTCAGACAATCCAAGATAGTGGTCAAGACATGCTGGATCTTGCTATAGCTATGATTTTTGTGTGGCACTTGTCAGACCAAAAAATCAAGACAGGCATCTTGAAAACACATCCTGCCCAAGTGCAGGAGGCAGACATCATCCTTATTTCTTATTAGACTTCCTCAGCATCTGCTTCAACCCCTTTCTGAAAAGCAATCACCAAGAAATACATGAGTTTCATATAAAAATGTAAACGTGACTGAAATAACTAATGCAACTGAGCAGAATTGTCCCATCCCTTTCTGCCAACTTTCAAAACTAACTATTGCAGAGTTCAAAAGTTACCTCTTCGTGGGTTTGCCAGTAACACCAAATACACCCTTCATCAATGAGCTTATATCCACAGAGCGTTCCTTCATGATCTTATCTTGGTAAATTTTGCTCCCAATCTCAGTAATTTGTTCCTCCACTTCTTCTAGTGTTTGGTCAACATTGAGCTGAAGTTCCCCTTTCCTGATGACAGTTACACTGAAACCATTTGCTTTGGCTTCCCAAAAAGCATCCTAGAGAGAGTTAATGACTGTTAGCAATAGCAAGAACAAGAGTTCCCATCTCAAAGAAATAAATAACACCTAAGAACCCCAGTGTCAGGCAAAAAAAAAAAAAAAAATCCATTATACTTAAAATGGACCAAGAAGGGAACTCAGACCTAGCAGACAGCAAAAACACCCAAAAGCAGAAAAGCATAAGGGCTTGCGGAAACGGATACTTAAGATACACAGCTTTGATAGTGAAGAGAAGTGGAAACTAAGCATCAAATTGCCTCCATCAAAGAGACCATCAGACAAATGATAATATACCGAAAGCATTAATGAAAATTGTGAGTGTGATCATCTCCGCTTCTCTAATAAAATGCATGGCCATCACCAACAATGGCAATCACATGATGCTCTATAGAAAGAAGTAGTATGGAAACAAATAAACTCCTCACCTTAGGTGGCCGAGGAACCACAAAGGCATGGCCATTTCCAAGCATGTCCATGTGAGCCTGAATTATATAACAAAGATTTTTGCAGTCACCAGCATCCTCAAAGGCAATCACATGATATGGCTTTGGTTCCAATTCAAGATCAGTAGCCATCTCCAATGAATATAGTCCAACCATCTGTTCCCCATTATTGACTGTGTACAATTCGATGCACTGCAAAGAAGGGAGAAAAAAAAATCTATTTACTCCGTAAATTTTATGGAAAAGATATCTATACTAAAGCAGATTATAAGACACTAGTCTATGGAATTTTTGACAAGTGCATAGTTTTGAGACTTTGTTTAGAAATGAGCAGATTCAGGTCCAAGAAGCTGAAAAAGTTGAAATATCACAAACTTACCAGCAAATGTGGAAGATCCAACCACCACAGATAATCTTCTTCCTTCTCATCTGCATATTCACGGTATTTGGTCACTACGGCTTGTGGTCCAAACAATTCCATTTCTCTTTTGAGCTTGTTGAGTTTCTTTTCCATGAATTTCTTATTCCTCTCAGGTACTTTGCTCATCAGATCAGCTGCTTCCTGTATTTCTTTTTCAGTGATCCACCGATCTAAATCCTTCCCCATATTCCTCATAACAGATTTAACTTCTGGGTCTGTCTCTGCATTATAAGAATCCAAAAACCCATGGGACCATTTCTTTGTGTGTTGCCAATATTCTTTCCCTGATCTTTTGCCAGCTATAACAGAACCATCACTGCCTTCAATTACTGTCCTAGAATTTTTTGGATCCTCATCATGAAAGTTTTTCTCTGAATCAAGGGTGGGCAAAGAAGAAGCAACATTCCCAGGGGTGGGGGATCCTGTTGATTTTTTAATGGAGTTTTCCTGGTCCTTCACCGGGTATGAATTATCAGTGTTCCCTGCTAAAAATGCCTTCTGTTCTTCGAGGAAGTTCTTGAGGAACTCAGGGTTCTTTTCTATCAGAGGCCCTTTCCAGCGTGGAATGATTTTGCTGGGTGGATCATACAAGCTGATACCATCTGGAGGAAGAGAAAAAGATTAAATCAGCATCAGTGCTTGAAAAACTTAAAATGCTAGGTTAAGTATTTATTTGACCTTAAACTTAGCCCCTACTTGATGACTATCTAAATCATCTACCAGCCTGCTTATATGTTTTCAAGAAATTTGTTCTTAATGTAGTAACCTTTCAGGGGGTTCATGATTAGGTGAATTCCATTCTACTCTTGCTGCCAGACAATTGATATTCATTCTATTAAAAAACCTAAAATGAATTGCTTCTTCCCCAAGGGGAAAAAAAGTGAATCAATTATAAATGATTTAAAAGAACATATAACTACCTGCTCCATAATCAAGATTTTCAATATTTGAATGTAGCAACTCGTGCAGCTTCAACAATTTTTCATTCTCTTTCTCAACTTTCTTTTCGAGACCCATAAAGAACACACGTTTATCTTCCGCATCCATCAAATAAAATGGATCTCTCCCTGCCAACTCATTTTCTCGGACTTGAAAGACAATTTCTCTAAGATCATCATCTTTCATCCACTCAAGTTCACTATCATCACCATTAAAAGCAAGCTGTGTAATTTCAGTATCCATATCTAACTGTTCATTAACTTTTTCTCTAGCAACCATGTAGTTATCTTTAAAACCAGTTCCAATCTTCTTAACTAAGGGCTCAACTTCATGAAAATTTGCATCTATCCAGTTTTGTATCTTTGCAGGTGGCCCTGTCCCCACATTGATTCTATTACCTTCATGATTTAAGGAAGTTTGTGGCTTCCCAAGATCTCTCACTCCACATCTTGCCTCAGAATCTTCAGAATTTTCATTCTTAGTTGGGACAGATTCCTTCCAAGCAGAAGCTTTGCAGGCTTTTGTGGAATGCGTAGTATTTGATGTTCGACCTGAAATTGCTGCCACTTTGTCATTCACATCCAATTTATGACCCGTATTTCTTCTACTAAATCCTTCATCACCTGGATGCCTCAAAACGGCATCACTTTCTGGCAAGGTTTTCACTTGGGACACTGTGTCAGGCACTTGGTTGTGAAATTTTTCAGATAGATAGTCTCTAGCTTCTTTCAATGACAGTATCACTCTTGTCTTTGCTCTAATAGAACCTTTCCTTGACATGTGTGATTCAGCATAAGGAGTATCAGAGAATTGGATGACCTCGGTTGTGTCTGTTAACTTCAAAGCACTTTCACTATCTTTAAAACCCTGCACGGTGCTTTCCCTATCAGAAGAAACATTCTCACCTGAAATAGTACAACCTTGTATATTGTCCTCTGTGGAAGAGACCTTACTGAGAAATCCAGAATCATCAATTTTTCGTACATCCAAATTGCCTGTCTTTACAGTTTCATGAATACCATTAGTCTGCCCTAAAAAACTTTTATTGTCATCACTATGCACATTGACCAATTCCATCTCATTGGAAAGTTCATTATTCACACCCTGCTTTTCTTTTGCACCTTGATCGGTCAGGGAAAGCTCTTGTTCCTCAATGTCCCGCACATGCCTGGCCATTTGTCTGATTTCCTGAATTCTATTATCCAAGTCGATAGATTTGGCAGTTGGATTAGCAGACGAATCTTGTAATGATGATTTATCAGAACCTGCCTTGGCTTTCAAAATACTATTCATTAGTTGTTCCTTATCTATCATTGGTTTCCGATTCTCAATTGGTTCCGGAGTTTGTTGAACAACCTCCACACTAAACTTCTCCAACATCTCTTTCTCCTTTCTTGACTTTATCTTTCTCCTTATCATTTCCTTCTCCACTTCCGTGTGACGAACCTCCTTATCCCCAAAACTAAATAACTTTTTCAATGCCCACAATGCAACAAATCCAAACAACACCAACCTCCCAACACTTGACATCATGGGGAACAATTCAGGACGAAGAGTAAAACCCTGAATGGCCTTAAAAAAAGCAGACTCCCCACCTTGAACAACAAACTTTGCAACTGAACTGTTCCTCAGAATCACATTGTTCTTCCCGCTCCCCATCTCTCTAGCTAAACTCTGAGCACACAGAATTTTCAAGTTCACTTCTGTTGACTCCTCACCCCGGCTCCTTCTAACAATTTCGTCCTCATTAACAGAAACCCACTTGACATTCCCTTCCAAATCTTCAAAAACTGTAAAAATGGGAGCAGACCCAATTCCCCAATCCTTGATATCTTTCCTATACTGCTCAACCCAATTCTCCAATTTATCCCACAACACAGACTCACCCAAAACCGAACGTTTTGATTTCAATTCTTCTGTTTCAACATTTATGAGTCTACTACTATCAATAACACTATCACTATCATAGTTTAAATTATCATCGAAACTACGATTTGGGTTTTGAAAATCAGACAGACTCACCTGTTCCTGTTCCTGTTGGTCACCAAAAGTGAGCTTCTTCCTCAGCGAGTTCCGGCGATGGCGAGACGTGGGTCGACCAAAATGTGCAAAAATCTGGAAGTTCCTGCTGTTATGTAATGGTAAATAATAGGTTGGAAACGAGGAGTTTCTTTTGAAGCTGGGTTTGGGTGGTATGTTGTACTTGTACCTATGTTTCTTTGGAGAGAAGCAAGGTGAAGTTCCAGATAGAATTTGAGGATTCAAAATTTCCATTGATAAATTTTTTTTTTAAAGACCCAATTAGCAGTGAATCATAATACCAAACACTTATTCTTTCTTTCTTTAATACTACAAAAATAAAGTTTCTTCCTGGCCTCTGGGCTTTGCACTTGTTGAGGGCAGGTTTTGGGTTTTGGCGTTTTCTACTTGATCTTTATGTGACGACGTCATATTGTGACCTTTTTATCATGAGCTTTATGATCTCAGTATCTACAGGGATTTTAGCAATGTTGTTAAGAGCAGATATTTGGGTATAGAATGCATTTATCTGGTTACAATTTTAAACATGTTAATAGCATTTAACATATGTTAGAATTATTAAATATACATAGAGAATAATAGGACCATTAAGATTAGGCTATTTGGGCCAATAGATAGTTTTAGGGTTCCATAAATACCTATTTGTAATCACATTTCTATTATTGAAGAATAAATCAATTGATTGCTTAGTGCATTTTCTCTCCCCTTAATATTTCTTTACGGATTGTGACTACCTCAGATCAAGTCAATTTCCCTATAATTTACATACATTTCCCTATAATTCTCATCCAATCCCTCTAGGTTCCTAACATTTGGTATTAGAGCCGATCACCATCCCGATTAATCGAACATAGTTTACTGAGTATGAGATCAAATGAGTTGCAATTTTGTGGTCGAATTCTAGAAGAGGCAACTTAAAGGTTAGATTAAAATTACTAATAGTTAAGTAGAGCCACCAAAAAGAGACAGAACTACCAACGGGTCAGTATTGTTGAGTGAGTCATTGTGGACGTCAGCTGCAGAGTGTGGTGGTCTGTTATGATCCTAGTGTCCTACATTGATTAAATGTAAGCTTAACCATGTGTTTATAAATTCTTGGGCACCCGCCCCTTGCAAGCCGGTTTTCAAGGGTGAGTTCTTTCCATGGATTCCTAACAAATGTACATTGAACAAATAGAAAAGACCAATAGAAGAATTCATAGATGTAGGTTTTGCCCTTATTGATGATCCTTTACTCCAACAGCATCTAGGTTCCAACAATGTAATATCTCACACCGAGTAAATCCCTTACTCTTCCCCCTCCTACTAAGGGAAAATTTTCCATATAACACAATTTTTTAAGACATATTCGTTAGCTAGCAATGTTTCCAATTTATTTAGGAAATTAGCAACTCGAGTCTCTTAGACTCAAGTTCACCGAAGCAACTCAAGCCTAAGAGACTCGTGTTCTCTGTGCTGGCAAAACTGAGGTGGATTTCAAATTCATGTGGAATTCGAGTTCCTGCTCTACTTTCTTCTTCCTTCATTCTTTTTTTTTCTTTCTCCATCTTCCTTCTTTTTTTTTTCTTTCTCCATTTGTCGTCCCACTCTCCTCTTCCCTCAAAATCCCAAGAACAAAACCCATTTCTCCATCTTCTTCTCTAAACAGTTCTTCTCTTCTTCTTCTCAAACTTTCTTCCTTCTTCTTCTACATTCTCATACATCCAAACCCATTTCTCAAAAACCCAAACACAAAAATCACGATCTCTTAGCTTGGGTTTGTTGACGAAAATCACAGAGAGACAAAGAAGAAGCATAAAAAAATGACATGGCTGCACTTTAGAGCTCCATGTGCCAAGGTCTCTCTCCTTCTACTCTCTACCTAGTCAAGGTACCTTCCTACTCTCTACCCAGTCACGATTTCCTATCATACAAATCCTCTAACATTTTTTGTTTTTTATTGTGCTTTGTAGCTTTTAAATTATAATTAGAGAACTCGAGTGTTCCACCTGGATAATTGTTTACCTCAGCTCTACCGACACATGAAACTCAAGTCTTTAAGACTTGAGTTGCTACAATGAACTAGAGTTTAAGAGACTCGAGATGTTACTTTCCTAAATAGTTTGGAAACATTGCTAAATAATAAAATTGTTAGCAAAATGGTGTTATTTTGCCAAAAAAAAAAACCTCTTACCAAGACCTTGCATGATTTTGATATTCCTTTCTTTTCTTTTCTTTGCTATGAATTTCTAATTTCATGCTTTTTAAGAGTATGCTTCCTGAAATAAAGGAATATTATAGCATAGACTTCACCTTTGTTTCATTTGACATGTAAATGCATGTCATTCTTTTTAAAAACAAAATATCAAATGTCTTAGTTGTTCTTTAAATGGTGATATTTAAGATTAAATTCAAAATAAGGTACTATCCTTTTGGATATGCATTGTGAAATGTCTAACACATTTCTCATACCTAACCGAATTTTCGAATCTATGATTTCTAGATTGAGGCGTTCTTTTGCTTTCTAGTTTAGTATATGAGCCCAAGGGTTTTCTTAGTTGAATTAAGGAAATAAAATTGATTATACTTGGGTGACCAATCACACTTTAGAATCCCAATGATTGGTGGTGACTCCTTAAAATGAATATACATGTAAATGATCATCCACACACACCATTATAGTATTGCACACGTACCGTATACACATGTTTACCTTATGCAAACCACACACGCACACGCCGAGTAAAAAGTCCCGTGCCAATGGGAACATCGTCATTGAACACGGTAAGAATATGAGTACGACAACCTTCACCAATCCAATGGACTCTAGAAAGCTAGTGCCACATAGTTTCTTCACTTTCTAGAAGTTCCATAATCTCCTTTCAAAGCATATTAATGTCTACACCATAGGAGCCATCTTTTTTCCTAGATAGTAAGAAAATTGAGTCTGTCTTTTTTCCTGGATTTTTTTAGGGATATGAGCAAACATAACATTATTCCATTTTGTAAGCTCATTTGCACAATTTTGTAGATCTAGTGCTATTTTCTTGGGGCATTTATGATCTCCTATCTCTCCAAGCTGCTTCAATGACCTCTATGCAGCCTTCTCTTCTAGTCCACATGGCCTCAAAATGGAATCGGTGTTTACAGGGTTGAAAAGGGGAAATTGGTTCGTGATTAGCAAAACACAATGGTCTAATGTTTAGTTAACCAAATGATGAACTCTTGTATCACCAAAATGATCAAGCCACTCAAAGGTGGCAAAGGCTCTACCCAACTACAAAAGAATCCTATCATATTTCACCTGCATATTACACTAAGGGAAGTCTAGACCATAGTACCCCACATCCTGGAAACCACATATTTTGATTGCCTAACATAAACCATCCATTTCCTGAGATCTTTGAGCTCTGCCTAATTTTTAATTTAGGAATAAGATTTCATTGAAGTCACCTCAAAAATTCCAGGGCTATTAAATTGATTATGTAAAGAAGATATTAGGTTTTAGGATTCTCTTCTTCGATGGGTCTTAAAATAGTCGTAAAAGCCAACATTCTCCATTTAAAAGCTCCAGAAGATCAAGTGACCACATCATGTATCTAATGGCTTGAGTAGCTTTTGATTTCCAAATTAACATCTCTAGACCAATGTCGTGATGACCCCACCCTAAGTACACATATTTTCGTTTTTTGTTTCATTAAGCCAAAAAGATATGTTTCTCCCTAAAGCACACAATAGTGGGCAAAATGTGTCTTCACATTGAAGGGACGTCATGTTAGGGACATATTTTTATGTAATTGGCATATCCTTTGACAAAACGCATTTTACTTGTATTTGGATAAATCTAAGTAGGTTCAAGATGATCATTACAAGTAGTTAAATTGAAAACATGAATATTACTCAAGAACTACTCAAGAAAAGTGCAATCTATAGGTCTCGATACCTCCTCGACAAAAGCTCAATCTGTTGAGATTGATTCAAGCTCGACACATGTCTCGATCTATCGAGCTTACGGGATTCAAGCTATAGCCAATAACATTTTTACTCTAAAAGGCTATTTGTTTATGGGTTTGTATAATCCTCATAGGACTAGGAAAACCCAAGGTTTGTGAGTGTGTATAATCCTTATTAGACTAGGAAAGCCCAAGATTTATGTAAACCTATTTGGAATAGGAGAGCCCATTAAGCTCTTATTTAAAGGAGGTGGAAAAGGAAAAACCTAACCCAAGAGAGCTTCATAAGGTTTTCTTTTTGAAACCCTAGACTCCTCCTACAGAAGAAAGAGTTCCTGCTACGTTTCGTATACGCCTTTGGATTTTGTAACCAAGCAAAGTCTCTTGTACTAACATTGAAGATCTTATTGGTGTTTCTATGTGAAGCTGCTGCAAATAAACTACACCAATCCAAGGGTTACTATGGAGTTAGTCACGTACTAGGATTCATGAAAAGGAATAAGTTGCGTACTGGGATCCATGCATCGATTGGTTAGTCATGTACTGGGAGCCATGCAATACAAGGAGATATTGTCACTATAGAACAAGTCCAATTGAGTATTGGGGTAAGGGTTCAACTGTAAGTTGGTATAAGGTACTAGGATTCCTTTACTTGTAACCGCTTGTTTTGATAATAGTGGATTCTCTAGCGTGGTGATTTTAAAATCACCCGGTGGAATTTTTGCCTCAGAGGTTTTTCCCATTCGTAAACAAATCACTTGTGTCAAATTTAATTTTCGTTGCATTTAGTTATTTGGTGATTTGTTTGTGCTACCACGCTCATTGCAACCACGCTCATTGTATATAATTGAACTTAATTAATTCACTTGGCTAATTAATTGGTTAATTCATCATAAAGGGTCAATACATTCTTGGCCTATCACATCATCTGTTATAAGCATATTATCATGTGCTTCCCTACATCTCCAAACTTGGTAGGTTAGGCCTAATGAAGTTAAGTCCCAATCTCCCAAGTCACACATCACCTAAGGAAGCACATGGTGATGTGCTTATATGGGGTGAGCTCCATTTAATGTGAAGACATGTTTTCCCCTCTACTATGTGCTTTAGGGAGAAACAAATTCTTATGACCTAAGCTAGAAATGCGGGTTCCATAACAAGGATGTTGTGCTTTTTAAGGGGGTGAGAGGTGGGTTAGGCCTAATGAAGTTGGATCTCAATCTCAAGAGTCCCACATCGCCTAGGGAAGCACATAATGATGTGCTTATGAGTGACCTACCTTCAATGTGAAGGTGTGTTTTCCTCATTATTGTGTGCTTTAGGGAGAAACAAATCCTTGCGGCCTAATGAAACTAAAGAGGGCAATATTTGCATAGTTTTGGTGTGGTCATGATATTTGGTATCAAAATCATGCCTTATCTGGAAGTGTGGGTTCCAAAATGAGGATGTTGTGCCCTTTAAGGGGGTGTAAGGTGGGTTAGGCTCAATGAATCTAAGTCCTAATCTCACAAGTCACACATTGCATGAGGAAGCATACAATGATGTGCTTATAAGGGGCGACCTTCCTTTAATGTGAAGACATGTTTTTCCACTATTGTGTGCTTTTGGGAGAAACAAATCCTTGCAGCCTAATGAAATTAAAGAGGATGGTATAGTTAGGGTGGGGTCATAATAGAGGGTGGGTTAGGCCTAATGAAACTGGGTCCCAATCTCACAAGTCGCATATAGCCTGAGGAAACACATGGTGATGAGCTTATAAGGGGTGATCTCCTTCAATGTGAAGACACATTTTCCCACTGTTGTGTGCTTTTGGGAGAAGTAATTATTATAGCCTAATAAAGCCAAAAAGGATAATATATGCATAGTTGGGGTGGGGTCATAACAAAAGTTGAGTTAGGTCTAATGAAACTGAGTCCCACATTGCTTGGTAAAGCACATGGTGATGTGCTTATAAGGGGCGACCTCCCTTCAATGTAAGGACACATATTCCCAATATCTACACATTTAGGTTAAGGTCATAACAAATGGTATCAAAGTCGTGACCTAACTAAAAGTGTGGGTTCCACAATGAGGACGTTGTGCCCTTTAAGGGGATGAGAGGTGTGTTATGCCTAATGAAGCTGAGTTCCAATCTCACAAGTCCCACATTGCCTAGAGCAACACATGGTGTGTGTTTATAAGAGGTGGCCTTCCTTTAATGTGAAGAAACATTTTTTCCCATTATTGTGTTTGTAGACACTTAATTTTGCACCCATAATTTAACCTTGAAAGATGACAAAATGACCATTCTATGTACTCCAAAAATCATATTTGCATTTTAGTCATTAGTTCATTCATCATATATTAGGAAAATGATCGTGAAGTTCTAACAATCACAACGATGCGTTCAGTTTCCAAATTCAACAATCGGATTGAAAGATATCATAAGATCAAGTTTTAACAGCCTGCATGCATTTATTTGGCTGGAACTTATCACACGAGATTAATTGAAATTAATTTTGATTGGTCGTAAATTAAAACTAACTAGATGAATTTTTGTGATTGGATTGGTGCAATATTTTTATTGAGGTGTGTTTCTTCCATGGGAATAAAAGAAGTATGTTGAAAATATTAAATTTGGACTAATAATTAGGTTTTTTATCTTCAAAATAATTGTTTTAAAAGCTTAATTATCAACTTGGGTTGAGTTTTATCAGGAATATAATTCTAAAATATGTCCAAGTGCATTTTTCAATTTAGAAAAACATTTAAAAAAGTCCAAAATGTGTAAAAAAATGAAATTTGGATGAATCTGCTGAAAGTGCCAATCAGGACTTCAACAATGCCAATTGATAGTTGTGGAGTGCTTATCAGCACTTCAATATTGTCGATTGGCACATGTCACAGAATATGCCCAGATTCGTAGTTTAAAACTCATCAAATCTCTCCATTAACAAGGATTAAATAATTAACTATTTTCAAACAAAACACGATGAGATTAATCCAATGGTCACTGAAACCCATTCTACTCATAAGATTCTTAAGAAATGCCCACTCGACTCTATCATAGACCTTACTCATATCTAGCTTAAGTGTCATACAACCAAATTTGCTTGAATTGTGAGTCCTCATGCAATGCAAAGTCTCAAAAATAGCAAGAGTGTTATAAAAAATAAGACAATCTTTCGCAAAAGCCAAATGGTGCTCTATGATGACCCTTGGTAAGACCTTCTTTAATTCGTAAGCTAACACTTTTGAAAAAAATCTTATACAGTGTGGGCACAAGTGCCCCCACCGTGTTGGGCGGTAGTGGTTTTTTCATAGGAAGGTAAGCCTCGGCCTAGGGTGGACCAAGCGGAGGGTGTAAATGTAGTCATCACCTAGATTAGATCTAGAAACCATCTATATAGCGCTCTTGTGGAAGGACTAATATTTACTAGAGCACTTGTCCGGAGTTTAGATATGGGGATGGAAAGGTGTTAAGCACCTAACCCCACCCGACCTGTGGGTCGGCCTTCGCTCATTATGTTCCAAATTCTAGTCTTGTAAAAGGGTCTCCTAACATATTATTCTAAACTCTCTCACACACACACGCTCTAATATCCATCTAGAGAATGTAACATGGCATATCATCCCTAAACCCTAAACATTCATTTATCACGGCATTTGAAAGTATATTCCAAGGGCGGCAAGCATGTCTTAAGGCAGTATCATCAACAAGGCAATAATCAAGAATTATCACATGCATATTCAACATGACAAACACGTCCAATCACTCAAGCATGGCAACCTCATATCCAATCATGCCATCATGCCCGTTCATATTCATATACGTAATTTTCTCATCACTAGATCACAACACATATGCATCAATGCATATTCATGTTCTATGCATGTTCACGTCATTATCAAAGTATAGACCCTAATCATTCATCTAATAATCCAAGAATGTGAAAGATGCTTGAAGTTGATTGGAAGAAGGGTGCTTTCATTGCTAAGCCGAATAGAAGATTGGCTAGATGAGAGGCAATTGATTGCCGAACAAGACAAATGATGGCGCACATTGTATTGTAATAAGATTTTTTTCTTTTTTCTTTTTGCATGAAAACACTATTAAAAACGGATACCAATTATATATTGAACAACAATAGCTGCGTCTCTTTCTTCTCCCAATCACACGTCACATTACCACACGTCACATTGGGTAATAAAAACTATGATTTGAGCTATTCGATTATTGAGGAAAGACATTGAACAAAGAATATGGACAAAACTAATACTTTTAAGATAATTGTCACTACACACTTCCGAAATTTTGTGTTTGTGGCATATATTAGAGTATCATATATTCATCCAATTTCCAAAGAAAAAGTTATTTTTTCATTTTGTTTGCTTACTTTTTCAAAAAACCTTGTAATTGACTCTCTATTTTCTCAATCCTATTTAACTATTATTTCTTTATTCTTTCTTTAATCTTCTTTGGTTCTTTTTTATAATCTTTCTCCATTCCCGAAAGAATAGAGGAAAAAAAAACAATTTTTTTTTTATTTCAACAATTTTTTGTCTTGAAAATTTCTTTTGTTAATGAACAATAACTCTACAAACTAAGAGAGTGACTATTCCTGAACAAAAAACATTTCGCATTTTTGAAAGATGGTTAGAGTTGTATTTTAAGGGCATTTATATTAGCCTCTTCAATTTAACATTTTAGCAAATTTTTGTCTAAACCCAACCAAAATAAGTGTGCATTAGTCTCGCTAAGTTAACAATAGTTTTAATGATGCACAATATCCTTGCTACTTGTAGTGAGGCACTGACCATCGCTACATTGAAAATAAATAATTTTTAAGTTTTATTCTTATCAGGGCATTATAACATTTCCCAATTGTTAATAGAGTTTCATATTTTATTTAGGGCATATGTTACTAAGCCATGTTAAGAAAATTTTTTATGGAAAAACTAAAAAATGATTAACTATTTAAATATTTTTTTAATTTTTCATTAAATTTTTTGTAAAATGAATAATTAATTTGTGAATTAAAGGCATACATTAAATAATTTTTTTTAAAAACTATTACTTTTACTTTTTTTCATAAAAAGTTTATAAAAATATATTCTAAATTAATGTTTTTAAAACTTTCATTAAGTGCATTTGGTTCCAGTTTAAAAAGTTAGTTTATTTTACTACTCAACTTATTTTTGCTATTATTTATAGACTCTATTGTACTTTTTATTATTATTTATAGATCTCACTGTACTATTTCAGCTAATTTTTACCTTTATATATAGTATTTTCAACAAAAAAGTTTTAATTTCAACAAAATAAGCGGATCTCAAACAAAATCTAACTTTAAAAAATCATTAAAAAATAATTATTTTTATTTTTACATAAAAAATTTTAAAAATAATTTTTAAATCTGGTACATTAGTTAAATTTTCCCAAAAAGCAACTAAAAAATAAATAAAATAAGAATTCTTCTGTAGCAGATACAAGAAATCTATATTAATGTCTCATTAAAAGCCTCTTTCCATAGTCCCCAAATTAGAGACTGCCCAAAATGTCCCACGGCCACAGTCCACTTCCACATGTATAGGTATACGGAAGGTGTGGGGAGTAAAAAGGTCCTGGTATGTATATGGGCCTTTGGGCCATGCTAAGGAAGGCCGACCTACTCTTGAGTTCAGAACTTCTTAGTACCTCGGGTCAGCTCATGCGCCGAGGACCTATCTGAGGTTGATTTTACCCTCGGATGGGCATAAAAGAACCAGGGACGTCATCGTAAAAGCTCAGGAACGGCACGGCGGAGACCAACGGTTAAGAGGGGTGAACCCCTGGATGTCCTAGAAGCACCGGTGTTTGAAAAGTACTAAAGGCTGCCACCTTCACATTAAAGACCCTTCACCTACCACCCTAGCCGCATTAATGGGGAAGTGACACCTGAACAGTGGAAGGGAAACTTCTGGTTACTATTCAAAAGCACTGAGAAAAGAAATATCTAGGCTAAGGGGGAGATGGGGCAACACGTGTATGAGGTATCAGAAAGATGAGTATTTAAAGGGAGACCCAGAATAGAAAAGGGGGGGCCTCTCTCTCTTTGTAATAAAAAGAAAAAGAAAGAAAAGAAAGATAATATAAGAACAGTCCTCGGCTTACGTCCGAGGAGGTTGAGTTACAATATTTCTTGTTATTTTTGAGTGCTGACAATCTTTGACTTGCCATATAACCCTTAAACTCTTCTAACCTGGGTTTCAAGCCCACACTCTACAAATTCATATTGTTTAAGGCTCATTAGGCCTGAGCCCATAACTGTTCTTGGGGCCAGGTGTAATTGTGCACTTACAATTGGCGCCGTCTGTGGGAAATCTAGTCTAGGAGAGGTAGGGATACTATGGCAGGCTTAGGTGCTTACCATGCAGAGTCGCAAGGATCACAACCGGAGGATCAATTCGAACGTCTTGAACGTCGAAGGGATCGTGAGGGGAGTGTCCATACGGAGTACCTAAGGGCTAGTCATACTCCTGATGGGGGTAGCGCCACCCATGACGATGGTTCTAAAGCCATGCAGAGGGAGATCAACCGCTTGAAAAGGAAGTTGCGCCACGCCAGACGTAAGTCTTCACCGTCCTCGTCTAATCCTTCCTCTGAGGCAGATAGGGGAGGTGGTTACGGCTCAGGAACGTGCTCACCCCCCAGCTCAGCGTCCTCTGACGAGGAGGACGATCAGCCAGTTCACAAGCGCAAGAAGGTTCCATCTAGGGGCTTAGGCAACGACGCTATGAGCAGGGCGTTGCACCAGCTCTCCAAATCTCCGTTTTCACGGAGGATTGAGAAGGGGAGGCTTCCCAGGAGATTTACCCAGCCCACCTTTACCATCTACAATGGCCGGACTGACCCGGTAGAGCATGTGAGTCACTTCAACCAAAGGATGGCCATGCACTCTCACAACGAGACTCTGATGTGTAAGGTCTTCCCCTCTAGCTTGGGACCTGTGGCCATGAGGTGGTTCAACGGCCTCAAATCAGGGTCTATAGGTTCATTTGGGGAACTGACTAGGGCGTTTACCTCGCGATTCATCACTTGTAGCAGAGTTCCTCGGCCATTGGACTCGCTACTATCTATGACCATGAAAGACGGAGAGACACTGAAAGCATACTCCGACCGATACTGGGAGATGTTTAATGAAATAGACGGTGATTTTGACGAGGTGGCACTGGATACCTTTAAAGTAGGTCTTCCTACTGACCATGACCTGAGAAAGTCTTTGACAAAAAAGCCCGTCCGCAGTGTACGTCGCCTCATGGATCGTATTGATGAATACAAGAGGGTAGAGGAGGACCAGCAGCAAGGCAAAGGAAAGGAAAAGGTTATCCCTCAGGAAAGAAGGGATTTCAGGTCGGATAGATATCACAACAATAAGCCGAGGAGGGATTACTTTGGGCAATCTGTCTCGGCAGCACCTCAGGCTGTCAATACTGTGTTCCGAGAACCGGTGCATCAGTTACTAGAGAAAGTTCGTAAAGAGCCCTTCTTCAGATGGCCCAGTAAGATGGCAGGGGAACCTGCGAAAAGAAATCAAAACCTCTTCTGCCAGTACCATCGAGATGTGGGCCACACTACTGAGAACTGTCGGACCTTGTGGAACCATTTGGAGCAGCTTGTCAGTGAGGGAAAGTTAAAGGAGCACTTATGTCAGCCTACTGGTCATGTCAGTCAAGTCGGTTCTAACAACCAGAGGAACAATTCATCTCGGCCAGCATTAGGAACGATTAATGTTATCTTTGCCGCGCCCGGAAGGACCGGTTCAGGTCCCACTAGGGTTTTGGCTGTTTCCCACCCTTGTGCTGAGGACGTGGGCAGTAGGCCGAAGAGGTTGAAAGGCACCTTACCTGTCCTAGGTTTCTCTGAGGAGGATAAAGCGGGGACTATCCAGCCCCATGACGATGCCCTTGTAGTTACGCTGAGGATAGGTAATTATGATGTGAGGAGGGTGATGATAGACCAGGGTAGCGGCGCAGATATCATGTACCCGGATCTATTTAAGGGGCTAAGGTTGAAGGTGGAAGACCTTACTCCTTATGATTCACCGCTCATAAGCTTTGAAGGGAGATCGGTTATGCCGAGAGGACAAATTCGTTTGCCTGTTCAATCCAGCTCCGAAACGGTGGAAGTGGACTTCATTGTCGTTGATGCGTACTCTCCATATACCGCCATCCTCGCTAGGCCTTGGCTGCATGCGCTTGGGGCTGTTTCCTCTACCTTGCATGTGAAAGTCAAGTTCCCCTCAGGGGATTCTATTGAGGAAATCCTCGGCAGTCAGTCTGTGGCCAGACAATGCATGTCTGCTGCAGTGTTACATCAAACAGAAGCCGAGTCTTCGGCCGTGGTCACTAAAAATTCATAGCAGTTAACATCTCCTGACGCATCTCGAATGCTGACAGGAGAGGAGACACATTGTGAGAAACTAGAGAATTTTCCGGTGGCTGCCGATCCGGAGAAGTTCTTCCAAGTTGGTATACTTCTGCCACATCAGGAGAAAAGGGAGTTGTTAGAATTTTTGAAGAATAACATTGACGTTTTTGCGTGGGATCCTTATGAAGCCCCAGGCGTGGATCCAAACTTCTTTTGTCATCACTTGAATGTCAACCCAGCCGTTGTTCCGAGGAGGCAGCCACCTCGGCGATCTTCCATGGAACATGCGGAAGCTGTAAAGGAAGAAGTTCTCAAACTTAAGAGGGCCGGAGCTATTAAAGAAGTTTTTTACCCCGAGTGGTTAGCCCATACTGTGGTTGTTAAGAAAAAGAATGGGAAATGGAGAGTATGTGTGGACTTCACCGATCTGAACAAAGCATGTCCCAAAGATTCGTTCCCAATGCCGCGCATAGATCAATTGGTGGATGCCACTGTTGGACATCCTCGGATGAGTTTCTTAGACGCATTCCAGGGTTACCATCAAATTCCTTTGGTGGTGGAGGACCAGGAAAAGACTGCTTTTGTTACTCCAACAGGAAACTACCATTATAAAGTCATGCCATTTGGTTTGAAGAATGCTGGGGCTACCTACCAAAGAATGATGACTAGAATGTTCGAAGAGCAAATGGGGAAAACCATTGAAGTCTACGTGGACAACATGGTGGTAAAAAGCAAAACAATACCCTCACATGTGAAAGATTTGGCCGACACTTTTCAGATATTAAGAAAATACAAGTTGCGTCTTAACGCCTCAAAGTGTTCTTTCGGCGTGGGGTCTGGAAAGTTCTTGGGATACATGATTACCCATAGAGGCATAGAGGTAAATCCAGCGCAGGTCAAGGCTATCCAAGACTTGCAGCCTCCTCGGAACCCAAAGGAAATTCAAAAGTTAACAGGGATGATAGCGGCCTTGAATCGGTTCATATCGCGGTCAGCTGACCGCTGTCGTCCTTTCTTTCAATTGTTGAATAAATGGAAAGGGTTTCAATGGACCGAGGATTGCGAGTTAGCTTTCCAACAACTCAAGCAATACCTTTCTCAACCACCCATCCTGTCTCGTCCAGAGGCACATGAGCTTTTGTTTGCATATTTAGCAGTAGCCGTCCATGCGGTCAGTCTGGTCCTGATAAGAGACGATGACGGGGTGCAAAGACCGGTATACTATGTCAGTAAGTCCTTGGGTGAGGCCGAGGTCCGTTATTTGCCCTTGGAGAAAGCGCTTTTGGCTGTGGTTCATGCCACACGAAAGCTCCCCCATTATTTTCAGTCCCATACAGTGGTTGTTCTGACCCAATTGCCCCTTAAGGCAGTGCTGCGTAGCGCTGACTACTTAGGAAGGATAGCAAAGTGGGGGACCATCCTGGGGGCTTTTGACGTTAAATATAAGCCTCGCACCTTGGTGAGGGGTCAGGTCCTTGCTGACCTGGTGGCAGAATTTTCTGAGCCATTGTTGGAAGAAACTCTAAAGGACTCCCCCATGGGTGAAAAATCAGTTGGTGTGATCACAACTGCAGCATCTTCGGTTTGGAAAGTGTATGTGGATGGGGCAGCCAATCAGAGAGGGTTCGGTGTTGGACTTGTCCTGGTATCTGCCGAGGGAATTATTTTCGAGAAGTCCCTGAGATTGGCATTCTCGGCCACTAATAATGAAGCCGAATACGAAGCGGTACTGGTGGGCATGAAAATGGTGCATAAATTGGGAGGAAAGGAAGTCCATGTCTTCTCGGACTCTCAACTGGTGGTTGGCCAGGTCACAGGAACCATGGAGGCTAGAGACCCGAGGATGCAGGAATACTTGGCCAGATCAAGCGCCAGCAAACTGAATTTGACTCTTTCGCTTTAACTCATGTCTCTCGGAATGGAAATACTCATGCAGACTCCTTAGCCACGCTGGCAACGTCCTCGGATCAAGGTTTGCCTAGGGTTAGCCTCATTGAGGATTTGCTGGAACCCACCCTTGTCATTGCCAACGCGCCTCGCATTCATCTAATAAGGCATGGTCCTAGCTGGATTGACTTGGTCGTGTCTTTTCTCAAGAATGACATCCTTCCCGAGGACAAGTCAGAAGCTGATAAGATACGTCGAAAAGTACCACGTTTCTGGTTTTCCGAGGATCAAAAACTTTACAAACGTTCCTTCTCAGGACCGTATTTATTGTGTGTACACCCTGACTTAACGGAAGGGCTTCTGGAAGAGCTGCACGAAGGGATTTGTGGCAGCCACACTGGGGGAAGATCCTTAGCTCACAGAGCTTTGACTCAGGGTTATTGGTGGCCCAATATGCAAAGAGAGGCTCAAGACTATGCCAGAAAATGTGATCAATGTTAGAGGTTTGCCCCTAATACCCATCAACCTGGAGGAGTTCTTAATCCCCTTTCCAGCCCTTGGCCCTTTGCACAGTGGGGATTGGATATAGTTGGGCCGTTTCTGAGGGCCGCAGGTAACAAAAGATGGCTTCTCGTGGGAACAGACTATTTCACTAAGTGGGTGGAAGCCGAGCCCTTAGCGAATATTAGGGATGTTGATTCCAAGAAGTTTATTTGGAAAAATATTATTACTAGATTCGGCGTACCACACACACTTATCTCTGACAATGGTGTTCAATTTGACAGCAATGCTTTTAGGCAATATTGTGGTGACATGGGCATTACGAACAGGTACTCCACCCCAGCTTATCCTCAGGGAAATGGGCAGGCCGAGGCCGTTAACAAGGTCATTGTCAATGGGCTGAAGAAAAGGTTGGACGATGCGAAAGGTAGATAGGTAGAAGAGCTCCCTCATGTTCTGTGGACATATCGAACTACACCACGCCGGTCCACTGGAGAAACGCCATTTTCTATGACTTATGGAGCCGAGGCGGTCATCCCTCTGGAATTTGGTTTTCCCACCCTAAAGACAAGTTCTTTTGATACTGGGAGCAATAACGCACTTCTGGAGAAAAGTCTTGATTTACTTGAAGAACGACATGAGGCAGCTATGGTCCAAATGGCTTATTACCAACAAAAACTTAAGCGGGGATATGATGCCCACGTGAAACTAAGGCCACTGGCACTTGGGGATCTGGTACTCAGAAAGGTTGTGGGCACTGTAAGGAACCCAGCTTGGGGTAAACTTGGACCAAATTGGGAGGGCCCTTATCGGATAACTTCAATAGCGGGCATAGGCTCTTATCGGTTATCGGATTTAGATGATAATATTGTGCCACGTCCATGGAATGTAAATAACCTGAGAAGGTATTACTATTAATGAATTGTATTTTTGTTTATACCCAGTTTAAATTCAATAACATTTCAGGGAGTTTAACTTACAATCTTTAAGAATCAAACAGAAACTTGGTTAAGTGCAGTCCTCGGACCACAAACCTTGTGGAAATTGATGTCTTGTCATTTGTTAAACAGAACCTTAGTTATGCCGGGTCCTCGGACCTCCTACTTTGGGAAAATTAACATTTGAACTTACAATCTTTAAGAATCAAATAGAAACATGGTTAAGTGCAGTCCTCGGACCACAAACCTTGTGGAAATTGATGTCTTGTCATTTGTTAAATAGAACCTTAGTTATGCCGGGTCCTCGGACCTCCTACTTTGGGAAAATTAACATTTGAACTTACAATCTTTAAGAATCAAACAGAAACTTGGTTAAGTGCAGTCCTCGGACCACAAAACTTGTGGAAATTGATGTCTTGTCATTTGTTAAACAGAACCTTAGTTATGCCGGGTCCTCGGACCTCCTACTTTGGGAAAATTAACATTTGAACTTACAATCTTTAAGAATCAAACAGAAACTTGGTTAAGTGCAGTCCTCGGACCACAAACCTTGTGGAAATTGATGTCTTGTCATTTGTTAAACAGAACCTTAGTTATGCCGGGTCCTCGGACCTCCTACTTTGGGAAAATTAACATTTGAACTTACAATCTTTAAGAATCAAACAGAAACTTGGTTAAGTGCAGTCCTCGGACCACAAACCTTGTGGAAATTGATGTCTTGTCATTTGTTAAACAGAACCTTAGTTATGCCGGGTCTTCGGACCTCCTACTTTGGGAAAATTAACATTTGAACTTACAATCTTTAAGAATCAAACAGAAACTTGGTTAAGTGCATCTGAAAATTAGTGTCTTATTATTTGCTAGATCAGATATTAAATTTTTGTGCCCCTAAGTGTTAAGCAAAGTTATGCAAGGAATGGTCCTCGGAATTCACATCCAATTGAGAACAGAACCATACGAGTTGATGAAGTCTACTATTCGGACCATAGACTCGGTCAAAATTAACTTCTTATTGTTCTTGGGAGGCAGTACCTTACTGTCCATTGATTCGGATCTTAAGTTTGTTTCTTTAATTGTTAAACATGTTTATGTAAGGAATGTTCCTCGGACCTTTCATCCTATTAATAATAATGCTATATATTACAAAGGTTTAATCGTGATATGAAGCCTCTCTTTTTTAAACTAAGTCATTATTAATATATTTCAATCAGGCCACTTCTTCGCCAAGTGTTTAATGATATACGTAGGATTGCGTAGAGGCTATGATTGTACTATAAGAAACTTCAGTAATAAGTACAAAACGAACGAAGTAAAAACGAATGCGACGCGAGTAAAATTTAAATAAAATTGTTCTTTGTCAATTACATAAACTCGTATTACATATAAGGGATAAATATAGAGAAAGAGAAGCCCTAAGCTTCTGGAGGAGGATCTACATGAGAGGTGCTGGGTGCCTCGGTCTCTTTGAGCTCCACTTCAAAAGGAGAAAGAATTTGTTTTCCTTTATCCGCTGCTTTTGGTGGAGGGACATTGTGTTCCATGGCTTGGCTGAGGTCTTTCTCGGTGTCTCCGTCTCCTTCCTTTTCTTTATTGGAACCCGAGGGTTCTGTAGGATCAGGAACTGGCTCCGGGACTATGGGGGGCAGGGCAGGAAGAGTTGTTTCTGGAGTGGGAGTAGCAGCAGGAGCCTCTTCGATCTCCTGTATCTCAAGGGGAAGCCAAATGTTCTCGGACTTCCTCAGATCCGAAGATAGAGGAATTCCAGCTACATTTAGGGCTTCCCCCTAGACTTTCTGACAGTATTCACGGCACAAGGCCGCGAAAGCCTCTGTCAGCTGCTCCTCTGTAGTTGCCACCCCTTCCTCGAAGCTTGCCTGCTTGGCAGCTTTCAAAGAATGTTGAAACTTGCTGGCCTCTTCCTTCATCAATGCAAGCTCCTTTTCCAAATCCGAGCGTTCCCTTTGGGCTCGGGTCAGCTCATCATCTTTTTCGCGGAGGAGCTTGCGTTGCCCTTCTATCTGGGTCTTCATAGTCTTCAGGTTTGACTCGACCCCATTTTTCTCCCTCTTTAGCTCAGCCACCTCTGAGACCAGCTTTTCATTCTCAGCAAGGGCCGTTCCCAGGGACTTCTCAGTCTTCAGCCTGATCTCCAGCTCGGCCCTGGCCTTCTTCCGAGTGTCTTCTATAAACTTTTCAGCTACAAAGACCTCCTGAACAGCCTGCAATAAAGTATGATGAGGTCAGGTACAACAAAAAGTTATAAGTATTGTTAAAAGGGGAATCTTCCCAAACAGGAGTCAACTTACCAGCGCCAAGTCCCTTTTTAGAGACAAAAATAGTTGCGGCTGGCTCATTTTTTCCAAGGACTCCATGTCCTTGGGCAGCAAAAGGAGGCGCTCCAACACTTCGGCCAAGTGGTGAGCATGGCCTTGTTGAAACGCCCTTATACTTGATTGGTAGGAGATAGGCGCGCCGTCAAGTTTCAAGTCTGGGGACCAGGTGGCCTGTGCTCGGCGCACGTCGGCCATTTCCCTGATCTCTCCGCTCTCAACTGAGCGGGCCCTACCCTTACCCTTGTCTAGCCTTTGCTGCTGAGCCGGAGGGGGTTGGTGGCGAGCCTTCTTTGGGTCTTTGCTAGTCACTCCCTCTACCTCCCCCTTTCTCTTTTTCTTGGGGTCCTCGGCGGGGAGCTTTGGTTCAGCTGGTGGAGGGGGAGGTGGAAAAACTGGGGGAACCTGGGACGTCCCCGTTTTTCTCTCGGCCACCTTTGTAGCTCTGTTGGTGAGGAGGCCCTTCATCCTGTCCATGTCTTCCTCGGAATCGTCTTCCGGCAAGGCAACGACCAGTCCAATCCCAGAAGCCTCAGTGTCTTCTTCTTCCTCGTCCTAGAGTACGACGAACTGGTTCCCTTGATGCCTTTCGGTATCTTCAAGTTGGAATTGGTCTATTTCGTCGTCCAAGGTGTGAGAGGAAGATACTTGCTCTTCTGGGATAGCAGTTGCCTCGGAATGGACGGTAAGGGGAATGGCCGCTATGGGTTGTAGGTACAAAACGGTGTGAGGAGCATCGGGGAGGTCGTGGTCAACGAGGAAGTGGGGCCGGGCTACGTTTATCCTCCTCCTCCTGCGGTCACCGGCAATTATAGCGTTGTCTATCTCCTGGAAGTCCGAGGAGATGGGAGTATATCCGAGAATCAAATGAGCCGCTCGGAGTTGTAAGTCTTCACTGACGAACACCTCGGATCGAAGTACTCGGTTTAGGTCGGCGACGTTGCAAAGACTCAAACGAGGGCGCACGTTTCGCTTATCTGCAAAGAAAGATGAGAAAATAAGCAACGTGGTCAGATTCACACAGCAAGAGACAAAGATAAACAGACAGAAATATATCTTAATACGCATGTTTGTTAGTATTGAGGGAGGTTTTGGGGTGGGGAGGTTAGTCCTCAGGTGTCGCACCTGGATCCCCCCACTGTACTGGGCAGTGGAGACCGTCGTGCCAGTTCCCAGAGACGATCAGGTAGTCGTCCTTCATGCCTTTGTTGGATTTGGGCAAGCAGGAGATTAACCTAACGACACTGGATCGGGACTTAATATAGTAACCTACGTTGGATAGCTTATGGGATTCATACAGAAAAACGACGTCGTGCCACGTGAGGTTTAAACCCATTTGTTCATTTAAGGCATCGACGCTACCTAAAACTCTAAAAACGTTGGGGAGGCATTGATCGGGACACAACCGATGGTTGCGAAGGTATTCCCTCATCACAGGTTTCATTGGGAGGGTCATCCCGCCTTCTATAAAGGCTATCATTGGGATTATAACCTCTCCCTCCTTCCTAGAACCGGCCACGGCTCCTGCCGGGCAATATTCTAAGCCTACGTCATCGGGAATGTTATACTTGGCTCTGAAGCCCTCCATCCCGGCGGCGGTATCAACTAAACATTTGAATCTACCCATTCTAGAAGAACGACAGGTTAAACTCTAAGAAAGAAAAGGTTTGCAAGGACAAAGTCCGAGGACAAAAAGGTTAAGAATGAAATGAGCAAGAACTCACGAAGTTTGAGGATGTGCAAATTTCCACGGTTTTTCTGAAAATAAAGTATGATTGCTGATGTTTTGATGGGATTAGTCCCTGGGGAATTAAATGAAGGCGCAGGTTCCCGAAGCGTCACGACGTGCGGAAAAGCGGCCTCGAAATTAAATTTATCCCGCCCAAATTTTCGTGGAGAAACCAGGGCCGTTGGATGCCCATCTCGCCGTTGAACGTGGGGGGCAAAATGTAACTTACAGTAATAAATGCGTGCGTTTTTGAAAATGAAACTGCCAAGTGGCATCTTCTGGTATGCGAAACGGTTTCCACACGTGCGATCATTCATGAAGTGTGCAGGATAAGTTCTCATCGAATCAAAACCCTATTTTTCTCCTCGGACGTCGAAAATTAGAATTTTGAGGGGCTATTGTGGGGAGTAAAAAGGTCCTGGTATGTATATGGGCCTTTGGGCCATGCTAAGGAAGGCCGACCTACTCTTGAGTTCAGAACTTCTTAGTACCTCGGGTCAGCTCATGCGCCGAGGACCCGAGGACCTATCCGAGGTTGATTTTACCCTCGGATGGGCATAGAAGAACCAGGGACGTCATCGTAAAAACTCAGGAACGGCACGGCGAAGACCAACGGTTAAGAGGGGTGAACCCCTAGATGTCCTAGAAGCATCGGTGTTTGAAAAGTACTAAAGGCTGCCACCTCCACATTAAAGACCCTTCACCTACCACCCTAGCCGCATTAATGGGAAAGTGACACCTGAACAGTGGAAGGGAAACTTCTGGTTACTATTCAAAAGCACTGAGAAAAGAAATATCTAGGCTAAGGGGGAGATGGGGCAACACGTGTATGAGGTATCAGAAAGATGAGTATTTAAAGGGAGACCCAGAATAGAAAAGGGGGGGCCTCTCTCTCTTTGTAATAAAAAGAAAAAGAAAGAAAAGAAAGATAATATAAGAACAGTCCTCGGCTTACGTCCGAGAAGGTTGAGTTACAATATTTCTTGTTATTTTTTAGTGCTGACAATCTTTGACTTGCCATATAACCCTTAAACTCTTCTAACTTGGGTTTCAAGCCCACACTCTACAAATTCATATTGTTTAAGGCTCATTGGGCCTGAGCCCATAACTGTTCTTGGGGCCAGGTGCAATTGTGCACTTACAGAAGGCATAACTAGTATTTTTTATTTGGCTGAATTGAAGGTAACAATAGTGCTTGCTGAACTAGAATTCTTAGCTATATTAATGTCTCATTAATATTAGCTATATTTGCCGAACTATATTAATGTCTCATTAAAAGCCTCTTTCCATAGTCACCAAATTAGAGACTGCCCAAAATGTCCCACGGCCACAGTCCACTTCCACATGTATAGCTATACGGAAGGCATAACTAGTATTTTTTATTTGGCTGAATTGAAGGTAGCAATAGTGCTTGCTGAACTAGAATTCTTAGCTATATTAATGTCTCATTAATATTAGCTATATTTGCTGAACTATATTAATGTCTCATTAAAAGCCTCTTTCCATAGTCCCCAAATTAGATAACAATCACTTTTTGTAGGTGCAGCACAGGTAATAAAACACGTGGCTCAATGCGGAGGGATATATTTTATGTATTTGGTGCTCTTATTATTTGTTAACGAGAGATATTATGTTCACAATATTTTTATATTATTTTCACAATAAATCACAAGTGATTAGTTGTTATAGGTTCAAATTTGAACTTAACACGAAAATTACTTTTTTGCCCCAACAATAATAACCCGTAACAACCTGTCACTTAGAATTTGTTGTAAAAATGTTGTGGACATATCATTTCTCTTTGTTAATAGGTTATTTTAAAAAAGTTTTAATACAATTTTTATGGAAGATATCAAAAAAATTAGTTACTTTTTTCATAGAAAAATTTTCAAAATAATTCCTAAATTAATATGAAATCCATTAACATATATTATAATAATGTTATATTATAATACTCTTATATCTTATTACGAGTAGGTTAATGTGTTGTTTTAGAAAAAATTATTAATAAATTATTTTTTAAAATTTTTTAATATCACTTTTTAATATCTTTTTTTTTTCTAAATTATTTTCTAAATCAATATCTTAATGGTGTGTTTGAATGATATGACTGGGAAATTTGAATTTTGATTTAGGTGATTGAAATTCAAATATCTCTTTGGACAGTTTAAAAATTGTCAAGGATTTGGATTTGACAAATCTACTAAAAATTTTAAACTTTTGAAATGCTTGAATTTAAAATAATTCCTAAAATTAATGAATTTGAAATCAAGATATTTCAAATCTATTAATTTAAAATTTAAATCCAAATCAAAATCCAAGTTTCCAAACACAACCTTCGTATATTTGTTACAAAATTCTATCATTATTATGAGAAAAAAAGCATTTTCTTTTTATGTGTGGGAATAAGTTACAATTTTTCTCCTAAAATTTAACAATTTTATCCTTTTTAGAAATAAGCAAATATTTTCATTTAGTTGCAACCTTTTGTCTATCTTTCCCACAATTTTACAAACGCTCTTTTCCAAACAAAATAGGTTGACCCTGCTCTTTGCCAATTATTGCCCACCTTATACTTAGTAGCGAGGACTTTAATACATAATCTATTTTTCCAGGACAAACACAAAACCCTCTATGTAAGCTTCCCTAATAAAACAAAGTTACCAAAATTTTTAAACCCCCAATTTTCCATCATTCATTGGTCCACAATGCTCAGACCTGGCTGTATGAGTATAAAAAACTACCCTTATAGAGAGCATCTGTGAGGTGCTAGCTAAAAACCCTCTGAAAGTTAAGTTAATAATAGAATAATCTCCAATAACTCAAAGTGTAAGAGATAGGAAAATTCATGTACTGTGGAAAAGAGGAGACTTGGTACTTACATAGGGGTGTAGGGTTGACGAAGATCCTATAAACGTAGGATCTTTCCTTGTAGGAAAGACATGAGAGGATACAAATATGTAGAATGATCTTTGGATGTGGTGTGTAAGTGTTTTCCATGTAGGGATGTATGAGTGGAGAACACACAAATGGCATGAGACTAAGTGTGATCTATCATCGGTATTGGATAACCTGACAGATACTTTCCTACTTGATGGTGAATGTGAGTGGAGAGTGTTAGGGTCATATTTTGTGTAATTGGCTAATCCTTTTCAAAATACACTTTACTTGTAATTAGTAGATCTAAGATAAGTTTAGTACTTTAAGAAACATGTTGTTTAAGTCAAGTATTAAAGACATGAAGATTGGCTCAAGAAACAAATGAAGAAAAGCTATTTACTAAGTCTTGACAGATAGCTCGATAGAAGCCTGCTATCGAGACTTAATGTGAAGCTCGATAGATAGCTCAATAGCAGCTCGATCTATCGAGAATTATGATTTCAAAATTTCCAGATCTAAAATTCGACCTAGCCTTGCATATTTTTTGGAGTTTCTTTTCTCACAACCATAAATAGATATAAAGTTTACTTTAAAGGCCGTCATGCATAGATATAGAGACCAAAAGATTTATTTTCTCTATGAGAAGCTACTGCGTTTGTACTCCATAGGGTTTTGTAATCGAGTGCTTCCAAATCTTCATTGTTGATAAAGTGAAGAACTTTGCAGCCAACAATATTTGTTCAAGTTGTGCAACGGGTTAGTCACAAATTGGAGATTTGTGCATCAAGGGAAAGAAAGCTACTACAAAATCAAGTCTAAGTGGGTATTGGATCAAATGTTCAACTGTAGATTGATATTTTGGGATAGGCCAAGGGTAGTTGGTAAGATTCCTTATATTTGTAACCACTTGATTGTTGATTAGTGGATTATTGGGAGTGGTGACCTTAAAATCACCTGGTGAGTTTTTGCCTTGCGAGATTTTCCCCATTTGTCAACAAATCATCATGTTCAATTTATTTTATTTTGCATTTAGTTTATTTAGTGATTTGTTGGTGCCTCCACCATTTTCATGTAATTTGACATAATTAATTAACTTGGGTATTTGAATTAATTAACCGAGGTCAAGCTATCTTAACCCAACAAGTGGTATCAAAGCCAACACTTCCTGATTATTTTTTAATCTTTGTTGTGTGATCCATTGACCCCTGCTATTATGGATTGTGAACAATCTTTGATTATTCATCATTTATTTGTTGTGACTAACTATGCATATTGAAAAGTACGCATAAGAGCTTTTTTGTAGTCCTTAGATGAGAAAGCTTGGCTAGCAATTGAAGCAGGTTGGACAAAGCCTAAAGAGCCACCTGCAACATGGGATGACACCAAGATCAAGGCTGCCAACTTTAACAGTAAGGCATTGAATGCTCTTTTTAGTGCTGTAACAAATGAAGAATTCAAGAAAATCTCTTCGACTGACAATGTCAAGGAAGTTTGGACAATTCTTCAGAACACTTATAAGGGCACTAAAACTATTAAGAACTCTAACCTTCAAAGGCTCACTACTAGCTTTGAGGAAATTAGGATGGATGAGGATGAATTATTTGATGAATTCTATGCCAACCTCAAGGACATAGTGAATTCAACATTCAATCTTGGAGAACAGGTTCTAGAGCCCAAGATTGTTTAGAAGATCCTCAGATCTCTTCCAGAGAGATTCCATGCCAAGATCACTGCCATTGAAGAATCAAAAGATCTTGACTCTATTCCTTTGACTGAATTGATTGGTAACTTGCAAACCTATGAACTAGGGTTGGCAAGGGTTGGTAAAAGTGGCAAAGGCAAGAATATGGCCTTGAAAACCAAGAATGATGACAATGATGAGGATACCAAGCTAAAGTCATATATCACCAGATAATTCAAGAAGTTTATAAAAAATGCCAATGTCAATGCTGGTAATAAGGATCGCAAACAAACTGCTTTCTCTCAATATAAGTCCCAAGACAAGGGCAAGAGAGAATCCAAGGATGCGGGTCAAAGCAACACAAGTAAATTTAATTCAAAATTTTCTAACCTATATATATATATAGGTTAGAAAATTTTGAGTATATAGTAACTAAAATAACAGAAATTTATAAAAACTACTGTTTGAATTTATTGAACTAGTAAAAATCGTTCAATTCATATAACAGATAAACGTAATAAAAAGAATAAGCTATCTCTTTTGGATTTTCTTATATTAAAACATAACTTAGTATTTAAATTGATAGCTCTTAATTTTTCAAATTGACCTTCAATGTGTTGTTTCTAATGTGATTGTTAATTGATTTTTTTTTTGTCCGTAAATAATATGCTTTTGTTCAATGACATAACTAAAATAATATATAATGAACTCATAAGGTAAACATTATTTGGATTATAAAAATGTATTCTAAAAATTCCATCCACCTATATATATGACAATGTTCGACAAAGAAGATTATAATGCAATGTCTTTTATTGAGCGTTCCAAATATTTTGCAGCACCTAATATGTAAATGCTAAATTTACTAATTTTGTAACAGTAACTTAAACGATGTAATTGCATAGACAAATTACGCCATGTTAGAATATGTGGCGGTGTGGATGGGTTCAGTTTTTGGTTCTAGATCTCATCACACACTTTAATTAATTTTTGTGATTGGCACATGCATAAACTTCATTCGAAGTATGCCTAAACCCCAAAATAAAATTAATGAAATTTTCAACATTAAAAAAAGAAGCTCTACACTTCTGGAGCATCTACGCACAAATATTAGACATTAAAAACATTACACAGGTTGTAGTAGCCTTCAACTGCTTCAACCTATTCTTTTCTACAGAATTAAGATAATTTTACAAATACCATAGCCAATATCCATAGGACCATAAGAGAAAAAATGCCAAATATATGCTAATCTATCACTTTAGCTCCAAGCCATGGATCCTTTAACACTCTAAAATACCCTTCCTCTTCATTGGGGTTGCCTCAAATTCTGAATTCCTGAAATCTAAAACTTAGCTACGTCATTACATTAAATTGACTACTTGTATATTTTCACTAAAAAGAGTACCAAATTGCAAACTCAATATCACATACAACATCAATTAAAAAAATATACTAAGCAAAAAAAATAAAATAATACTAACAAAATGACAATTCTTCATATTGACTTGTCTCAGGGCTGTAAAATGTATATCCGGTTGGATTTTCAGGCTTTTTCATAAAAACAAAAATGCATTTGAAGATGGTAAGCAAGATAAGAGCTTCTTCTTCTTCTTTAATCCCTTTGAAGTCATAATCTTAGTCAACCAATGGTTTATCCTAAATGTAAAACATTAGATGTAACTCCCTAGAAAAGCTCTAAAATGTAAGAAGTTAAGTTCAAACCTAAGTGCAAATAATTTAGTACAGTGAAAAAAATGTAGGCATAAGTTTACTTAAAGTTAATTTATGAAATAAATTAATTTATTTTTGGCCACAATTTGGGCCAAATTAACTTGAGTTTTTTGCATTTTGAGCCAATGTAGGCTAAACTAACGTAGGCTTAACCCATTAACACAATGTAGACATAACTAATTTGGCCATCCCTAGGAAAATTTCTTAGCTCCGCCACTGTACTTGTTAGGGCAAAAATATATTGACCCCTTGTAAATTAATTAATAAGTTTTAATTATATGCAATAGCTTAGTAGCACAAACAAATCACCAATTATACTAAATGTAATAGAAAAAAAAAATTGACATGGATGATTTGTTTACGAATGGAGAAAACCACCGAAACAAAATCCCACAAGGTAATTTTAAGGTCACCATTCCCAAAAATCCACTATTATCAATCACAAGCAGTTACAAGTGTAAAGAATCTTACCAAACCCTTTGGCTTATCCCGAAATACCAACTTACAGCTAAAACCTTACCCCAATACTCAATTGGATTTATATTGTAGCGGCAATCTTTCCATTCATTGCACGAATCTCAGTGCGTGACTAACCAATGATGCACGGATCTCAATACGTGACTAACTCCTTTGCACGAATCTCAGTACGTGACTAACTCCACAACAACCCTTTGATTGATGTAGTTGATTTGTAATAGCTTCATATAGAAACACCAATAAGACCTTCAATGATGGTGTGAGAGACTTTACTTGGTTACAGAACCCAAAGGCGTACAAAAAACGCAACAAGAATTATTTCTTTTGTAAGAGGAGGCTAGGGTTTCAAAAAGAAAACCTTATGAAGCTCATTAGGGTTAAGTTTTTTTTTCCACCTCCTTGTTTAAATAAGAGCTCAATGGACTCTCCTATTCCAAATAGGTATACACAAACCTTGGGCTTTCCTAATCCAATAAGGATTATACAACCCATAAACAAATAGCCTTTTAGAATAAAAACGTTGCTAGCTATAATCTGAATTCTGTAAACTCAGTAGATCGAGACATATGTCGAGCTTTAATGAATCTCAACAAATCGAGCTTCTGTCAATGAGGTATTGAGACTTGCAAATTTCACTTTTCTTGAGCAATTTTTGAGTAATTTTCATATCTTTAATGTAACCACTTGTAATGATTACCTTGAACTTACTTAGATTAACCAAAATATAAGTAAAATGCGTTTTGTCAAAGGATATGTTAATTACATAAAAATATGTCATTTACAGTACCTAAGATACATCTTTATGCTAACTCTCTAGAAAAATATCATGGAGTTGCCACTGTGACTATGGTCTTAAAAATGTATAATTTTTTCAAGTTACACCAAGTGAACTTGTATGAAAAAGCGGTTTTGTTAAAAGAAAGAGTTTACATTACACATGCACATGAAACACAACCCAACTGGAAATCAACTACCTGAAACACCACACTATCAAGACTGCCACACAAGCCACAACTGAAAAGTTAACAACCATTATGTACGAGGCAAAGCACAAGATAGTTTTGTGAGAAACCCATCATGTCTGGGTATAGACAATTCAACAAGAAAGTGGGCGCATGTATTATTGTACATTACTAAATATTCAGTTTTGGTTGTGGATGTAACATCAATATTTAGATGTAATTGCAACATGTGGTAAAATATTATGAAAAATGGCTCACCGAATGTAGGGTTTTTGTGAATAGTGAACCCTATTTGCATTTTTAAGGACTTTTGCATCTTCTTATAATTAACTAGTCGCTAACTCGTGCTATGCACGGGAACCTACCTATTTGTGAGGTAAACTAAAATGATTTTATAAAATCTTAAATTGATTAGAAAACTACATCATTGCATGATTTGCTCTTATATGACTTCAATTTGTGTTACAATTTGATGAAGAAGTCATTGCTTGGATATGCAATGACTTACAAAAAATTTGTAAAATAACATAGAGATTTTAATATATTGTATGGATTTACATTAATTACTCAGGAATTTTGTATAAAAATGCACATTTAAACATTAAGAGAAAAAAATCCTATATTTTACTCACGTAAAGTAAATCAGTATTAAGGAATACTATTCTAATTTATAAATTTATAAATTTTTAATATTTATATAACATTAAATTTTATTTTAATGTTTGCATGGATTTTGTTATTTTCAATGATGGAATTTCAGATATTAAAATTTTGAAAGACCAAAAAATATTTAAAAAATCAGAAGATTCATGGCTTAGAAATTATTGAAACAAAACAAAATATATATGACTAAATAATAGATAAATATAAGAGAAAGATGAATTACATTCGAAAGAATAATCCATAGTTATAACTATTGAAAGGAATCGTAAGATTTAAAGCCTACAAATTATAGATAATATGTATATGTGTGTGTGTGTGTGTGTGTGTGTGACTACACAACAGTGAAATATAAGAGAAAGATGTGTTACCATCAAAAAAATAATTAAGTTGTTAAAACTTTTGAAATGCCAAAAAATATTAAAGAATCATAAGATTTACTTCCTATAAATTTTGAAATAAAACAAAATGTATATGATTACGCAATAGAGAAATTGATTACCTTCAAAAGGATAATATGTGGTATAGTCATTGAAATCTGGTAAACATGTTCAAATATTGCAAAAACTAACACAAACTCAAATCTTAAAACTTCCAAAATGCCAAAAAAGATATATAATTAAAGAATAAGTTATTGAAACAATTCAAAAAATATATGACTATTTAAAAGAGAAATATAAGAAGAAAAAAAAAGTATACAAATCCATAAAGTAATAAGTTTTAAATTTTAACGGGTCTAAACTTTAAACGAAATCATATACAGTCACAAGCGTAAGGCTTGGTGGTTCATATACGAAAATCACTATCTAAAAAATACATAAAAAACCATAAAATAATAATTTTTTTTTATCAAAGTCATGGAGAAGAAAATATAAGTGACAAAAAAGGGGATAAAAAATTATTCATTCATAAAAAATAATAATAAATTAAAGCTTTGCTAGAAAGCAGACAAATCTCAATATATGAAAAATCTAATCAAATAATCAATTACTATAAAAAAAAATAATGATCAATTGTTTTGCTTAGCCCAAAAAATCCTGTTATATTTCTATTTTATTTTATACATTATATGATGTATAATAGTTTAATAATAGTTATATATATATATATATATATATATATATATATATATATATATATTGTAATGTTATGTAGTATAATATATATTATTTTAATAAGATTTAAAGAGGAAAGAGGAAAGAGGAGTCATACCTGGCCACAACTTCAATTGATGAAAACATCAAATTTTAACAACACGCGGTGCACGTTCTCTTGAAAATTGAAGCAATGCAGACCAATTGTTTGCTTCATAAACGGCTAATGAGTAAAGAAAAGGAGAAAAAGAATAGTAAATCAAACTTAGCTTTAACACAGTGATTAGTGAGTTTGAAGTTGGAATGCAGAGAGAGTAAGAAACTGAGAATAGAGTCACAGATGGGTAGAGCTGATTGCATATGGTAATATTGTAATTATAGCATTCATAATTAACCTTGAGTTAAATTATCAAACTTTGAGTTTGAATTTAAGTTAAACTTATTAGAAACATAAAGTTTCACTGAGAGAAAAGTAGTGTTTATAATTTTATTTTTTATTTTTTAAATATTATGTTGTGCTAATTTAGAAAATTGTGGTGCCAACATATATATATATATACATTAGCTAGGATAAAACAAATATGATCATCAAAAACTTCAATCTTCCACAAAAGGTCTACGATGCCTTATAGAAATATAATAAAAATAAAAAGGTTCATGTCGCATGGGCCTATGGCCCATGTGGGCTTAAAGCAGTGAGCCCTTTTTTCTTTTCTTTTTTTTGGGGTTATTTTTGGTTTTCGGAGTATTTTAGGCTTTCTATTGTTTAAGGCTTTTAGCAGCAGAGAATGAAAAAATAACAAAACAAAAGAGGTTCATGCAAAAAAAAAAAAAAAAGTGATATGTCCACAATATTTTCATAATACTTTTACAATAAATCTTAAGTGGCAAGTTAGTTTTTGTTGTTATTGTTAAGGCAAAAAAGTAATCTTAGTGTTAGGTTCAAATTTGAACTAATAACAACTAGCTGCTTATAATTTTTTGTAAAAATATTGTTGACGTAGTACCTCTTAAAAAATAAAAATAAGGTTGGTGAAGTTTGATTGCCCATTTGGATGCGTTTTCACGTTTCCTTTTTTTTTTCTTTTTTTTCTTTTTTTTCTTCAGCTGCTGCACATGTCAAGGGGACAACGGTACTGTTCATGCTATTGTTGATTAGTAACTGTGATTTATTGACTTTTTCATCCTTTTTGTTATATATGTGGATTTGCACATGTCAAGGGGACAACGGTACTGTTCATGCTATTGTTGATCAGTAATTGTGATTTATTGACTTTTTCATCCTTTTTGTCACATATGTGGATTTCGTGTACACGAGATCCATAACTTCACTTTTCAATCAATTTTTTATTAAAAATAAGTCCTACAATATTATTCACACATTTAAAAATTATTTTTCTATCTACCAAACGATGGTAATCCAAGCAACTATAAAAAGCATGGCCTCGTGGCTATTTTAGAGCAAATAGACCTTCACCTCCAACTCCAAAGTCCAAATATTTCAACCATGTTTGCCTTGTTGTTCATGTTGTTTACCACCATCATTGCACCACTAATTCCAACCCTCTCTTCACAACCACCACCACCACAACCCTCCCTTACTCAGCCTCCACCACCGACAGCGCCAGCATTGGAGTTTACTCCAATCCAACATTGTACCCCACCTCCTCTTTTCACTCCATCACATCGAGATGACGACATATGGCCTGAAGAAAGTCAACCACAATCAAAATCCATGTGGTTCCTTTCTTCCTCCATCACTGGTACCCAAAACGACAAAACCAAAAGAAAGAAAGCAAAAGTCTAGGATTTTTTTCTTTTACCAATAAAGTTGTCTACCAATATGGCAGACACTACCCCTAAGTCCCATGAAAAGGTTGGACATGTGGCCATGTTTCCACCAGTAATTTGCTTTTAAATTTTTTTAAACCATTTTCATTTAATTGCATTTTTTATAAGACATTTAAATATCTAATTGCAGTAATTTATTGGTACTACAAACCCACGTATTCATATGTTAAATTCATGGGTTATTGTAAATTAAAATTTATATTATAGATTAAAAAAGTGCAAATATTATACATATTTGCATAAAAATATATAATTTTGTAAACATTTTTTTTTTGTCTATAATATAATTCTATCTTATCTTGATAATATAATGTGAATTAATAATTTTTCTTGTTATTATTATTTTTTTAACAATTAATAATATTTAGTTGATATAAAAAAATACATTTGAAAGATGGTTTTTATTTTTATTTTTTGGAACTATTTTAGTCATTTTTTCCATTTATACTAATTTATTATATTTATTTATATTTTAAATAAATTTTAAATTAATTATGACATCATTATGGTTCGACCTCGATTAGACCTTTGTCAAACCTCAAAAATTTTAAACCCCTTCATCCTCTGGTTCTTTGAACAGTCTGGGTTTCAAAACCATTATATAAGTTTGACAAGGTGTGTAGAAGTTGAATAATCTTTTGTGTTGTTAAGTAGGTTCTTTCTTGGGAATTTCTATTCAATTCGTATATGCTGTTAAGTTCTTCAAAGGATAAATTATTAGGACCTAGGTCCCGAGTAGTCCCAACCAATAATAAAAGGCCACACATATAAAACTGATAGGCGAATAATTCAGCCCATCTCCAAGTCGTCCATACAGGTCGTCCATGACCCACCTGCCACTGAGAATACCCTCAGGAGCTTGCCTACAAGTACTTCGTCCAGGTAAGTAGAGCTCAAGACGAGGTAAACACCACCAGAGTGATACACTCGTCCAGATTGCCGACATACTCGTCTTGAGGATGCTCACTCGTTAGAAGAGACAGCCCTGAGCATGTAACAAAACACACCCAACTGAGGAACTCCAGGACGAGGGTAGCACACTTAGAAAAATCTCCAAATAAGATATGACAGTCCCTTATCCCACGGATAACCGCCAGGTATCCGTTGTGAAACAAGAGCATAACTTCCAAACGGTTATGCAGGTTACGTTTGAGTTCTATCTCTCCTTGAAGCCAGGAGAAATTCAAATTTTGGTAACCGCCTATGAGAACACTATATAAAGGCTGTTTCAGACAAACCCAAGGTATGTGAATTTTTACTCCAAAAAAGTTGGAACTCATAACATGGAGAGGAAAACTAACTTTGCCATCGGAGGGTTTTCGGCCGGCAACCCCGGTCGCCTTTGATTCGCTTTTCTTTCTTTCTTTCAGGCTGCCGAAAGAACCAGTAGTCCTTTCAAGTCCGAAGCATCCAGCCTACTGATTTTTCTTTGCATCATCAGTTGGCGCCGTCTGTGGGAAGAGCAAGTTACTCTATCCCAGACAAAAGGCTGAATGGTTCGAACAAGATCAAGGGCTACCAGCCCAGGCCACCAGGAGAGTAGGGATGCTTCCAGTAATCCCCTTCGCGATTGCAGATCAGCGCCTGTAGTGCAACCACCGTCTGTTCAACACATACAATCCATGGCTGCCGCTATGGCAGAACTGACACGTCAAAACCAGGAGTTGAATAGGGAGATCAACCTCAGGAGACAGCGTCAAGGACGAATGGAGGGAAGGGCCCCAAGTCAGGAAGAAGGAGGGGAAAATGTAGAGTCCGAAGACCAAACAAGGGGTACCACTTCAAGAAGGGTGCCGCACTTGGAAAAAGAAATGGACCAGATGAGAAAAGCCATGGATGAAATGAGGGAAAACATGAGGCGAGCAAACCTAGTAGATGATATGGTCCACCGAACGGACTCCCCTTTCACAGCTTCCGTCAACAGTCATCCTCTACCCCCGAAATTCAAAATGCCCTCTCTGGACTCATACGATGGAAATCGCGACCCTTGCGATCACATTGCAACTTTCAAGACGACCATGCACCTGTAGGGGGTCCCAGACGAAATCATGTGCAGAGCTTTTCCCACCACACTCAAGGGGCCAGCGCGAGTGTGGTTCAATAAGATCCCCCCAAACTTAGTGGGGTCATTTGAAGAACTGAGTAAGCTGTTTGTCAACAACTTCATTGGAGGACAGCGTCACAAACGTTCCTCCTCCAGCCTGCTGACTATAGAGCAGGGGGACAATGAGAGTTTGCGATCCTTCATCACTCGGTTTAACAGAGAAGCCTTAACGGTGGACGAGATGGATGACAAGCTACTGCTGGCCGCTTTCCACAATGGGGTCAATTCCGACTTGTTCATTCATAAGCTCTACGAGCAGGAACCACAGACTATGGCCGAGCTTGTCCATTCGGCCCAGAATTTTATGAATGCTGAAGACGCCATCATAGCCAAGAAGAGAAAAAGAGCAGAGCGCTCGGAATTGGGCTACCATCGCCATCCTGACCAGGGACCTCGTCCAAAGAAAGTTCGGGTAGACGAGAGAAAGGATAAGGATGGTAAGAAGGCCAGTTCCTCTGCAAGGAATCAGCAATACATGCCCCTGGCTATGCCATTAGAGCAGGTTCTTATGCAGATCAAGGATGATCCGTCCTTGAAGTGGCCGGACAAAATGAAGGGAGATCCCAACAAGCGTAATAGGAGCAAGTACTGTCGTTTTCATAGGGACCATGGGCATGATACAGACGAGTGCTTTGACTTAAAACAGCAGATAGAAAATCTCATTAGACAGGGAAAGTTGAGGAACTTCCTTGGATGAGACCAGAGAGATGAGAAAATGAAGGCCAAGGTGGAAGAATCGTCGCGCCCCCTACTAGGAGAAATCAGGGTAATTATAGGGGGAAGCTCAACGGCGCAGTCGTCCAAGTCAAGGAAGACATACCTCAGGGTGGTGCAGAACATCCAACAGTCTGGACGACCTCCTAGGACGAGGGAGGTAGACCAACAGGCTGTTACTTTCACGGACGAAGAGGCAGGACAAATTCACCACCCACACGATGACGCGATAGTCATCACCCTACTCATCTCTGACTACACAACCAGGAGGGTTCTGATAGACAATGGCAGCTCTGCAGACATTCTCTACTACCCCGCGTTCCAACAAATGAAGCTAGGACGAGATCGGCTTCGACCAGTAAACTCGCCGTTGGTAGGATTCGGAGGAATGAAGGTGCAACCTGTGGGCACCATCACGTTGCCAGTGGTTGTTGGGACGTATCCGCAGCAGATAACCAAGGAGGTGAATTTTCTTGTTGTTGATTGTGCGTCGTCATATAATGCGATTATTGGAAGGCCAACTTTAAACAGCTGGAAGGCGGTAACCTCTACCTACCACCTGTCCATCAAATTCCCGACTGAACACGGAGTAGGCCAGGTACAGGGAGACCAGCTGGCTGCTAGAGAATGCTACTTAGCTATGCTGGCAATGGACGAGCACATGCAGACGATGAATATAGACGGAAGAAGGGTCGCGGCTGAGCCTACTGAAGCATTAGAGGACGTCCCTTTGGACGATGACCAGCCCGAGAAGTCTACCCGAGTTGGGGCGAGCATGGAAGAGGGGGCAAAGCACGCTTTAATTCGGTTTCTAAGGAAAAACCTTGATGTCTTTGCATGGAGCCATAAGGATATGCCTGGCATTGATCCGAGCGTCATTACCCATAGCCTGAGCGTATGCCCCTATTCGAAACCCGTACGTCAGAAGAGAAGAGTTTTTGCAACCGAGCGAGACAATGCCATCAAAGAAGAGGTGCAGAAGTTGGTCGCCGCGAAGTTTATCCGAGAAGTTCATTACCCAAACTGGTTGGCGAACGTAGTCATGGTCAAGAAGGCCAGTGGCAAGTGGCGGATGTGCGTGGACTTCACTGACCTAAACAAAGCTTGCCCCAAGGATAGCTACCCATTGCCACGCATTGACCAGTTAGTGGACTCAACGGCAGGTCACAGGATACTTAGTTTCATGGACGCTTTCTCGGGGTATAACCAGATTCAGATGAATGAAGCAGATCAAGAGAAGACCTCATTCGTCACAAGCCAAGGTTTGTATTGCTACAAGGTTATGCCTTTCGGTTTGAAGAACGCAGGGGCGACCTACCAAAGGCTGGTTAACCATATGTTCCGTCCTCAAATCGGGCGAAATGTGGAGGTTTATGTGGACGACATGTTGGTGAAGAGCAAGGACGAGGACAAACATCTTGACGACCTTCAAGAGACTTTTGATACGTTGCGACGGTACCACATGAAGTTAAATCCGATCAAGTGTGCTTTCGGGGTTTCATCGGGTAAGTTCTTGGGGTTTATGGTCTTGCACAGGGGAATTGAGGCGAATCCGGATAAAATCCAGGCGATACTGAACATGGAGCCACCGAGAAATATTAAGGAAGTCCAGTCCCTTACTGGACGAGTCGCCGCCCTCAACAGGTTTGTATCGAAAGCTACTGACAAATGTTTACCTTTCTTTAAAGTCCTTAGGAAGGCTTTTGAATGGACGGATGAATGTCAAAAGGCCTTCCAAGACTTGAAGACGTACCTAATGACGGCCCCATTATTGAGTCCGTCTGTACCTGGGGAAGAGTTGTACTTGTACTTGGCAGTGTCCCCACATGCAGTAAGCTCAGCGTTGGTCAGAGAAGAGGGGAGAGTCCAGAAGCCGGTCTATTACACAAGCCACGCGATGAGAGGGGCGGAAGGACGATACCCGATGATGGAGAAACTAGCCTTCGCATTGGTCACGGCTTCTAGGAAGCTGAGACATTATTTTCAGGCACACGTCATCAACGTCCTGACAGACCATCCCATAAAAAAGGCGATTAGCAGGCTAGAAGCTGCTGGGCGGCTGGTACAATAGGCTGTTGAGCTCAGCGAGTTCGATGTAAGGTACCTCCCGAGGAGCACAATAAAAGCGCAAGCGTTGGTAAATTTCATCGCAGAATTCACCCCCAGTCAGGACGACCTGACCAAGGACGAAGGAAATGAAATGTGGGTGGTAAATGTGGACGGATCGTCCACACTGTATGCAGGAGGGATTGGAATTGTACTGAAGTCCCCTGAAGGTGACAAGCTGGAGTATGCGGCCCGTCTGCAGTATCTAACTACCAACAACGAGGCTGAGTACGAGGCTCTACTCAAGGGGTTGGAATTAGCCAAGTCCTTAGGAGCGGAGTCGTTAACAATCAGAGGAGACTCTCAACTGGTCATAAACCAAGTAAATGGGATGTGTGATGTCAAGGAGGATCGAATGAAGAAGTACCTTAACAAAGTGAAACGCCTTGCCCGAAAATTTTCAGCCATAAGTTTTATTCAACTTCCTAGGGAGGAGAATGCGGAAGCAGACGCCTTGGCGAAAGCCGCCTCAGCAGGGGTCATAGACGCGTTCGACAACATCCAGTACATGCCGAGCATAGACATCCCTGACATACAGCAGATAGGAGGATAAGAGAATTGGATGAGTCCGATAATAATTTACCTCAAGGATGGGAGGCTTCCAGAGGACAAGGATGAGGCAAGAAAGTTAAGGGTCAGGTCGGCCAAGTATGTTCTCATTAATGAAGTGTTGTACAAACGAGGCTTCTCCCAACCCTACTTAAGATGCTTGGCTCCTGACAAGTCAAGTTATGTTCTAAGGGAAGTTCATGAAGGGTCGTGTGGAAATCATTCAGGGGCAAGGTCCCTTGTCCATAAGGTCGTTCGTGCCGGCTACTATTGGCCAACAATGCAGGCAGACGCTAAAGCCTATGTCAGGGTATGTGACCAATGTCAGCGTTACAGCAATGTGCCTAGACAGCCGTCGGAATACCAGACCCCAATGACGGCCCCATGGCCCTTTGCACAATGGGGGCTGGATATCCTGGGTCCTTTCCCCGTGGGGATCCGGTAGATGAAAGTTTTGGTGGTAGGAATAGATTACTTTACCAAGTGGGTAGAAGCCGAGCCTCTTACAACAATCACTCAGCAGAACGTGAAGAATTTCGTATGGAAGAATATCCTATGCAGGTTCGGAGTACCCAGGGTATTAGTATCTGATAACGGGCGTCAATTTGACAACGCGCCTTTCAGGGACTTCTGAAATCATTTTGGAATCAAGAATCACTACTCTTCCCCCTCCCATCCACAGGCAAATGGGCAAGCAGAAGTAGCAAACCGATCCCTGCTGAAAATCATCAAGACTCGGCTTGAGGGGGCAAAAGGGATATGGCCAGACGAGTTGCCAGGTGTTCTTTGGGCCTATAGGACGACCGCACGAACTCCGACAGGAGAGACCCCTTTTAAATTAGCCTATGGGAGTGAAGCTGTTATACCAGCGGAGGTCCATATGGCAAGCCATCGAGTGATGAAGTACCAGGAGAAAGACAACGGGGAACAACTTCGCCTTGACCTGGATCTTATTGATGAGGTAAGAATGGATGCGGAGCAAAGGGCGGCAAGGTACAAAAATCTCATGGCCAGACAGCATGACGCCATGGTAAAACCCAGATGGTTCAGTGTTGGGGACCTTGTCCTCAAAAGGGTCTTCTTGGCTACCAGGAACCCAGCTCATGGCAAACTGGGACCCAATTAGGAAGGACCCTACAAGGTAATCAACTGCAAAAGGCAGGGGTCCTACTACCTGGAAGCTCTGGACGGGCGGAAGTTAGAGCATCCTTGGAACGTGGAACATCTGCGAAGGTACTATCAGTGATGAGCAGGGACGAGGGAAGTCAGTGGCAAAATTACAGTTGTGATTTGCGTGTTCGCTTATGTTTATTTTTGCTTTTACTACTGTTTTGGTGTGTTATGAATAAAAGTGCACAAGTTCTTAAACTTTTGCACTACTTAATAAGGCACTAGCTTGTGAAAAACAATGCTATGTACTTGTGTATCTTAATAAGGCACTAGCTTGTAAGCATGTGCCAAATTTGTGAACAATGTTCATGTAATAATATGGTTTGGATTTCTTATGTATTTGAATTCCAGTTCCTCTGATAATGCCTAAGGACGAGGCAAAAGCCTTGGACAAATAAAATCTCTGGACGAAGACTAACTCGTCCAAGCTTTCCTTAGAAAAGAATGAGGATAAAGCAAAGAGAAAATGCAAGGCATGCTCGTCCAAGCTTTCCTTAGAAAAGAATGAGGATAAAGCAAAGAGAAAATGCAAGGCATGCTCGTCCAAGATATCCTTAGTCAAAGCCCACTCGTCTAAGATGGAAAGTAGGCAGTAACGCATGACGTCCCAAAGACGAGCATATGGTTAAGACGATTACAAACTCGTGAAGATGCGAGTAATAATAGCCTAAGGGCAGGCAAAACAATCATCATCGTCCTATGTAAGTCGTCCATGAGGGAATTGTGCAAACGATCACCCAACACTTGTGAATATCGCTTAAAAGACAATGAAATAAAACATAAAAATGCACAAGCTCGTCCATGAAACACCAATACTAATCGAAAATAAACATTCATCAAACATTAAAGGGTGGACGACCATCGTCCAAAAACCCTTAAGAAATAAGCCTTGAAAGGCAATTGTTTATGAATTCGCTAAAAGTACTCCAGACGAGATAAATGTATTATACATTCAAAAAAAAAAAAAAGCAAAACACTTGGACAAATAGTGATAAAATCTTTCAACGGAGAAGGTCATCAGGCATCAGGGTCGTCTTGAGCAGGCCTGGTGGAGGCATCGTCCTCAACATTGACATCTTCAGAGCTAGTCTAGAGAAAAGAACTGGTAGTGCCTCCCAGTTGAAGGACGATGGGGCTGAAATCAACTTCTGGAAACTTTTCCTTCGCCTCCATGCGAAAATCTTCAAAACCAGCCGCATAGTTAGCGTCCAGAAGGTCAGTAAATTGCTTCGAAGCCCTAAATTCCTCCACGGCTTCATCCTTAGCCCCCACGAGGGAATTGCTTAGCTCGTCGATCTTCTTCTAAAAGTGGTCAAGACGAGAGTCTTTTTCCACTATGTCAGCCTTTAATTCTTCGACGAGGTTCAGCAAACCCTTGGACGCATCTTTAGCCTCGGCAGCCGTCTCAGCCCAGCCTTTGCACTCGTCTTTGACCTCCGTGATCCTCCTCTCCAACAGCAGCCTCGTCCTGTCCAGTTCAGTAGCCTGCCTGGACGCAGCTATAAACTTAGACATGGCCTGCACAAACGAACAAGAATTTTTGTATCAAGTGAAGTAAACTAGCATAAAAAACCAATGACGAGAGCAAAGTTGTATTAGTTACCTTGAAAAGATCGTGGACACCCGAGTGCTCGAAATCTTTCAGGGACATGTTATAGCATGCAGTCACGTCCTCGTCAGACACTGCCTTTTGGAACCTCTCCCAAGCCAAGTCCTCATTCTCAAGAAGATTGGGCACAAGGTCAGTGGGAGGTTGAGACGAGGCAGGAACGCCGGTCTTGGACGGGGGAGTAGGAGCAGGTTCAGACGACTCCACGTCAAAGATTTGGACGGACGGAGGTTGAGGAAGAGGAACAGGAGAGACGACCCCAGCCTTGGACGACTTTCTGTGCTTGGCTCTCCAGCTGGGGAGGTTTTCAAGGTTGATAACCTTTGACAGGCTCCTCTTATCGCCCACAGCAGGACGACCCCTAGCCTCTGTGCCTTGCTTGCCACGCTCGTCCATGAACCCTTTGCCCTTGTTTTCCTTCATTGTAGCCATCCCTAAAATAAATAACAATAATAAGTAAAAAAAAAAAAAAAAAAAAAAAAAGAGAGAGGAAGAGGGAAAGTGCAAGACGAGAGCTCACGTCGACGGACTGTAATTTCGTGGGCTAAAGCTTCTGGAGAGGGCTCGGGGCCAAGTCCCCAAGTAGCAAGACGCTGGAGAGTGACTAAGGTGTGAAAATCCCTCTCTGGGTAAAGACGAGCCTTCTGAACACGTCCTAGATGGAACTTGCTTAGCGACGGCCTTTTTACACCTGCAACAAAGACGAAGAAATTAGCCCAGAAAGACGTATAATAAAGGCGATGCTACAGTAGTGGTGAGCATACCTTCAGGACGAAGGTTCCCTAATTCTCCTGTATATGGGGGAAATGAATCCCTGCCCACATCAGCAGGGCGTCCTGCCCAAAAACCGGAGACGAAGAAGAACTCCATCTTCCAACTCCTATCCGAGGTCACCAAAGACTTTATTATCCTATAGTCTTTTCTCCTGGCCGTGAATTGATAAAAGCCACGAGACTGACTAATTTCAGAGGGTTTATAACAAAAAAGAAACTCGTCCACAGTAAGAGGACAATCCCCTTCGAAAACCTCTCTCCACAAAATTTGCATAGAAACAACTAGCCTCCATGCATTAGGATTCAGCTGACATAAACCTACACCTAACCTAGTAAGTAACTCCCTGGCAAAAGCATTGAGAGGCAGCCTAAGTCCCCCTAGAAGATAGGCTTCATAAACCCCAATGCCGAAGTGAGGTTGGCAACACCACTCATCACGGACGACCAATCTAGGATTTAGCTTGTCCGGGATTTGGTACCAGCTTCTAAGAGACGCTAATTTTCTCTCGTCCGTCTTGGCCGGAACCCCAACAGCGCAGCTGTATACAGTCTCGACCTCGTCCCTTCTAGTGGACGAGGGAGCGCTAGACGGACCAGCTCTAGACCCAGATGCTACCCTCGTCCTAAATTCTTCATGAAAAACCTCTAAGGGAACCCCAGGAACCCCAGAAACATACTCGTCTGTATTACCACTACCACTGCTATCACTACTAGAACTACTATAGCTAGTTGTGTTGCGATATTCATCTATCTCCCTATCAACACTATTGCTAGACGAAGAAAAATTTTCGGACATTTTGAAATGTAAGGGAAGCCTAAGAACGAGCGTAGAGAAAATACCTGGCTCTAGACGGAGGAAACTAAAGGACGCTGGAATACTCCTAGACGAGGCGATGGACGAGAGATGTCAAACGAGAGAATTGGAAAAATGGGGAGGGTAGGGGAGGAAATCCACTATTTATAGGCGTTGAAAAGTAAAACCCAGAACGAAATGACCAATCAAGAAGAACCACGTGGCAACCTCCTCGAGAACCCCAACCAACACAACGGTTAACCCAGGTAAGTAGTGACACGTGACATAATCTGGAGCCTTACAACCTCGTCCCTTACTTTGAGACACGTGGAATAATATCTTGAAATGAGTCCAAGAAACAAAAGAACTCTGGACGACCTTAGAACAGGGGGCAACTGATAGGGGAATAATTCAGCCCATCTCCAAGTCGTCCATACAGGTCGTCCATGACCCACCTGCCACTGAGAATACCCTCAGGAGCTTGCCTACAAGTACCTCGTCCAGGTAAGTAGAGCTCAGGACGAGGTAAACACCACCAGAGTGATACACTCGTCCAGATTGCCGACATACTAGTCTTGAGGATGCTCACTCGTTAGACGAGACAGCCCTGCGCATGTAACAAAACACACCCAACTGAGGAACTCCAGGACGAGGGTAGCACACTTAGGAAAATCTCCAAATAAGATATGACAGTCCCTTATCCCACGGATAACCGCCAGGTATCCGTTGTGAAACAAGAGCATAACTTCCAAACAGTTATGCAGGTTACGTTTGAGTTCTATCTCTCCTTGAAGCCAGGAGAAATTCAAATTTTGGTAACCGCCTATGAGAACACTATATAAAGGCTGTTTCAGACAAACCCAAGGTATGTGAATTTTTACTCCAAAAAAGTTGGAACTCATAACATGGAGAGGAAAACTAACTTTGCCATCGGAGGGTTTTCGGCCGGCAACCCCGGTCGCCTTTGATTCGCTTTTCTTTCTTTCTTTCAGGCCGCTGAAAGAACCAGTAGTCCTTTCAAGTCCGAAGCATCCAGCCTACTGATTTTTCTTTGCATCATCAAAAACAACTCTGGTTCAACTTCCTAAATGAAAAAAACAAAACAAAACCACATAAATTTAACTCTAGTTAAAAAAAAATTAATTAATTGGAAAAACACAAACAAATTTAATTTATAAACAGGCAAGATTCAAAAACTAGAAATAAATTTGAAATCCAAAAGCTCAATCTCATCAGTTTGTATTTAGCTTTAGTGACCTTAGTCTATCCATAGAGGTCTTTTTCTCTCAAAACTCTAGATTAGTTTCCTTCTTCCACTCTCTAACCATCACTAATTTGTCTCAAACTTTTATGGCAAAGAATATGGCTAACGAGTACAGGTGCTTACACAATCATAGCTCTGTATTTAAAAAGAACGATGAAAATGCAGGCATGACGAATTTTCGTCAAAGCTGCAGAGCAATTTTTTCTTTTTCATCAAGATTTTATTCTTGTGTGTATTTTTTTTTCCCAAATAACTATTTAACCACTAATTTTCTTTTTGAATTTATTTTTACATTAACAGTGTGACCATAGGGGTTGGCCTTGGTAACTGGTGTGCATGTGTGAATATTGCAGAATCAGCTATCATCTAATAGCAAAGATTGATGTCAAAGTTTTGAATCGAAGATTGCAAATGTTATATTCGATCTTGGATTTGATGTGAGCTTTGAACATTGGTTCTAATGTGATGTACTTCTGTAGTTTGGAATAATTGTTTTAATTTGGAATTGTAATAATTTGGCTAATAAATAAGGTTAGTGGTATTTGCGGAAGTTTGGAGGTTAGTATTTGCAACTAATTTTTGTTTTAGGGATTAATTTTGTTTTGGTGTTTGGATTTCATTGTAAATTGTGTTTGTTTTGATAATAAAATTTCTACTTTATCCAAGCAAATAGGTTTGTCAATGGCATGTGTTGTCTGTAAAATGCTTTTAACAGGGCAGTTTGTTGTGCTTGGCCATATCCTTAGATATATTTGAAAAGTGACTCTCTCATTGCATAAATGAATTGTATTGAATATGGGATCCTGCAAAACTCTTGTATGCACTTGGCGCATGAGATATCTTTTCGGAGTTTGGGAATTAAAGTTAGTTTGTGTTGTAAATGAATAAGCTCTTGCAAAAGTCAACATTTTTTTATTATCTCTTTCTAGATAAAATGTTGGCTGTTTCCTTTTAAACAATTATTGTTTTACATTGATAGTGTAATATAGACTAATAATTTATTAAATAATGCCAACTAGGAGATTTAGAACTCACTTGGGATAAATCTTAGATTTAGTTTTTACTATATAAATGATTAAATATGTAGTAAGGTTTTTAGAAAGTTAAACATTACTCATTTGCTTCTCTCTGGCATTGTCAAAGATCTATAAGTTCTTGATTAGATGATATGTTAGTATTTCAAGGACTCTAATCATTCTCCTTTTTCCTCTCTCTCTTAGTTGATTACCCTCTTGTTTGTTTTTTGTAAGATAGTCTTCATTCAACAAGCAAAAAAGTTGCATCCACCACTAGTAATATACCAATTTTGCATTATTTAGGAAGGCCTAAACAACTAAACATAACAAAAATGCCAAGGACTTGGGGTCAATGGTGCTTTCCCTGCACCTTATATTAGGCATTCTTGGATAATCCTTGCATTATTTGAGAAGAGCTAGCTAGGTTAGCAATAGTCGAAGACTTCGTGTCTTTCCACTTTCTGCCGACCACGATGACTTTTGCCAACTTTGTTTTTTGACAAATTAACCTATATGCCTAAATGCGAATCAAGCTTTTAGCCTTTTAATCTCCTCTGTTTCGAATTTGGTCTTAGAAGAACTCCATGCATGCTATTCAGCCCACAAGCTTGGATTTGGTCTCTAATGTGCATGAAATATATACAATAAAGTATTCACATATCTACATATTTAGGACTTTTTAAATTGATAATTTTACATGTCTAACTCTACTATTTAAGCTTTACAAACTGGTAAATTTGAGGATATTTTGGACATCAAAATTGTGGAATCCAAACAGGGGAAACCCCTTATATAATAGTGTGTGTGTGTATATATATATATAATATTAAAAAATTAGCTTTAAAAATATTAATTGACATTCATAAAAAAAAAAAATTGTAAAAAAAAAATCCTACAAAATTTAATATAAACATAAGTTGTGATATATTTTTTTAATACCTAATTCAATTTACTCAACAATCTTTGGTCCACATGATTTATTCATTAATTCCCAATTTTTTGAACTCATTATTATCAATCTCAATTAACTATAAGAATATGTTTTATATTATTAAATAAAGAAACAAAAACAACCAATTCATAATTATTGATAATCAAAACAAGAGATTAATCCAAATATTGAATGGATGTGTTTTAATTTTCTTAATATTAAATTTAATGCTACATCATAGTTTCATATTGAGACTAACATCTATTAACAGAATGACCAATTAGCAAACTTGAGAAACCAATAATATAATTTTACATTTTTTTTCTATGTCGGCATATGTTTCTTTAAAGTTGGAACTAGGGAAGTGCCTTTAACTTCTTCTTTTTTCTATGTCAACGAGGGAAGAGTAGGTTCACATAAGCACAATACAAGTATCCATAAAAATCTCCACAATCCTTGTGCTCAAACATGTGACTTGCTTTTGGTGGGAGGTGCTTGCTAGTGTACCAAGGTCAAACCTCTAAGAGCATTCCCATTAAACATCCTAAAAAATTTAGCATTTACCACCTCAAAACACTATTTTTACAAATTTAACATCTCATTTTACAATATACCAAACATCAAACATTCTATTTTTTTTTTACAAATTCATTTAAATATTCTTTCTTTTAATATTTTTATTCATTTTTATTATTATTTCTCACTCTCCCTCTGCCTCTCTCTCCCACTGTATCTCCATCTTTCTCAACCCGGTCTAGAAGCTTCTCCCACCTCTATGGCCTGAGCTTTTCACCTCTAACCACGGCACTCAACAGTATTAAAAAAAAAGAAACTGCCCACCACACGACCTCAACCCACGGCACAACTCACAACAACCAACCACCAAATCAATCAACCCACACCCATAAGCCAAAGCCACCCCAATCAACTCATACCCACAACCATAAAACCACTCAAGGCTGCCGAAACCCACCCACAACCCAGATCCGATTTTACAAAACCCACCCACTCATACCCACGACTCAATGCTTGTGATGGCTCCGGTGAGGCGATCTTGAAGAGCTGGTGAGGCGATCTTGCGGGGTGGGCCAAGGCGATCTTGAAGAGTGCGAGGCTTGCAGTGGCTCCGACAAGGTAGATTGTCAGAGACAAAGAGCATAGAGAAAGAAGTAGAGAGAAACAGAAAAAGAAAAAGAAAAAGAGACCTCGAGAGAGAGAGAAAGCAAGAGACATGAGAATAATTTTTTTTTTTTTTTTTTTACAATCCAAGCTATAGTGAGCTTGTATTGATCGAAGCTTACTGTAGCAGTATGTCAAAAAATTTCCATTTGAAATCATTGATGGAGTGGCTTTTTTGGTGTTTTGATGGTAAAATTTAGTATATGCCCCTTTTAGCATATTTAATGAGAATGCTCTAATGATGATAAAACTTATAACAGACTATACTTACTCCTTTGTTTCATATTGTACTTTGACAAATCAACTTTTGGTGGAAGATGCTAGCTAGAGACTGCCAAGAAAGGTTTTAAGGCATTTATTGTACCACAAACCTTTTGGTGCAGTAAATTCATGTACGTAAACCAAAAATGCTAGTGAAGCAGCAACTTCATGACGCTGATATTGCCAAAAAGATCATCTCTATGCCAATTTCGATTCATGCTGGTTTTACTGATGAAACCATTTGGCCTTACACAACTAAATAAGTAGTAAGACACGGAACTATGTAAATAAATATGAACTTCTCAACTAATAAACAAAAAAGTATATAAATTTATCTCAAGTGGTGATCCCCACTTTTCAATTGATACGGGGATATATGTTTGATATGTAGCACTTGAGTACGAGTGATATATATATATATATATATATATATATATATATATATATATATATATATAGAATTGAGTACAATTGATATAAACTGCTTGATATAATATATTACCCCAAATATAAAGATGCTTGACAAGAGGGGTGCTTTCATTGTTAAGCGGATCAATGGCCGAAGGAATTTTTTTTAAGGTGATCACTAAGAAATTTAAATTACCACAATATTTTTCTTTGTATCATTTTAAAAAAAATGAAATTAGAAATTATTTTTATTGAATAAGTTGAATAAGCTACAAATTTTATCTTTTTATTGTTTTAGAGTAGGCTTTTTGTTGAATAATTTTTTCACTTGTTGTTGTTTGATTTTGTATTGTTCTTGTTTGGTTTATGTTTGTTGTTATTTGAGTTAATATTTATTGTCATTGTTTAAGCTTTAAGGGAAAAAAAAAAGGGATTAAGAAGCAGAATCAATTTTGGAGTAATGCCACGTTCACAACATTTTTACAATAAATCTTATACAAATTAGAATCTGAACAACTTACTACATTAAATTTGTTATAAAATTATTGTGAAAATATTGTGAATGTAGTAGCACTACTTTTATTTTTGTTAAATCCAAATTTTTGTAATTCTCAAGGGTGTTCATAATTTTTATTGAGGTAGTCACAACAAGTTAGTTTAACATATAATATTTTTTTGACATATATATATATGTATTTTGCAAGTCAGGGATGTTGCGAGTGATTTCCATGTAGAGCCGCCGCTGAAGCCCATAGAAGATTGGCTAGATGAGAGGCAATTTTTTATTTTGAGAAAAGATGGTGAGCAAGATATTATAATAAAGTTTTTTTTTTTTGGCATGAAAATATTATTTTAAAAAGGTTACCAATTATTGACCTACAATGATTGCGTCTCTTATTTCTCCCATGACCGTGCGTCACATTGAGTAATAAAAATATTAAAAACTGTGATTTGATCTTATGCCATTATTGAGGAAAGACATTATACAAAGAAAGTGGAAAAGCTGGAAATAAAAGCTAGAAATTCTTTTGTTATTGAACAAAGGATTAGCATTGTTAACTTGCCATTGGATATCTATTTAACTTATTCTCTTTTTGGAGCTCCTTTGTTCATTAATTATTTCTTTTTTTACTAAATGTTACATGATAAAATGCTCGAACTAAATGTTACATGACCGCACATTACATGGGTACTGTTCACAGACCCACAAAAGTCAGCAAATAAGTTTTCAGCAAATAAGTTTGGGTCTCACAGCACTATTTACACATTTAAAAATTATTTTTCTATAGTGTTTTCAGCAATAAGTTTTCAATTTTCAGCAAATAAGCGGTATCCAAACATACCCTAAGTTCTAAAAACACAAAAGCAGTTTTAAGGACTTAAAACAATTCAAATATTCAACATAATTCATATTCTTAACAATCTTTACGACTATGGTCATGTGGCGTTAGATTAAGATAAACTATGTTTTGTGCTAATGTATATCCCTTATTAGCTAGGTCTAGAAACACGATAAGCTCGTAATGCCCCAGATAGAACTAATTTCAGTAACAATGAATAACCCGCATTAGTTGGGTATCAGAGTATCAATAAATAACCCCCATTGGCTGGGTATTAGAGTCAAAGCATAGTCAGATTCTCTAAAATCATATATATCAAATCATAGTTCAAACAAAAATATATTTCATTCAAATACATACATAAAATTATATATTTAGTAAATCAAATATATTTGATAATTCTTTTTTCTTTACTTTAAATCAATGCAACTAAAACAATTAAATAAAATTATAACAATTATAAACAATGTCCAATAGTTAAAATACGCAAAATAAAACCAATTAGGATGAGGTTACTTACCTCAGCTAGTTCACCACAAAAGAACTTCTCCCTAACACTTTCTCTAAAATTCTTAGATATTACCTAAACAATTTTAAAGCACCATTTACTCAATAACCAAATAATTCAAGAAAAACTTATAACGGTACCCCACTAGAAGAGACTATAATTGTCAATAAGGCCATGTGCTGAGCTTGTACTAGGAGTTGTCATCAATAAGGCTATGTGCTTAGCTTTTACTAGGAGTTATACCGAAGCTAAGCTTGTACTAGGAGTTGTCATCAATAAGGCCATGTGCTTAGCCATGTGCTTAGCTTGTACTAGGAGTTGTCATCAATAAGGCCATGCGCTTAGCTTGTAATAAGGCCATGTACTAGGAGTTGTCATCAATCATTAGGATTTTTCCATAAGGCCATGTACTTCTCCCTAACGTTATACCGAAAAATCCTAATTGTCAATAGGGTCATTTGATATCCTATAATAGTTTGTGCAACTATTAAATCTTTCTGTCTAAATGATTTTTGGATTCTATTTTTAAACATTAGCAATAAGACTCCACATAGAGCTTCTGACAATCAGCTTGTGGTTTTAATTGAGACCTCAAACAAGAAGTTCTCTCTGTCTTTTTTCACCTTGCAATCATTACTAACACCATATATATATATATAAAAGGTTATTCTAACACCATTTCTATAAGCCTAAGAGTGATTATTATACTAAAAGACTTTATATCACATCGGACCATTTATCTCAAATTAGTAAACTCCACCAAATTCATATATATATGTGTGTGTGTGTGTGTGTGTGTGTGAATAAAAGCTGGAAATTCTTTTGTTATTTAACAAAGGATTAGTATTGTCAACTTGCCATTGGATATCTATATGACTTATTCTCTGTTTGGAGCTCCTTTGATAATTTTTTTTTTTTTTTTACTAAATGTTACATGATAAAATGCTCGAACTACATGATAATCGATCAATCGAACATGAGCAATTCGATTTTTTTTGGTTAGTAAAACACAATCATATTTCCCTTGTAGTTTATTAGGCTTTGTATTTGTTTTAGGCACTGGAGATTGTGGTATTGCTTCTAATACTCCATTATTTTCGTTTTGTTATGGAGATGGACAACAACAAAAAAAAAAAACCAGAGCAGTAGCGCAGATTTATCCATCCTTACTATCGGGGCAATACTATTGGATGGTAGTGGTTTTATACTATTACGGGTATGTATTATGGAATATTGTTTTAAGTGTTTTGGATGATTATGTATTAAAAACTTGGATGGTGTAGTATGTGGTAGCAAAATGGGAATTATAATGTTGGAATTTTAGTTGTATAGTTTATTTTCAGCTAATTATACTCTACTCCCCCCCTCCTCCCTCCACTCCCCCTCCTGCTTCCCTCAATTCAAACAGGCCCTAAGCAGTGGCAGCTCTAGGATTATTTATTAGGAGGGTCAATAATAAACATAAATTATACAAAATTAAAACAAAAGAGAACTTGAATATATTGACATCACAAAAAAAAAATGAAATACATAAAGTTTTGCAATTGCTTTCTATGATATTTCATATATTGAAATTGTTAAATGATTTCTCCATTATCAATCTTACAAACTACATTTTTTTCAATATATACAGCCAAACAATCATTCATCCATTGATCTCCCATTGATCCATTGGACTTATTAATTTTTTTTCCCAAAGTTTAAATGAAATTGGTTTGTTATTGAGTTTTTTTTTTTGTTTAAAAATTATAAAATATTGTTAAGAGGATCATATTCAAACTTATTTTAGCTGGGCTTAAAAGAAATCCATGTTCAAGGTGTTCAAAATTTTATTTTAAGGAGGTCTATATATATATATATATAGTTTTTTTGGTGGCCAGCAGGGAGTTCATCTGAACCCCTGGGCTCCAAGTGGAGCCGCCTATGTGCTCAGCCTGGAATTGAAATGATTAACCAGGACATATTCAAGTGGAGCTGTGATAGGAATATGGTGCTCAGCCTTAGTTCTCATGATTAATAAGGAAGAGTATATATATATATATAGTTTTTTCTTTTTTTTGGCCAGTAGGGGGTTCATTTGAACCCCCTGGGCTCCAAGTAGAGCCGCCCATGGCCTTAAGGTTTTATTCATCCCCCTTTGTTTATTTAATAATTGTGTATTGTGTGAGTGTTTTGAGTCGTAGCTGGGAATCATAAATGGGTTTGACAATGATAGTTGTGGAATTTGAACTGTGTTGCTTTCTTCTAACTAGCTGAAGCTGGATGAAACCCTGTTTCTCAACTTGATTTGCATTCACGAGTTTCTTTCTTTATTAGCTTATGTTTTAGCGTGCTATTGTAGATAAAGATGTGTAACGTTTTATGATTTGTTCCAACAAAAAACTGTTTATTGCTTTCTAGTAAACAGTAACAGGTTTGAGTGCAATGTGTGAGATACCTTATTCAATATCTCACGTACTTGAGCATTCCTTGCATAGTAAACATTTCCGTGTACATTTGCATCTTATAAGTAGTTACTAGTAAATTCCTATGTGATTAACCATTAAAACCAACAATGGGTTGTTGTGGAGCTCAAACAAATGTTGAGTCTTTTTTGTTGCTAAGCTAATGTGCACACCCCGAACCAAAGTAAGAGTTAGGCACGTGACAATAGTCACATACTTATAAAGTTTACACCCTACAAGTCTGAAAAGCCTTCTTAACAACTAAATAATTATCTTCAAAGAAAATTTCATCAATAAATTTAAAAATATCTTCAATAATGCAATTCTCAAAAGATCTCTAAAGAATAATCTTCCAACATCGAAATAAAAACAAACTAAATCTTTTAAGTCTAAAAGTCTACAAAATTGGTAATTTTAAACATAAAATTTCAAATCTTATTCCATTGATTTCCTAAACTTCACTTATGCGCACATCCCAGCAGAAGCCCAAACATATGCTACTTTTCCTGATCATAATCTAAAAGGGGAAAGAGGAGTGGGGGTGAGTAGACAACTCAAAAAGTAACCAAAGTCCTAAGAAGTTTTATTAAGCAGATAGATCTGTAAAATAATAAGTTGTATATAGATCAAATATTTTAAATCTTACAAATATATCAAAGATGAATTAGAAATTAATATGTTTTTCACATATATCAAAGCTATAATTTACAATAGGTGTGAGTTTGAATAGTACTGAGACTGCGTTTCAGTGCATCTGTGTTTTTTTAGTGGTCCATGGGTACTGTTCACGGACCCACAAAAGTCAGCAAATAAGTTTTCAACAAATAAGTTTGGGTCTCACAGCACTATTAACACATTGAAAAATTATTTTTCTATAGTGTTTTCAGCAATAAGTTTTCAGTTTTCAGCAAATAAGTAGTATCTAAACATACCTAAGTTCCAAAAACACATAAACTATTTCAAGGACTTAAAACAATTCAAATATTCAACATAATTCATACTCTTAACAATCTTTACGACTATGGTCGCAGGGATATATAGGTGTTACATTCAGATGAAACTAAGTTCTGTGCTAATGTATATCCCCCATTAGCTGGGTCTAGAAACACGATAAGCTCGTAATACCCCAGATAGAACTAATTTCAGTATCAATGAATAACCCTCATTGGCTGGGTATTAGAGTCAAAGCATAGTCAGATTGTCTAAAATTATATAATCAAATCATAGTTCAAACAAAAATATATTTCATTCAAATACATACATAAAATCATATATTTAGTAAATTAAATATATTTGAGATAATTCTTTTTTCTTTACTTTAAATCAATGCAACTAAAACAATTAAATAAAATTACAACAATTATAAACAATGTTCAATAGTTAAAATACGCAAAATAAAACCAATTAGGATGAGGTTACTTACCTCAGCTAGTTCACCACAAAAGAATTTCTCCCTAACACTTTCTCTAAAATCCTTAGATATCACCTAAACAATTTTAAAGCATCATTTACTCAATAACCAAATAATTCAAGAAAAACTTATAACAGTACCCGACTAGAAGAGAGACTACTAAAAATATCCAAAAACTATCCATTGTTATCTCAAACCAAAATTTCACTCAATTATAATATTTTTCTTTTATATATAAATAAATAAATATAAATAAAATAAATATATATATATATATATATAAATATATATATATATATATATATATATATATATATATATATATATTCAGCCACAACTAAAGCCCTAAAGATAAGACCATAACTCCTGTTACTATGTAGGCACGTGGGCCATCTTCAAGTTCGTATGTTCCTTTGTTTGTTTGTTTGTTTTGTCTTGCTTTTTTTTTTTTTTTTTTTTTTTGCCACCTGCCACCATTATTATCTTTTGAGATGATGACAACTCCTAGTACAAGCTAAGAACATGGCCATATGGAAAAACAACAATTATTCCTTTTTTTTTTCTTACACTATAATTTATGACTTGTCAAACTTCATTGAGTTTCTATTCACCCCTACCAAAACTAATAAACAAAATATAATAATAAAAAGAAGATAAAGGCTACTTTGTTTCTTGTTTTTTTTGACCTAGTCTATACTAACACACTCACATCATCAATAAGATGCTACTGCTGCAATTTGCATTGACTTTCCTATTCACCAAAAGTACAAAATTTTAAGGCAAAAACTGTGTAGAACCAGACCTAATGACCATGCCTAACCTTCTACAAATTCCTATACTTTCAAACTAGACCCACCATGACCATGCCTAATTTTTTGCAGATTAATCTACACTTAATGCAATAGTGGCATAGGAAAAGAATAATTATTATCTAAACAGTATAGATACTAAAAATATAATTTAATCCTTTCTTCAGCCACATCATAAAATTCATTGAGTATTTAAATAGTTTCACTTCTGACCAAAATACCCAAATAAAATATACTCTAATTCCAAATAAAACTTAGACTTGACAAGAAAGAGATTCTTAGGTTCTTACTTCAATTTTGTAGTCAAACCTTCTCTACTTGAGTTTTTTGGATAGTCTTCTCTCTCAAAATATCTGTCATTATACGTGACTAAAATTAGACTGACTTTTTTTTGCATGAAAATATTATTTAAAAAGGTTACCAATTATTGACCTACAATGATTGCGTCTCTTACTTCTCCCATGACCGCGTGTCACATTGAGTAATAAAAATATTAAAAACTGTGATTTGATCTGATCTATGCCATCATTGAGGAAAGACATTAAACAAAGAAAATGGAAAAACAAAGGTCATAAAAAGGGAGAACTTTTAAAATAATTGTTAATAACTATAAATCATGTTAATGAGTAATAAATTTGTGTGTGAATAAAAGCTGTAAATTCTTTTGTTATTTAACAAAGGATCAGTATTGTTAACTTGCCATTGGATATCTATTTGACTTATTCTCTGTTTGGAGCTCCTTTGTTAATTAATTTTTTTTAACTAAATGTTACATGATAAAATGCTCAAACTACATGATAATCGATTAATCGAACATCAGTAATTTAATTTTTTTTTGTTAGTAAAATGCAATCATATTTCCATTGTATTTTATTAGGCTTCATATTTGTTTCAGGCACTGGAGAATGTGGTATTGCTTTTAATACTCCATTATTTTGGTTTTGTTATGTAGATGGACAACAATAAAAAAAATCAGAGCAGTAGTGCAGATTTTTCCATCCTTACTGTCGGGGCTATACTATTGGATGGTAGTGGTTTTATACTATTACGGGTATGTATTATCGAATATTGTTTTAAGTGTTTTGGATGATTATGTATCAAAACTTGGATGGTGTAGTATGTGGTAGCAAAATAAGAATTATAATGTTGGAATTTTAGTTGTATAGTCTATTTTCAGCTAATTCTACAAGAAAGTTTGTTATTTTCAATGGTTGAAAACATTGAAAAAAGTATTAGAAACCGTCAAAAAAAGTATTTTTGACAGTTTAAGTGACCGTTGAGAACCGTCACTAAAAACTGTGTTGAAACTTTTTTTCTACACCCTATGTGACCGTCGAAAAATGTGATTCACCTTTATCAACAATTATTAAACGTCGAAATATTATTGAAAACTGTTGAAATATATGTTGTCGTGAGATATATTTTGACAGTTTGAAACCGTTGTGATAGGCCAAAAACGTATTGACCCCTTGTGATGGATTTAGTTGATTAATTAGCCAAGTTATTAATTAATCAAATTAACATGCAAATTGCGTGGTAGCACAAACAAATCACCAATTTAAACTAAGTATGCAGCGGAAAATAAATGATACGGTGATTTGTTTATGAATGAGGAAAACCTACACGGCAAAAACCCCACCGGGTGATTTTAAAGTCACTACTCTCGAAATTTCACTATTATCACAACAAGCGGTTACAAGTAAAGGAATCGCAATATCTTATACTAAACTACAGTTGAACCCTTACCCCAATACCCAATTGGACTTGTTCTATAGTGACAATTTCTCCTTATCAATGCATGGCTCCCAAGTACGTGACTAACCAATTGCGCGGATCCTAGTACGCGACTTATCACCAACTAGAGAAGATTGTTGGCTGCAAAGTTCTTCAATTCATTCACACAATGAAGATCAAGAATATGCTTGGTTACAAAACCCTATGGTGTAAAGACACAACAACTTCTTCACAAGAGAGATGAACTAGGGCAAGAACTTTGTCTCAAGTCACAATTTGCTTGAACAAGGATTTCTCAATGCTTGTGTAACTTGTGTACCCTTTGACGGCGCTTAAAATAATCCTTTTATATACCTAGGGTTAGGAGAAAAGAAGGCCCAAAGACACATCTATGGATTGTAATCAAAACAGAAATCAAAATCTGTTTTTCTTAAACCTCGACAGATAGAGGTATCGAGATGCTGTCGAGCAGTTGTCGAGCCATGGGGCTGGAACAGCTCTTTAAACCTCGACACATGCTAGCTGTCGAGCTTTAATAAATTTGCACTTTTCAGCTTGTTTCTTGGACAGACTTGATGACTTCAATACTTGATCTTGAAACACAGTTTCTTGAAGTATAAAACTCATCCTAAAACTACCTAATTACAAGTAAAGTACGTTTTGTCAAAGGATTAGCCAATTACATAAAAGAATGACATATGTTTTAAACAAGTGAACCACATATGTCCTAACACGTTGAAATAAGCATTAAAAAAAAAAAAAAAACTAAAGCAATACCCTTTACTATGAGTGTCTTTCCAGTACTAAGAGGCCCATATAGCAAAATTCCATTGGGAGGCTTCACTCCTATATTTTCAAAAAGCTGTGGATGCCTTAAAGGCAATTCCACCAACTCACGAATCTGATTTATGTTTAAGAAATCAACATAAATCAGTGAAAAATGGAAGACGATGGCTGTGTAACACCAAAGTACTTAATCCAACTTATTTATCCACTATAAAGCAAAAGTATTAGTATTAGTAGTTAGTACTGAAAAAGATGGCAATAACACTATGATCACAATGTGGGAACTCTAAATTTGTAAACTTTAATACATTGGTGGCGGTGAAGATGTTACACATTATAAAATCTCTAGTAAGGATTCTAAGCAAATTGTAAGCATCTTGATTAAACTACATGTCTTGTCAAGTTCAAGTCAGGAAAGGACAGATCCATGCATCTTTGATTCTCAACCTTACAAGGCCTTTGGTCAATGCCTCCATGCACTTGTAAATCAGTAATCTCCATTGGAACTGCTAGCACCTCTGAAGATCTGGTGCAATCAACATAGAAACAAGTTTTTCTATGGTTAAACTAATGTCAACAACAGACCAACAAAAAAACGAGAGAGTAAGTGCAAAACAGCCTACTTAGTGAAATGGCTACTCACAAGTTATTGAACGGAGGTAAGGCAGCAGCTAATGAGAGCAAAGGATAGGATTGAATCCTTTTAGCTTCTTGGAACAGGAGCTTTATCATGAAACTTGAAATCTTACCAAAAATCACTGGGGTGCCAGATTTTCCTTTTGATCTGAATCTGAAGTGATATCCAGCAAGATTATGTCTACTAGAAGTAACGTTCTTAACATGTGCAAAAGATGTACAGTTACTGGGTTCTAAACCTTGCATTCTACCGGCTATGTCCCAAGCAATCTATCATCCTATAAACATCCCAATCAGATCAAAATAAGTCAACCCAAAAGCATATATACACACACACACAAAAAATAGTTATTGCATTGCTTACACGGACATCAATAGTTTGGGAGAATACCAATAGTGAGCAAATCAGCCTCAACATCATCTCTAGTCTTTGCAAAATAGTTATTGCATTGCTTACACAGACAAAAATTTTTATCCCCCATTGTTGTATGCTCAAATGCAAAATCAAGGAAGTCTTTAATTCCTTGTCTATACTCAGGAAGAGATCTATTCCTAATTTTTACCCAATTCCGTTCCATTTAAAGCTGAAATACAAATAAAAGAAACCAACCTTTATTATGATAATTTTTATTTGGGTGGTCACAATATATTAGTTTAGCATATAATTTTTTTTGACAAGTATATATATATATATATATATATATTTGCAAGTGAGGGTGATCCTGTGATCACCCTGATTTGCATGTAGAGCTGCCATTGAAGCCGATAGAAGATTGTTTAGATGAGAGGCAATTTTTTTTTTTAATGAGAAAAGATGGCGCCCATTATATTATAACAAGTTTTTTTTTCTTTTTTGCATGAAAATATTATTTAAAAAGGTTACCAATTATTGACCTACAATGATTGCGTCTCTTACTTCTCCCATGACCATGCGTCACATTACCGCGCGTCACATTGTGATTTGATCTATGCCATTATTGAGGAAAGACATTAAACAAAGAAAATGGAAAAACAAAGGTAATAGGGAGTGCTTTTAAAATAATTGTTAATAAATTATAAATCATGTTAATGATTAATAAATTATTTTAGCATTTTCACTTAGTAATTAATTTTGAGCTACAAGACAGTAATACTTGTTATGATCCTTACGGACAATGTTGACAGCTTTTAATTGTTTGTGAAACTATTAAATCTTTCTGTCTGAATGATTTTTGGAGTCCATTTTAAAACATTAGCAATAGGACTCCACAAAAGAGCTTCTGACAATCAGCTTGTGGTTTTAATTGAGAGCTCAAACAAGGAGTTCTCTATCTCTGTCTTTTTTCACCTTGCAATCATAACTAACACCATGTGTGTGTATATATATATATATAAATAAAGGTTAATCTAACACCATTTCTATAAGCCTAAGAGTGATTATTATACTAAAAGACTTTATATCACATTGGACCGTATATCTCAAACTAGTAAACTCCACCAATAGAAATTCATATATATATATATATATATATATATATATATATATATATATATATATATTTGTGTGTGTATGAATAAAAGCTAGAAATTCTTTGGTTATTTAACAATAAATGTATGTTTTTAGATCCTTGTAAAAATTAGATTTTTTTAACCTAATTAATTAACCAAGTGAATATTTAGGTTTATTATTCAAATCTAGGTTAAAACAAAACAATCATATCATGCAAAGTAGCAGAAAAATAAATAACAAAACGATATAATGACCTAAGAAAACCAAACCGGTAAAAAATCTGGGGAGGATTTAACCTAACTATCCTCAAGGTAAAAAAGCAAATCCACTATAGAGAATCGAAGTTTACAATAAGACTTAGACTACTAACATCCTCTTGCTAGCACATGTAAACTTACTGACATGACCACGTGCAAGCTCCAAATCTACAAACTCCTTCTTTATTAGGCCTTTGCAAAACGCAAACAGCCACACTTGTGACTTTGAGACTCCACTCAAAGGTTTTGGATCTCCTTAGATGTTGATCTTGTATGCAATAACTTCTACAATACCAAATCTTGAGATTCTTCAAGGAATAACATCGATAGAAGACATGAGAAAGCTTTTTGGGTACAAAACCATAGATCTACAAAAGAGGCACAAGATGCACTCTAATCTCTCTAAAATACTCTGAAAACCCTACCGAAGGTTAGCTTATGTTGTCCTTTAAATACTGGAGAAAATGGATCATGATTTGGGCTTCAAAGGATAAGTTATGGCCTTTTTACGTTTGCTAATTTTTGCTGATATGTGACTTTCGATCGATCGAGCCTTGCAGAAATTGAATAGTAATTTCCTAAAATTACTCGATTCCAAACTTAATTTAAACCAAACTTTAAGCAAGTCTAAACCTAGACTAAATGATTTAATCATGGTTTGCCAACATAATACAAATTGAAGTTCTAATACATTTAGTTTAGTTCCTAAAATCTTAGAAGTTAATAATAAGGATTAGTATTGTTTGCCAATGGATATCTATTTGACTTATTCTCTGTTTGGAGCTCCTTTGTTAATTAATTTTTTTTTTTACTAAATGTTACTTGATAAAATGCTCGATCACATTTCCATTGTAGTTTATTAGGCTTCGTATTTGTTTTAGGCACTGGAGAATGTGGTATTGCTTCTAATACTCCATTATTTTGGTTTTGTTATGTAGATGGACAAAAAAAAAATAAAAAAAAAAATCAGAGCAGTAGCGCAGATATATCCATCCTTACTATCGGGGCTATACTATTGGATGGTAGTGGTTTTATATTATTATGGGTATGTATTATGGAATATTGTTTTAAGTGTTTTGGATGACTATGTATTGAAACTTGGATGGTGTAGCATGTGGTAGCAAAATGGGAATTATAATGTTGGAATTTAGTTGTATAGTCTATATTCAGCTAATTCTACTCTACTCTACTCCACTCCCCCCCCCTCCTCTTCCTCAATTCAAATTGACCCTAAGGTTTAATTTCATCCCCCTTTGTTTATTTAATAGTTGTGTATTGTGTGAGTGTTTTGAGTCTTAGCTGGGAATCATAAATGGGTTTGACAATGATTGTTGTGGAATTTGAATTGTATTTCTTTCTCCCAACTAGCTGAAGCTGGATGAAACCTTGTTTCTCAACTTGATTTGCATTCACAGTTTCTTTCTTTAGCTTATGTTTTAGCGTGCTACTATAGATAAAGATGTGTAACATTTTATGATTTGTTCCAACAAAAAACTGTTTATTGCTTTCTAGTAAACAGTAACAGGCTTGACTGCAATGTGTGAGATACCTTATTCTATATCTCACGTACTTGAGCATTCCTTGCATACTAAACATCTCTGTGTACATTTGCATCTTATAAGCAGTTACTAGTAAATTCATATGTGATTAACCATTAAAACCAACACTAGACTGTTGTGGAGCTCAAACAAATGTTGAGTCTTTTTTGTTGCTAAGCTAATGTGTCACGCCCTGAACCCAAATAAAAGCTAGGCACGTGACAACAGTTACATACTTATAAAGTTTACACCTTTCTAGTAATTTGTGTCGGTGGAATGTATTAGATGATTTCCAGCTGTTTAGGTTTATTTCCATCCAATTTCCAAGAGCAAGGGTCTGTTTGGATACTGCTTATTGTTGAAAACTGAAAACATCGTAGCAAATAATTTTTAAATGTGTGAATAATGCCATGAGACCCATTTTTAATGAAAATTTTGTTGAAAAAAGAGGTTTATGGGTCCCATGAACAGTGCACAAACCCCACTGACAGACGCAAACGAGCAACGCAAGCCTTGAAAACGCTATCCAAACTCCACCTAAAAGTTCATTTTGCTTACTCTTTCAAAAGTAGTTTCCACCTAATTCTCAGTCTATATTTTTTTTCTTTATTTTATTTAAATATTAAAAAAGTTAATCAATATCTTAAGGGTATTAATTTGTAGAATATTTTTAAAAATATTTTATGAGAAAAGAAGAAAACAACTTTTTTTTTATAAGGTCTTATATTTCCTTAAGAAAATTATATCAAAAATTTCTTAGAATAGTTTATTAATAAATGTCCTAAAAGCACCTACTAACAAGCATCTTTAAATAATTATATCTTCTTTTATTCTTACTTTAATCTTCCTACGTTCAATTTTTTAATCTGTCTAACTTATATTTTATTTTGACTTCATCAATTTTTTATCTTTTCTTTTGCTAATAAATATTAACTGTTCAAACTAAGAAACTGACTACTCATGGTCATTTTCTTTTTGGCATTTTAGAGAGACCGATGAAGTTGTATTAAGGATTTACTCTTTAAAATAAAGATAATTTTGGTTTTAGTTAAGCTATTGGATAGCGGGAGCTCTAGGAAATTTTTTTAGGATATTTATTAAAAAACTTAAATTATACAAAATATTACCACAAACCTTTTGTACAATGGTTATTTCACAAGTATAAGTGCTTGTGAGATGTAGGGGGGTAAGGGCTGGGGTTTAAGTCCCTAGGAGAGAATTTCACAGACATATACACTTAAATTAGGTTAGAGTAGAATTTCTGTCTTATATCAAAAAAGAACTTTGATATATCAACATAAATAAATAAATAACATGAAAATACATAAGATTTTACAATTTCCTTATACTAACAAAATTAAAAAGCAAAACGAATCTAATAGTAGATAAAGTAAGAACTGAGAATACTGATATGAGAATAATAAAATTAGAGGGATATGAAATGATGTGAGAGAGAGAGAGAGAGAGAGAGCAACGGATGATAACTACTATGAGTGCAAGGTTACGATTATGAATGATTAGGAGTTTTATTTTTTATTTTTGAATAAGTTTATGGTCAAATGTTTTGTTCATTTGTTGTTGTTTGTGCTATTTTTACTATTATTTGAGATAGTATTTTTGTTCTTATTTGGGTTATTTTTTATTCTTTTAGGGAATTTTTTTTTTTGAGAAACATTCTTTTAGGGATTGAGGATTATGTTTTGTGAACCAAAATTACTTTGATAAGTAATACTATGGACACAACATTTCTAACTTAGTATAGCAAAAAAATTGAATTGTGGTGGATCCATGTGTGAGTTGGCAAGTTAATTTTAAAAAGTTATGATATTTTATTGAGTACATATCATTAATCTTTTTTTAATTATTAATCTCAAATTTTTGCAATTCTCAAGTGAGAGTGTTCAAATTATATTTTTTGTTAATGTAGAGAAAAAAAATTAATTTTAAAAAAATTATGTATATCAATATTTTTTAATATATATATGAGATTGGTTCAAGTTACACATTTTTTAAACCGTTGGATTTAAGTAGATCCAATAGTTAAAAAAAGACTCTCATTATTATAAATATTTTTATTAGGATCTCAATAATTACCCTCATTTATTACATTCTAAACCTATCTCTAAACTTCTCTCTCTCTCTCTCTCTCTAATAGGCCGCCCACAAACACTTCAAGGTCACTTCCAAGAAACTTCACTACAATTTTCTTCTCCCTTCAGTGCAGTCAACCAAAGCTTGGGAAAACAGGCCGATTCCTTGCAATTCCTATAAAGAAATAAATAAATAAAGACAACGAAAAGCAGGCCCACCTAATCAACATTTTTTTTCCTACCGGCAACTTGTGGAGAGCAATGGTGGAGGAGAGAGAGAGAGAGAGAGTCAAACGTCAAACGTTTTTGGATTTAGAGATATGTTTAGAATGTAATAAATGAGGGTGATTAATGAAATCCTAAGAAATATTTGTAATAATGTGGGTCTTTTTTAAACCATTGGATTTAAGTAGATATAGAGAGAGAGAGAAAGAGAGACGTCAAACGTTTAACGTTTTTGGGTTTAGAGATAGGTTTAGAATGGAATAAATGAGGGTAATTAATGAGATTCTAATAAGAAATATTTGTAATAATGTAGATATTTTTATAACCATTTGATCTACTTAAATCTAATGGTTTAAAAAATGTGTAACACTCTCTCTCTCTCTCTCTCTCTCTCTCTCTCTCTCTCTATATATATATATATATATATATATATGTATATATATAGAATCGAATACAATTGATATAAAGTTATAAATTGTTTGATACAATATATTATCCCAAATATAAAGATGCTTGAAGTTGATTGGAAGAAGGATGCTTTCATTGCTAAGCTGAATAGAAGATTAGCTAGATGAGAGGCAATTGATTGCCGAACAAGACAAATGATGGCGCCCATGGTATTGTAACAAGATTTTTTTTTTCTTTTTTCTTTTTGCATGAAAACATTATTAAAAAAGTTTACCAATTATATTGACCTACAATAGTTGCGTCTCTCTCTTCTCGCAATCATATGTCACATTACCACACATCACATTGGGTAATAAAAACTGTGATTTGATCTATTCAACTATTGAAGAAAGACACTGAATAAAGAAAATGGAAAAACAAAACTAGTATTTTTAAGATAATTGTTAATGATAAGGTACTACTTAAGCAATTTTAGAGAATATAATATCGATATAGTTAATTTTTTAAGTTTCATTTATCATTTCAGTACTATTTTTAATCACCTCATAAATTTATACAAGTTCTTTAGTAGATGGACATCACAATAAATCATTCTTATCAGGCATTATAACATTTTCCAATTGTTAATAGAATTTCATATTTTATTTATGGCATATGTTACTAAACCATGTTATGAAATTTTTTTTATAGGAAAACAAAAAAGTGGTAACATTCTTAATATTTTTTTTTAATTTTTCATAAAAAATTTTGTAAAATGAATAATTAATTTTTTTTCCTTAAAGGCATACATTAAATAGTTTTTTAAAAAACTATTACTTTTACTTTTTTCCATAAAATTTTTTATAAAAATATATTCTAAATTAATGTTTTTAAAACTTTCATTAAGTACGTTTGGCTCCAACTTAAAAAATCAGCTTATTTTACTATTCAACTTATTTTTGCTACTATTCATGGACTCCATTGCACTTTTTTAATGCTATTCATGGGTCTCACTGTACTATTTCAACTAATTTTTACTTTTATCTACAGTAGTTTCAGCAAAAAAATTTTAATATCAACAAAATAAGTGAATTCTAAACAAAACCTAACTTTTAAAAATTATTTAAAAAATTATTATTTTTATTTTTACATAAAATTTTTTAAAATAATTTTTTAATCTGGTACATTAGTTTACTTTTCCCAAAAAACAACTAAAAATAAATAAAATAAGAATTCTTCTGTAGCAGAGATAGGAAATCTATATTAATGTCTCATTAAAAACCTCTTTCCATAGTCCCCAAATTGTAGACCGCCTACAATGTCCCACCATCCACTTCCACATGTAGAGCTATCCAATAGGCATAACTAGTATGCATTTCCCTTTTTTAGAGCATTCTTATCAAGATGGGCAAATGCTATAAATCCTAAAATTTAACATACAAAATGCTATACATACTAAAAAGCATACTCCATCAATACTCTCAAATCTTATTTATTTTGCAATCCAGCTACAGTGGGCTGCTATGTCTAGACATAGCAGCCCACTGTAGCAAGATTGTAAAAAAAAAAAAAAAAAAATTATTTAATAAAACCAGGCTTTCCTGTTTCGCGCCTATCTCCTTATTTTCCCTCATTCTTTTTGCGCCTATCTCCTCTGCTTTTGCCACATTTTTTTTTTTGGTTCTCTCTTTATCCCACACATATGCCTCTACCTCCTCTCTTCTTCTCTTTTTTTCTTTGCTCTCCTTCAACCCAAGCCGCTTTTCCCTTCCCTCAACCCACGCTGCCACAGCCTTTGCTCTTCTTCCTTTGAGTGAAGCCATACCGAACACACTCTTCTCTCCCTGACCGAACCCACTCTTCTCTCCCTGACCAAACCTAAAAACCCAGTCTTGAAACCCATATTCTCTACTCTTCTTCCATTCAGGTTAGACTGAAACTCCATGGGTCAGGCTTCCATTTAGGTTTTGTTTTGGGTTAGGGATTTTTGTAGGTCTTGTATTGGTGCTCAGTTCTTCCCAATCTGATCTTAGAGCTAAAAGCTTTACCCAAATTTCACACTCCAAAACCACCGTTGACCAGCGCACGGTGGTGCCATTTTAAGCTTTGGCGGACAAGTCCTCAGCTCATCTCTAATTCTCTCTTGTTAGGTACACCTTACTCTTTTTTTTTTTTTTTTTTTTGGTTTTTAATTCCGTTCCTATAATTTTATCTAATTCAATTCTTTTTTTGTAGTATAACCAAAACACTAGAGCTATACCAGAAATCTTGCTTCACTCCTCAGGATAACAGCATTAATGTGAAGCAGAGGTTTGTGTTTGCTGAAATTTCTCCATAAAATTCTAGTATCATCTTTAGAGTTTTATATGTTGAACAGATTTTGGGCAGATTTGCATTTTTATATGTTGAATAGATTTGCATCTTTGGGTTTGTTTCCTAGATTGAGCTTATGAAAATTCTATCAAACATCTCTTTAGAATAGACGTCTGAGTTAAGGTATATGGAACTTATGGTAGGTTGAAGTTGAAGGAGGTATTTAACAATTAAGATTTTGTGTTGGACAAGTGTATTGACTGCTTGTGTGAAAGTTATTCAGTGTATTCACATTATATATCGTATCATGATGCACATATGAACATTATACTAGTATGAAATGTCATACATCATGTTTGAATTCAGTGGCATATATACTTATACACATGATGTTTATAGAAAATTTTAAAAGGTTATTGAGAAGCAGGGCATTGTACCTTTAGACATCTGGATTCATTTCCTTGGTTGTTGAGAACTAATATTTACTCTAGTTGTAATTAGTTACTAGTTTTATTGATTCTAATTGTACCTTTAAACATCTGGATTCATTTACTAGTTGTAATTATTTCCTGGATTCAAAGTGTGTGAACATTATACTAGTTTTATTGATTCTAATTTTATATTGAACTTCAGTTGACTGTACATTATCTACTTATGGACCCACATTAATACATGCCAATTTACACTAGTATCATACAAGGGGAAATTGATGTTAACTCTCCTAAGTTGAGTGTATCCCAAAATAACCCAATTTCTGCCCCTGAAGTTGAGATCACCACTTCCAATAAACCGCCGGATGGGGTACCAACTTTAGTGTAGAGGAGGATAATATCCTTGTTTCGGCATGGTTCAATACTAGTATTGATGCTGTGCATGGTAATGAGCCGAAACAAGAAAGATTCTAGGAAAAAAGTTGGCAAAACTTCTGCCAATACAACCCATCTGGCACCACACGTACTGCTGGCCCCCTACAAAGTCGCTGGCGAATGATTAATAGGGAGACAAATACATTTTGTGAGTTCATAGCTGCACTTGAAGCAACCACTCATAGTGATACAACCGAACAAGACAAGGTATAATTATATTGCCGTAGTTTCAAAATAGATATTCACCAATAGCTTGAAGATACTAATTATTTGCATTTTCTTTTAACTTTTTTAGATTGAAAATGCAATGGCTTTGTCTGGTCGTGGCATTATGTATTGTTATCCTTTAATTAATGTCAATTTGACAATTAGAGATTGTAAATGACCAATTGCTCTTCATTTGCTCTTCAATGATTTGCTCTTCATTTTCTCTTCATAGTATTCATGGGTAGCTCTTTGCTTCGTAAATTACTTCTTGATGACTTTGATGAGGATGAAATAATCGAAGAAATTATCATGAATTCAACATCATGAAAATGTCGTTCCTATATTAGATGTAACCATTTGGAAGGCCATGAAAGGCTTTACCTTGATCACTTTGCCGACTCGCCAATTTATCTAGAGAAAGTATTTCGAAGGAGATTTCGGATGAGCTGTACTATTTTTCTCAATATTTTTTCTAAGGTAGAAGCTCATGATTCGTACTTTGTCCAAAAAAGAAATGGTGGCAAAAAGCTTGGGTTATCTTCCTTTCAAAAGATCACTGCTGCACTTAGGATGCTTGCGTATGGAGTAACGGGTAATTTTATGGATGAGTATGTGCAGATTGGAGAAACCATTGCCTTACAAAGTTTGGAAAAATTTGTTATTGCTGTGGTTGATATTTTCTCTGAGGAATATTTGAGGAAGCCAAATAATGAAGATGTTGCTAGATTGTTAGTCCATGGCAAAAAGCATGGATTTCTAGGTATGTTAGGTTCAATTGGTTGCATGCATTGGAAATGGAAAAATTGTCCATGTGCATGGAAAGGTCAATATTGTTTTCATATTCGCCGACTATTATTTTGGAAGCAGTGACATCATATGATCTTTGGATATGACATGCATTTTTTGGATTATCTAGATCAAATAATGATATTAATCTGTTAGAATGGTCACCTTTATTTTTGAGCTAGCACAAGGACGTGCTCCTCCAGTTAATTACTCAATCAATGGTAATAACTACAACATGGGATATTACCTTGCTGATGGAATATATCCAAAGTGGGAAACATTTGTGAAGACAATTCTAGCTCCATAAGAAGAAAAAAAAATATTTGCAAAAGCTCAAGAGGCATATAAGAAGGATGTTGAGCGTGCATTTGGAGTACTACAGGCACGATTTGCAATTTTTCGTGGACCTGCACGATTTTTCTATCCTGAAGTGTTCCAAAAAATCATGAAAGTGTGTATAATTCTCCATAACATGATTGTTGAAGATGAGTGAGATGAAAATGAAGCGGTAGACTTCAATTATGAACAAATTGATGAAGTGAATAATCCTCCTATACAAGTGTCACGTGAGCATGCAATTGGATTTATGGCATTCATCCAAAGTCATGAACGCATTAGAGACCTAAAAATTCATTATCAACTCCAATCGGACCTTATCAATCATTTATGGCAATTACATGGCGAGTCGTAGGAACTTCAAGTGTGTGAGTTTTTATTGTATTTTCATATGAGTTATGTATGTGAACTTTAATTGAACTACATTGCTAATTTACTATTGCTGAAAACATATCAACCCAAGTTGCCAATTTCTCTTTGCAAGACTGCTCTTCTCTTTATAAAAGTTGTGTGTCTCTCTGGAAGCTTAGGTAAGTGTGTAAAGTGTTGGAGAAATGTATGTTGAGGCTGGTCTTTTGTTCCCTTACTTTCAGAATTTCTCTTAGGAAGTTCGACAACTTGAGAAGTACTGTAAAACCCAGTTTCTGCAGAATTTACTTGAGAAGATAAATATGGCCAGCTTTTCTAAATGTTTTTTCTTTCTTTCTTGCTTTGGATGAATTTGCAACAATGACTTTTTGTGCCTGACAATTTTGGAAGTTCCATTCTGGAAAACTCACTTGATTTAATATCAAGAGCACGCCCATTTATTCCTAGCTCAGGTTGGTTTGCAACTTTACAGGTGTTCAAAGAGATGGTTTGCATTGAGTATGTATGCATTGAGTAGTTGGAGCCTTTAAATTCATCAGGTTATTTGCTTGTATTGAGCATGTATGCATCAGGTGAATCATTTGTTGATGCTGCAAGGATGAGAAGGTTGGTGAAGGAGAGAGGTGTGAGGGTTTTTACTGGGTAGTTAATGGTAGTTATTTGAAAACATTAAAAGAAAGAATAAAGAAAACATAAAGAAAGAATAAAAAAAGAATATTTAAATGAAATGGTAAAATAATAGAAGCTTTGATGTTTGGTGGATTGTAAAGTGGTATGTTAAAATTGATAAAGTAGGATTTTGAAATGGTAAATGCTAAATATTTTAGCATTCTTCATAAGAATGCTCTTACATGACTAAATTGAAGGTAACAATGTTGAACAAGAATCCTAGATAGCAATCACTTTTTGTAGGCGCAACACAGGTAATAAAACACGTGTTTCAATGCAGAGGGATATATTTTATGTATTTGTGCTCTTAAGAGCACTTATAGCAGTGGAGCTAAATAACTATATAGCTATTTTAGCTCCATCAAAACACAAAAAACCACCATCCAGCAGTGGAGCTATAGCTCAATTTTTTAGCTACATAGCTACAGTGCACATGTATAGATACATGTGCACTATAGCTGAGAGCTAAATTTTTTTTATTTTATTCATCCTCGGATTAAAATGATATAGGTTGGATTATTTCTTTTCATTCTTTTATTCTCACGCCTCTCTCTCTCATAGTGTCACTCTCATCTCATCTCATCTGAAGCTCTCAACTCTCTCAAGCTCACCGCCGCCGGCCCTTATCATCTTCAACGTCGCCGACCCACCAGCCGTCCCAAGCTGCCGATCAACTCTCTTAGTCTCAAACCCATGCTGTCCTAAGCTCTCAAACTCTCTCAATGTCACCAACTCACTCTTTCAAACTCTCACCTCTTTGTTTCACTGCCGTCCCAAGCCGCCGATCAGCTTAGACCCACCGCCGATCAACTCTCTTAGCCTCAGGCCCACGCTGTCCCAAGCTCTCAAACTCTCTCAACGTCACCGACCCACTCTCTCAAACTCTCACCTCTCTGTTTCATCGCTGTCCCAAGCCATCGATCAGCTCAGACTCACCTCTCTATTTCACTTCAGATCAATTGTCTCTGTCTTCTTCATGTGGATGCTTAAGATTTTTGATTTGGGATAACATCAAAGAAAGTGGGATTTTTTATTTGGGTATAACATCAAAGAATGTGGTCTATGATTTCTTTTTCTTGTTCTTTTAGTTTATTATTTTAGATGCAATAATTTTTTGTTGTTGTTCTTGCTCAATGAAAAGTTTTGTCATTTGATCTTAGAGCATCCATTCATTTTGATTCAGAGCATCCATGAATGGACATAATGTATTTGTATTGGAATGTATTGGGAATTTTCTGTTTGCAAAAATATGTTGTGTGGTTTTCTTTATCAGTGAGATTAAGCTACATGTCAAATTAAGTATTTATGCATAATCATGTTCTATTGTTATAATTCTAAGTATTTCAAGTTTTGACATATATATTAGTTTGAGAATTTTCTGTGTGTAGGGAAGTTTACATTTTTTTTTTGTCTAATTTTATGGAGTCACGTAGAGACATGGAGTCACATAAAGACCTAACATATTACATAGGTATCATGAATGGGGATATAGAAATTGACTCACAACTTTTAGGAACATCTCAAAATACTACTATGTCAGATTTTAATTCTCCACCTGAAGTGGAGAATGCCTTTTCTACAAAAGGAAAATGGTGCGCTAACTTTAGTGTAGAGGAAGATCAACTCCTAGTGTCAGCGTGGCTTAATACTAGTGCTGATCCCGTAAACAGTAATAAACAAATACAAAATACATTTCGTCAAAAAGTTTGGGAATACTTCACGCAGTACAATAAATCTGGTACCACACGTACTGTTATCTCCTTGTTAAGTCGTTGGGAATGATTAGTGAAATGAAAAATAAATTTGCAGGGTGCATGGCTAAAGTTAATGCACATCATCAAAGTGGTATAACCAAACAAGATCAGGTATAAATTATATCGCATTATTGTTAACATACCCATTCACCAATAGTTTGAAGATTTTAATCATGTTATATTTCTTTTAATTTTTTTAGATTACCAATGCGAAGGCTTTGTTTTTGGAGATACACAAGAAACCCTTTCTTCTTGAGCATTGTTGGCTCATGTTAAAGGACCAACCAAAGTTTGCCAATCCTAATGGAAGATTGAGAGCATTTGTGCCTTCAACTTCGGAGTCAACATCTATTGGTGAAGGGGATTGTGGGTCCGAACTTGGTGATGATTCCGATTTTGAGAGGCCAATTGGTAGGAAGGCTGAAAAGACCAACCAAAAAAACAAAGCCACTGGAAAAGATGTAGGGGAATATTTGACCAAGAAAATGAAATTTATTGAGGAGGAAAAAATGTTTATTAAGAGGGAAAAACTTACGATTGAGAAGGAAAGAAGTGAAGAAAAACTTAAGATTGAGAAGGAAAGAGTCATGATTGAGAAGAAGAAATTTGAGATGCAACATATGTTAGAGGAGGAGAGAATCATGATGAAAGATACAAGCGGCTTGACTGGAACACAAAAACTTTTTATTTGTTAATAGGTCATTTTAAGGAAATTTTAATACTACTTTTATAGAAGATATAAAAAAAATTAAAAAAATTAGTTACTTTTTTCCACAAAAAATTTCAAAAAATAGTTTCTAAACTAATATGAAATCCATTAACATATATTATAATAATGTTATATTATTATAATATTATATCTTATTACGAGCAGGTTAATGTGTTCGATCTTCTAGAAAAATTATAAATAAATTATTTTTAAAAAGTTTTTAATATCACTTTTTAATATCATGTTTTCGAAAGTATTTTTTAAATCAATATCTTTATGGTGTGTTTGGATAGCATAATTTGGACATTTGAATTTGAATTTAGGTGATTGAAATTCAAATATCTTTTTGGACTGTTTGAAAATTGTCAAGAATTTGAATTTGACAAATCTACTAAGAATTTCAAACTTTTAAAATGCTTGAATTTAAAATAACTCCTAAAATCAATGAATTTCAAATCAAGACATTTCAAATCTATTAATTTAAAATTCAAATCCAAATCTAAATTCAAGTTTCCAAACACAACTTTAGGATATTTGTTACAAAATTCTATCATTATTATGGGAAAAAAGCATTTTCTATTATATTTGGGAGTATGCTACAATTTTTCTCCTCAAATTTAAAATCAAACAATTTTATCCTTTTTGGAAATAAGCAAATATTTTCATTTAGTTACAACCTTTTGTCTATCTTTCCCACAATTTTACAAACGCTCTTTTCCAAACAAAATAGTTTGACCCTTCCCAAACTTAGCCACTCCTGCTCCTGCTCTCAGCCAATTATTGCCCACCTTATAGTCAGCGGTGAGGACTTTAATACATAATCAATTTTTCCAGGACAAACACAAAACCCTCCATGTAAGCTTCCCTAACAACACAAAGTTACCAAAAACTTTAAACCCCAATTTTCCTTCATTCATCAGTCCACAATGCTCAGACTTGGCTGTTTGAGTATAAAAAACTACCCTTATAGATAGCATCAGTGGGATGCTGGCCAAAAATCTTCCGAAAGTTAAGTTAATAATAACTCAAAAGTGTAAGAGTTATGAAAATTCATGTACCATAGAAGAGAGAAGACTTAGTACTTACTTAGGGGTGTAGGGTTAACGAAGATCCTATAAACATAAGATCTTTTTTTGTAGGAAAGATATGAAAGGATATGAATATGTAGAATGATCTTTGGACGCGGTGTAGTACAAATTCTTTCCATATAAAAATGTATGAATGGAGAACATGCAAATGGCTTGAGACTAAGTGTGATCTATCGTCGGTATTGAATAACCAGACGGATACTTTCCTACCTGAGAGTGAATGTGAGTGGAGAGTATGGCTGATGTGTCATAATCAACCTGAAAGGAACCTAGTACCCGAAGGGTAAAAGGAGGCTGAAGGGCATTTTTATCCAAAGGGTAAAAGAAGTCAGAAAAATTCTGAGCCAAAATACTCCTTATCATGGATTGTCTAGACTAGCTGCAATAAGTGCTGAGGCCGTGCATGAGTGAATTAACCTCCACCATTTTTACCTTACAACTAAAATAAAATGACATCTTCCGTATAAAATAGCTTGCTAATTTTTGGAGCACTCACAGCAACTTCAAGTCACCTTTAACTAGTTTGGTCTTTTAACCACACAGCTTCAAAGCGAAAAAGTTTGACACCTATGTTCCTCATCATTTACCTATCTAATAAAATAGGATTGTGATTTGTGATATGAAGTGGGTGCAATAATCATGTCTCACCCCTGCTTTAGGGAAAAGCCTCGCCAATCCATGTTACAAAGCGCTCCATCTATTCTTTCCATTATGTTTTCCCAACGTGATCTCCTATTTGACCGTGTGAATTGGGGGCTACTAAACCCCAAAGCAATCGCAAGAGTTTTAATCGAAGAAGAAAAAAATTGGTAATGCCTTTAATTGGCATAGGATCTCAATTTTTGTAATAATTAAGTGTGGAGATGATTATATAATAAATATTTGTAATATTGTTTTCAATTATTATGATTTGAAAATTTTGAGTCTATGGTAACTAAAATAATAGAAATTTACAAAAAAAAAACTTTGATTTGTATTAATTGAACTAGTTAAAAATCATTAAATTCATACTTGAATGTGTTGGAGATATTACACAAAGTAATAATGGAAGAACAATGTAATACAAAAGACAAACAAAAATAGATAGTTTGGAGGCATTATATCGTTTTCCTTAGACAATATTTGACTCCCGCACTATTGTTGCTAAAGGGTTATCACAAATTTTTCCCCAGGATACAGTCAAGATATTGGGTTCTACAGATAGCAATTCTAGAGAATGACCACAAGATTTCTTGTGTTTCTCTCAAATTTACTATTTATACCTAGAATGTTATGTTTCATCAAAAGACACGTATGGAGAGTTAAAATATTTCATAAAACCATTAACAATGCTTGAAACCTCTTCAACCTTTTTGAATAGTCACCAGAAAATTCTATAGAAAATCCTGTTTCACGATTTTCGATCGGTCGAAAATTACTTTCAATCGATCAAGTGCTTTTTTCAATTGGTCGAACAAGAATCAAACAGTAATCGAGATATCTAGAAACTCCAGGATTTTTTCTTTACCATTTTCGATTGATCGAGCCAAAGTTTCGACCGATCGAAAATATTGATTTTTGAATTTTCACTTAGAAAATTCTAGAACTTGTATTTCACTTTATGAAATCATATTCTCCAAACTCAAACATAGTTATTACAATCTATCCTTGTATATACCTATATATACAACAGAATGTTAGTAATCGACCAAGAAAAATTGCAAAATTGAATATTCATGCAATAAAAACCCTTATAGAAAAACATAATAGAAAGAATATGCTATCTTTTTTGAGTTTTTTCTACATTAAAATATCACTTAGTCTTTAAATAATTAACTTTTAATTTTTCAAATTCATCTAAAATACTATATATATATATATATATATATATATATATATATATATATATATATATATATATATATATATTCACATCCACCTGCATGTGTGTACCGTATATAAATTTTATCGAACAAAGTTTTGCTATAAAATTAGTTGTAATCTCATGTTAAAACCTTACTCAATATCTTTTTATTTGAGATGAATTTTGACAAACCTACCATGGGATGACATCTTCTTCTTATATTCTTCATGCTTGCAAAATTTCTAGAAAATTAAATATCAATAATTATGTCATCAATAAATTGTTCAAATTGTAAGTTTTTGTAGTTTAAAATTATGCATAAAATATAAGTTGATAGATCATATAGTAAATAGTATCAGATTGATGTAAAATTTGACATGTATATTAAGAGCTTAAAGAACATGCAATTCAATAATTAAATTTTCAAAATATATAGTAATATTTATTTTATTGAGTAAGATTGTAACTTTAGGCTATAACCAATTTTGTAACTAAACTTTGTCCAATTTTTCCTATTTCTCAAGTCAAATTGGGACTCTGTTCGGGCATTCTTAACAAAAACCAACATAGAAATAATCAGATTGTGATTTATTTTATCTTCTTTGCTATTTTATGTGCCACAAAAAAAAAAAAAAAATGATGAGAATGTCACTGCTCTCTCCTCTTTCCCCTCGTGGAAGTAGTGGGTTTTGTAAAACCATTGGAAAATGGAAATGGAGAAGTCCTCGTTGTTGATTCCCCTTTCAGGTTTTTCAAACTTTCAATAAAAATAGTCATTAAGCACAATTAAAGTAGGGAAAAAGTAGCGCGGTTTATCATTCATTAAGTTTTGCCTTTTGAGTTGACAAATGTACCAGCTGCTTTATGGATTTAATGAACAAAGTATTTCAGCCCTACTTAGATCAGTTTGTTGTGATATTCATCGATGACATTTTGATTTTAATATATTCTAAAATTCAAGAAGAACATGAGAAGCATTTGCAAATTATATTGCAAAATTTAAGGGAAAAGCAACTTTGTGCCAAACTAAAGAAGTGTGAATTTTGGGTGCCACAAATTTCTTTCTTAGGGCATGTAAATCTCAAGGGTTATAATTTTTGTGTTCTTTTTTTAGTTTTTCTTTTTTTGAGAATAGCTAGAATTTATGCTGATCCAAAGAAAATTAAAGCTATAGTGAATTGGAAAAGACCAAAGACTGTCATGGAGATTCGTAATTTCTTAGGCTGGGCTAGTTATTTGGGGGAGGGAAATTCGTGACTTGAGAGACAATTATATGAGAGGGAAAATAATTTTATTAAAACATAAGACAAAATTCAAGGATAAATTTTGACCACAAATTTGGTTATAGTCTAAAAATCTAATTAAAAAAAATTAACAGTAGGTTCTAGCTAGCTCAACTGGTAAAGTTTCTGATGGTTGAATACTCTAAAAAAAACTTAAAAAAATTAACACGTTTATATATTTTGAAAATATTGCCGTTAAATTGCATATTATTTATGTTTTTAACACAAATGTCAAATTTTTTATTAATTGAATATTATTTACTATTCAATTTATAAACTTATTTTTTATGTATAATTTATGTTACGAAAAAAAAAAAAAACATTTAATTGATAATATAAGTATTGATTTTTTATATTTTAGAAATTTTGTAAGTATATATAAAAGATATAAGAAAAAATATAATAGTAGATTTGTAAAATTCACATATAATGAAAATATATTTTCTATATAAAAAAAAAAAAGACTACCTTATAAATAAATAAATACGTAAAAAAGGACTGTGAAGTTCAGAATAACGCACACATACTGTTGGGTCATGGGTGCGACTGCATGCCATATTTACATTTACATTTTAGTACCCATAAAAAAAGCCACTGAAGTCTTGAAAAAGACAGAGAAGCCTACAGAGAAATAGTATGGATGGTATATTGGTGAAGTTTTGGAATGGGCAAAACATTCTCTTACTGTAGCTGGGACTACCTCCCACACAACCGTTGCTGAAGCAACCATAAAAAGCATGGCTTCGTGGCTATTTGAGAGCAGACGACCTTCACCTCCACCTCCATTTTCAAAATCCAAATATTTCACCGTGTTTGCCAAACAACACCATCGCACCCCCACCTCCACCCTGTCTACCATTTCCAACCCCCACTCTGCCTCCACCCTTCCCCCCATTTTCCTCCCTTACTCCACCGCCCGCGCCAGCATTTGAGTTTCCTCCATTGCCCGATTTGCCGCCTTTCAGTGCACCACCACCACCGCCCAAACCTCTATCACCACCAGACAACACATGGCCACCACCAAGTCAACCACAACCACTACTCGTGGTTTTCGTTCTGGGGTGTATCTTGACTCTATCATGTTTAACCACCATCGTCACAGTGAGTATTTACAATTCTCTTTCAAAACCCGCCTCAGAGAGAGGCTGACCAGACACAAAGCAACCCGAATCAAAGAGACGCAGTGCTAACACAGGACCCACACGATATACCGTTGCCTGCGGAGAGACTACTTAATCCCTCTACACAGCAGAGGTGGCGGCGTATAAGGGTGCCGGACTCCACATATTGACCACCATATATAGTGACTGGTGAAGGTAATTTTTTTTACTATCTGCTTGGATTTTTTATTTTTATTTTTCCCGGTTTTTACCATTTGGTCCAATCTGAATATCAGAGTATTTGGGTGTTAGAGGTTCAGTAAATTTTTATTTTTATTTTTTTGGGTGCTTGTATTTGACTATTTGGGTGAAATTTTTCTTTATATAAGTGTTTGACAAGGTGCGGAGAAGTTGGACGGTCTACGTGTCGTGGGTGGGTTCTTTGACTTTTCCAGGAATTACCCTTGTATATGCAGTTAGGTTCTTTTAAGCGCTTACCTCAATTTAAAAGTCTTTCATAAAATGGATGGAGATAGCCCCTTGGCAAGCTGGAAGAAACAGTCTCTGTGTTTGTGGTAGGCTTACTTTTATAAGGGTGTCTTCATTTGGAGTGAAAATAGGGGAAATATAAAATAGAGGGAGGAAAATAGAGTGAAAAATGTTATTTTTTACTGTTCGGTTGGGAAAGGAAAATAGGAAAGAGAAAAAACCTGGGAGAAATTTTTCTCTCTGAACCCACATTTTTTTTTCCTTCCAAATCAAGAGGAAAATTTGGGAAGAAAATTGTTATAATAGCACTTTTACAAAAATGTCCTCAAACATCCTTATCACTTTCCTGATGACTTTTGCAAAAATACCCCACCTGATGACTTTTGACCACAAACATCCTTATCACTTTCTTCTTCTCATCTTACCTTCACTATCGAGTCCAGGTTCTCTTGTTCTATTTTTTTTTTCAACGTGATCTGATCTTTTTTTTTTCCTTCTTTTTTCTTTTTTTCGTATGACTTGATCTTTTTTTTTTTTTTTCTTGTTGATTTTTTGATTTTTTTTGTATGACATTAATTTTTACATTATAATAATAATAATAAAATAATAATATATTATATATTTATATATATATATATGTGGTAAATTTTATATTATTTAATGAGTACAAATAAATCTATTTCTTACATATTATGTAACAAGAGTATAATAGTCAATTTATATAAATTACAGTTTCTATCCTTTCCTTGTCTCTTCAACCAAACAAAAGAGTTTTTCACCCTTCCACTTTTCCACCCCTCCAACCAAACACACAAGAGCGAAAATTAAATATTTTCCATCCTCTCACTTTTCCATCCTCCCATAATTTTCTATCATCCCACTTTTCCACTCCTCTAACCGAACGGATCCGAAGAGTACATGCTTATAAGTATTCCGTTTAATAACAGAATATTAAAAACTTAATAAAAATGATGTGATGTAACTTGTACTATATAGTGTTGGAGTCAAAAATTTCAATTCATCAAATTTAAATTATATATATATATATATATATATATATATAAATTAGCCTTAAAAATATTAATTTACAAAAATAAATAAATAATTGTAAAAACAATTTCATATAAAATCTAATATAAACATAAGTTGTAATATATATATATTTTCATACCTAATTCAATTTACTCAACAATTTTTTATCCACATGATTTATTCATTCCCAATAGTTTGAACTCATTATTATGCTTATTTAATTTGTCCACAATCTCATAATTAAAGAAACAAAAATAGCTGATTCATAATTACTAACAATCAAAATAAGAGATCAATCCAAATTTCATATTTTGTGCTTTAATTTTTTAATATTAACTGCAATGACACATCACTTAAAATTTGTCACGTCATAGTTCCACATTGAGACTAACATCTATTAACAGAATGACCAGTTAGCAAACTTTAGAGACCAATAGTGCTTAATTAGCAAACTTTAGAGACCAATAGTACAGTTTTACTGTTTTTTTTATTATTTTATTATTTTTTTTATGTCGGCTTCTATATCTTAAAGTTGGAACTAGGAAGTGTTTCACTTTTTTTCTATGTCAATGAGGGGAAAGTAGGTTCACATAATCACAATACAAATATCTATAAAAATCCCCTCAATTCTCACTTAAACATGTGACCTATTGCTTTTGGTGAAAGGTGATTGTCATCATACCAAGGCCCAACCTCTAATGTTGATAAAACTTATAATATAATATATTCACTCATCTGTTTACTATTTGTACTTTGACAAATCAAATTAACTTGAAGATGCTAGAGAATGCCAGGAAAGTTTTTTAAGGTATTGTACCAAAAACCTTTTGGTCCAGTAAATTCCTGTACGTAAACCAAAAATGTTAGTGAATCTGCAGCTTCATGATGCTAATATTGCCAAAAAGATCATCTCTATGCCAATTTTGATTTATGCTGGTTTCACTGATGAAACCATTTGGCCTTACACAACATATGAGTTTTTACTTTTTAGAAAGTTAGCAGAGGGAACCCAATTCTAAGAAAGGAAAGAAAAAGGAGTTTGGGGAAGGAAGAGAATCTAATTTGAATAAAAGTACAATTATAAATTATTTTACAATATTTTTATAAACTATTGTTGTGACCAACCTTATTTATTCTCATTTTGAGCTTATTACTAACATTACTTTTTTACTAAAAGTTACAGTACATACACTACTTTACAACATTTTTACTAATTATTGATGTAGCAAATTTTTACTGGTTCTCATTTGAGACCACCACTAAGATCATTTTTTTTTTTTTACTTTACAATCACCAATTAATACATCAACAATTTATAAAATAGTTTGTGACTTTAGCATTTTTTATTTAGTAAATAATTTTGAGCTACAAGATAGTAGTACTTTTATAATCGTTAGGGACAATGTTGATATCCTTCAATTGTTTGTGCAATTATTAAATCTTTCTGTCTGAATGATTTTTGGAGTCCGTTTTAAAACATTAGCAATAGGACTCCACATTGAGCTTCTGACAATTAGCATGTGGTGTTAATTGTGAGCTTAAACAAGGAGTTCTCTGTCTCCGTCTTTTTTCACCTTGCAATCATAACTAACACCATTTTTTTAATTAAAAAAAAGGTTAATTTAACACTATTTCTATAAGCCTAACAGTGATTATTATACTAAAAGACTTTATATCACATTGGATCATATATCTCAAACTAGTAAACTCCACGAATAGGAATTCATATATATATATATTGTTATTTAACACTAAGGATTAGTATTGTTAACTTGCCATTGGATATGTATTTGACTATTCTCTGTTTGGAGCTACTTTGTTGATTTTTTTCCCCTACTAGATGTTACATGATAAAATGCTCGAACTACATGATAATTGATTAATCGAACATCAGCAATTTGATTCTTTTTGGTTAGTAAAATGCAATCACATTTCCATTGTAGTTTATTAGGCTTCGTATTTGTTTCAGGCACTCACTACAAGAAAACTGGGCTACTGCGGCGGGCCAAAACCGCCGCTAAAGCCCCAAAAACCGCCGCTATAGGTACATTTCACCTATTGCGGCGGGGGCTATTGCGGCGGTTCTACCCGCCAGGCTTGTCGCGTCGCAGTATCTCTATTGCGGCGGTACAAAAACCCGCCGCTATAGATACGCTTTTTAGCGGCGGTTTTAGTCTATTGCGGCGGGCATAAAACCGCCGCTATACAACGTTCGAATTTGTTTAAAATGACTTCTAGCGGCGGGTCGTGCCCGCCGCTATTGTGTTCACCTTTAGCGGCGGTCAAAAAGCGCCGCAATAGGGTTTCATTTAATAGATAAAATGTGAACCTATTGCGGCGCTTATAGCCCGCCGCTATAGTTCAAACATATAGCGGCGGTCAAAAAGCGCCGCAATAGGTTCCCATTTTATCTATTGCGGCGCTTTTTTGACCGCCGCTATAGGTTCTTTTTTTTTCTTTTTTTTTCCATTCGAACCTGTTACAAAGAACCTATAATAGTTTTAGCTCTACTGACACAATATCACAAATGTAATTAATTAACAACACCACAAATGTCTCCAAACTAATATAATATTAACATAGAAATATATTATCAAATACATATAACATTGTCTATAACCATAAAGTACATATCCTAGAATAATATATCCAAATAAACATATAACAGAGTACATATCCTAGACTACTCCTAACTTTAAATTCTTCTATAAAGCAATGAAAAAGCTTTCTTATGATTGCAACTCATCAGTTGGTGATTCTGATGCAAAATACAGCTCTCATGTCTATAAAAACCTGAATCACACCATCAAGCTATGCTAAAAATGATATAAATATGAGCTTGCCCTTAGATTGCCACACTTTTTCTGTGCTTCCCTGAAGAGAAGTTTATAATTTGATTCCACAAATTTACTCATGCTAACTGGATGAAAAGATGAATCCACAACCTCAACTAAGTTAGGACCTCAAGTTTGTAATGGGATTTTTTATTTTTTTTTTACATGAGTAATGAAATCTGATAAAGGGGTGCAATCCAAGTCCAGAGGAAGTATATAATAGACACACCAAGCAAAAGAGTGAGAGAGTAACAAGTTAAATCCTAGAATTAACAAAAGCATTAAAATGTTAAATCTTATATATATAGCACTTAAAATTAACATCATCTGTAAACCCTATAAACAAGGGAGATATATTTACAAAGTAGAAAATTGTAACAAAATGAATTTCTCACGATAATTTCCATAAAAAATCCCATTTTTCATTGAGGGAAACACAAGAGATACTAACAATTAGTGACGAGAACTCAACATGCTGATTTTTTTCCCTGATTTTAGCAAGCCACTAGAGAATAACCCCAAATAAATTTCATAGAACTTAAAAGGCTAGTTTATATTCTATGTTGGTTAGTTTTTTAAAATTTCATTAAAATGATGGTCTGATTTCATTGCCTCTAATGAATTAGAACTATCATGTGTCACATAAAATTTCACAACTAAAATATTAATTACATGGAACAAACCATATATGCTCAAAAGAAAACCCTCATTATTAGGACTGCTTACTTCAACTCAAAAAAGTTGCAACTATAGCCAGCTGAGCAACTCTGGTATTAGGTCACATCACAAACACGAAAGCTGTCATTATACCATTTCTAGAAGGAAATGACAGAAATACAAAGAGTCACATATTTGTTGTTGCAATCTGAAAAGCTCTTCTCATAAATATGATCTCTAGTAGTAGAAGACACCTTTCTACTAAACCTCTTTGATTGGAGCAGAAACATTGCAAAATCAATACACAGATTTAGAATTAAAACAGAAAATTAGGGAAACCATTTTAACACCAACCTGTCAAGTTAACCAGCCCTTCATCGCCAATCCTACATGAGTCCAAGTTCAAGCTTTCCAAATTTGTATGACCTGCTTGAAGCAAGATCAAAATTTATGTACAAAATATATTGTTCAAAATGTAACACAAACACGTGAAGATATACCAAGACATGTAGTACCTTGTTCAGGAGATCTCACGTATCTTTTAAAAAATATCTACTTATACAGAAACTTGTTAAGTTATAAACTCCATGAACTAGCCATAGAAGCCCTAAGTTCAAAGCAGTCGCACATGTAAATATTTTAGGTAGCAATGACACAATTACTTGTACGAAAAAGTCATATTGCTGAAGCTTAGTTGTTGACAACAAAATTAATACATCTATATAATAAATACAAAATGAAAGCATTTGACTTTTTGGGTGACCCTTTCATATGTTGCCACATATGCGTTTGAAAGTCCACACTTTTCCACGTCAACATTATAAATATAGTTTGTTTTGTGTCACATTAGGTAGAACCTATTAGAACTCATTGGTTATAGAATAATCAACCCAACACTATTAAATTCTGTTTGGTCTGCTTTAATTTAATTATAATTTAACTAAATGCATACTTTCAACCTACTCTTGATTCTAATATATATA